>JBAMHW010000022.1:6880670-6899336 GCA_037177495.1 Rhadinocentrus ornatus
GATGCAACCTGTATTTCGCTGCCTTGTACCTGTGACATGCGCAATGACAATAAAGTTGAATCTGAATCTGAATCTAACAGGTTTTCTTGTCTAGAAAGGACCACTTCATAGTTTTAGAGCAGGTAAGAGTAGCAAGATGTACAAATAGCCAATAAACGTTGCTTGTAAAAGCAAAAAGTTAATGGATGACCTGTGACAAGTTTAACAGTTGCTTAAAGTTTATTTATTAAACTTACAGATTGGTTTATGTTTTTTTTTTTTTTTAGGTTAAAAACTTCACCAAAGAGCTCTCAAAAGCAACATGTAAGACTGCTTTGTAAAATCAAAGTGTGGTCTGATCCTCTGCCCCTATCTGTGGGTGTTCCTTATGGGTCTGTTTCAGGTACAGCCTTATTTACAATAATATAAAAAAACATTATCTATGTTGCTGGAAGTTTTCATATCCATTTATATGCTGATGACACCATTCTTTACATATTTAGTCCAAATCTGAATGCTGACCTGACTTCTTTGCAATGCAACTTTAAACAGTCTCCAACACACCTTCTTTAACCTTCACCTTCTATTAAACACTATAAAACTACACATGAAACCAAATTCAGGATTTTTAGCCATAATTTACCTCAGACCATCTCTCATCCTAATATCTCCTCACTGGATGTTAGAGCATTACAATTTTTGTCAGTGCCTATGAGTTCTTAGATCTTTGACTTGATAGCTCACTTTCCTTTGACAGTGCTCTTGAAAGTCAAACCAAGAATCATATTTCTGTGTCACAATTCATCCATTAACCATTCTGCCATGCATACTCCGGTCAAAATAACAATCTTCCCCATTTTAGATTATGGCAATATAAGCTACAGGACTGCATCCAAAAACTCTCTGAAAAACCTGGATGTTGTAGATCATCCTGGATCATAATTGCACTCTTTACTCATTTGTTAACTGGCCATCACTCCATTCCCGCAAGTTGATGCATTGATATCAATTCATTTACAAAACCATAACTGGTAAAAACCGTCTCCATCTCTGCTCACTTGTCAGCATTTCCAGAAACAACTGAAACTTGTCATGTAAGAAGGGGTCTGAAGCTAAACAGCCTATTTTCACAGATAAAATGCATTATTTAAAGTCTTAATTAATGTTTTGTCACTGATATTATACTATATACTAATATTAACCTATTGATATAGGTTAACTACGTAAAATTAAGTATAGTTTTTCCACGTCTTATTCAGGATCAGAATTATTTCAGTTTAAAGAATGTTTAATGGCTTAGTATTGGCAAAAATTTCTTTCAGGATTCCTAAAGTCTTCAGACTTTCTAAAACTTTTTTAAGTTCAGAGTAATTCTTTGCTGTAATCCTGTTGGATTTATTTTACTACATGAAAACTTGCTCATTAATTGGTATGTTCTCTGGTACTTGCTTCAACTTTCTCACTCATAAAGGTCAAAACAGTTTCTGCCTCTGCTCAGGAGTGTCTCATTAAGAAATCACTGGGACTGTTTGTAGGATGAGCTGGCATTACCAAAGCATGCACACACATTCACACACAAACAGTGAATCATGACTCACAGGCCATATCTGTGGAAATGAAACCATTAAATACTCACTCCAGTTATTGGTTTAGTACAGTGGTTCTCAACCTGGCAGGTGGGCCCCCAGGGAGGGCTGAGTTATAACAAGGGGGGGCGCAGCAAGGCTAAATAAAACTTGCACTGCTGGCAAAATATGGACAAATTTGTGAAAGTACCAATGGGCAAATGATGAGATTAATCAACAGAGATTTTAACTACCAAAAAAAGTCAACAAAACATGATGAGGCATAACTTGCCCTAGGCACGACCAGGTAATGGTCAATGGTGGGTAATGAGGAGCGACCGAGGTGTGTTGTATGTCTCAAAAAATCCGCATCTAACAGCATTAAACCAAACAAGTAATAATACTTCTTGGGGACGTCTCATCCTAAACACAAAGAAAAGCCTTTTGATTACTATAGAAGTGAAAAAAAAAAGAAAAAAAAATGTTAAGCAAGGCTGTTGTGCATGTAGGGTAAAATAATCTATAATGTTAATCTGCAGAGGAATGTCTACCTTTAAAAAAGCCCATTTAGTCAGGATGTCTTACTAGAGGGCTATTTTTTCTATCCTTCTGGTGAAAGCTTTGCTAATTATTTTACGATCTACATTTATTAATAAAATCCGTTTTTAAAAAATGATCACTGTCTAAACCTTGTGATCACATGAAATCCTGGGGTGGACACAAGGGAAATAACCCCTTTTTGTCCCCTCAAAAAATCAATGTAAACACATACAATTTTTTAATAATATGTTCAATAAAGCACTTGACTTAACTGATTTCAATTTTATTAATGTCATTTGAGACAAAGTGCTGAGCACAGCATAGAAGCAAGCAATTTAAAAGTAAAGTAAAATGCATAGACAGAAACAATAGTAGTTGAAAGATAAAACACTAAAAACAATAAAGCAATAAAAACAAGAGTCTCATGCTAGATGAAGGTCAGGTCATAAAAATAGGTCTTCAGGGGGGTTTTAAAAATGGATGAACTGTAGAGTTCCACAGTTTAGGAGCAGCTACCACAAAAAATAATGTATAAAAGCACAACACAAGCGGTGCAAAGGATGAACGTAGAACAATGTGTTTTTTAATTGTTAAACATAAAATATGTAGAATATTCTATATACAGACTATAGAATGTGGACTTATACAGAGCAATGCTATACTTACTATTATTAGTTTTAATAACAGGAGAAAAAGAGGGAGAGCAATGGGATTTTTCTCCTGGGGTGCAGACACACTGGGATAGTCAGATGAGTGAGAAAATCTCAAAACAATTTTTCACCTGTTGTTTGGTTTGCTTTCACAGTGCTCAACAATGTCACTACACTGGAACACTACATAGAAAAAGCAAGGCAAATTTATTTGTATAGCATATTTAATGTACAAGTCAATATGAAGTGCTTTCCATAAAACATTAAAAGCATTACAGTGGGGTGCAAGACGCAAACGCTTAAAAACAAATTTTTTGAGAAATAAAAGCAAGAAATAAAACCAGGGGAAAAATGCATTAAAAGACCTAAAATAAAAAAGATTTAAAAAAGCACAAAATACTCGATTAGTGACAAGCAGCAGCCTTGGTTCAAACAGAACAGTCTCTTAAATGTTACTTGTTCTCTCGTCAAGATCCAGACAAAGGTGAAAAAAGATGTAAGTCATTAGTTTCTGGAGATCTTGATCATGTAACTGAGCTGGCAAGGTAAGTCTTGTAGAGCAATGAAGCAAGCAGACAGGTGGGTACTGAGGAACCTAAGCAGTCAGCTGAGCATAAAAGCTTTAAAAAAGAGAAAGACTGTTTTCAGCCAAATGCAGTGCCATATGCATAAACTGACACACTGGCAGGTAGTGGAAAGTAGAGCGAGTTTAGCAGGACACAGATGAAATGTGCAGAATCAGTAGGAATAAGCGTTTAAACTTCACACTTAAAATGCTTGTGATGTTGATGTCTTTATTACACAATGAGTTCTCCATTTCTGTGGTTGTAAGAGTGAGCAGTGAAGACAGCCACAGCATGAACCGCATCCTGTAATGTCCAGGCAATTACAGTAAAAAATTTTCGTTAAGTTACCATTTGTCATATTGACTCAGGTCATTTCGCTGCAGAAGCACCTATTTCACATATACATTAAGACAAAGAGCTGCAATGAGAAGTGTGAGCCATACAGAAATATCCTGACCTAAATGGTCTGAAACGAGGAGGTAGGATCGAGCTACATCTCATTAGCCCCACTGTTTCTGATGGTGTCAGCAAGACAGCAGCCTTGCTGACACCACCAATTTAAACCAGTTTCAACCCAGCTGCCGATGGACAAGAACTATTGCTAAAAGGTGTTGTTGGAAAGTCATGACAAAAAAGAAAGTGTCTGGTATCTTTCTACAAATTGCCTGAGGATGACCAGCCTTTTAAAATATAAATGAATTATTTTTAAATAACAAAACTTCCTGTGGCTTTCTAACCACTTCAGAGTTCTGAGCTGAATCGTAAAAAATATCAAGAAGCAAAGCTGAGCTTCTTGGTTAACTTTTTCATTTATTAAACATTTTCATTGGAAAATAAATATAAATGTATCAGGTTGAGGTTTTCTCCTACAGTCTGAAAAAGTCCTTAACTGGTTCATTGCAATGTGCTGAAGGGCAACAACACATGTTCTGTTACATTACATTATATGGAGTCATCTAAAAGGCAGTATTTGTTTTTTTGCCATCATATCAGGATGGAATCATTTTTAATGTCTTCTACAAAATATATCCTTATATATGGTTTAGGGTTTGGGATGTAATTAAAAGAACCTGTTGACAGAATGATAAATACCTTGCATATTCATTACTTTGCATCATTTACTCATCAGCTTGCACACATTTCATCCCATGACTGATTTAAATCAGTACGTAATACTTTAATTGCGATAAATTTGTCAATCATATTCTGGGTACTTAGATACCTTAAGAGTAAATCAACAAAAGAGGAAAAATATACTTCAAACAACCAGTTAGAGCAAGAAACATTCACATTAAACTACCCTAATACCTCTGCAGACTAATGGTGCAGCCCCACTGGGAAAATTATACTGTTTGTTTCTAGCAATAAGCTTAACAAACCGATTAGATGCCACAAATTTAAACAAATGGCATTAACCAACAGAATAAATACTGGCTACATAACTTCAGTACAGCAGAATTGTCTCTGTTTAGTTAAATGTAGGTAGGAGTTTTTTAAGTTTTTATTTTATTTTAATGTCACAAGGGGAAAGATCTCAGATTTACCCGTTTGAGCACACATTCACTAAAAAGTGGAGCGAGCAAGTGACAGAGGAGACAAAATTTTCTAATCCTGGGCCTCATACATAGGCTATGAGGACACAAGAGTGTGACACTAGAAAGTGAATATTGCGTAATATGGGACCTTTAAATTGTAAATTTAATTGTAAAAGCTTCTACCATATCTGAGAAAATGCATTTTTTTTAGTTACATCAATTCTCTGTGCTTCTTTTTAACATGATTAAGAGAGTTTATCAGTAAAACTCTTTTGGTAGATTACCAAACTTCATTATAAAAGGTGGATAAAGCAACCTTCACGTCCCCCACTGATTTGTGCATGCTGTGCTGAAGCTTGTTGTCCAGCCTATGGCAGTCAAAATATTTGTTTTCAGTCAAAATTATCTAAAGCAGCCTAAGCCAGAATGAATGTATAATTAGGAAGTTCAGATCTGGATCTTATGAGATTGAATTATACTAAAACATTTCATCTGTTGTCTGAAAGGTTAATTCGGTTCTAACTGGATGGTAGGGAGTTGTAGCTTATAAACTGTTGAAAAGATTTTTCCCACTTTCAGAATCATTCACACTTTTGCAGAAAAGTGTATTTTAAGGCAACAGCAGCACCTCAGTCATAAAATTCACCTGCAAATAACAAAGGAAATATGGAGCAGCTGTTCACACCATGCACCATTTATTTTAATTTCTTATCTATTTTTTGGCTCAATTATTAATAACTTTCAGTGTTTCAACAGATTTGAGCTGTAGGTGTAATTGTAGAAGAATTTTACCACGCAACTTGTCTATGCTCAAAAAACATAGCTGATTTGCATTCTTGTATCAGAAAGGATAAACTGATTATTTCTTAAACATAAAAGAAAGTTATCAAGAGAGTGATCTCATGTGCAAAGAGTTATTTTCAACAAATTTATAAGAACTGAATTTTCCTCCTTTGTTATTTTTTTGTATCTGTGTGTGTGTGGGGGGGGGAGGGCTGGTGTGATTATAGAGGATTTGATTTTAAGGGTTTTGAATTATAAGTTTAATATTACTTTGCAGAAGCTAGCATCTGCTAGACAAAAGATGAACATTTGATTTGAAAAGATTCTAGGAAAGACTGCAGAGACAGACTAGGTAGTTTGTGAGAAGGGAGGAGGAAGTGAATGCAACATGTCACCTTGAATGATTTGAATATCATAGATCAGAGAACAGATCTCTTCAATGTGTGGATTTTTCCTCTATCTTCCTGTTCTCTGTACAGCAGGTTGAGATATTTTGTCTGGATACATGTCAGATTTAAATAGATTTGAAAGCTGACACTAAAGCTTTATTGATGTATGTCATACTGATACCTTCAGCAGCAGCATCTCTTGTCTAAACTTAGAGGTAAAAATTCTTCCTGGCACAGAAGCATCATGCTGTGCAGCAGGTATTTCACTTCAGACACCAGACAGGCATTTTGTTTTTGAGTTTAACGTCACTTGTGTTTTTCAGGCAGTTGGCAGTTTCTTTTGACTTTCATCCATCCTATTTCACCCAACTCCATCTTTCTTCAGTTAAGTTTTCCTTCCTCTTTTCTAACTTCAGTCCTCTACTATCATATTCAGTTATGTTGACATGGGTGTGTTAAACCTGCTGGACAACTCGGAAAGTGTGACCAAACAGGGACTCTTTGGTTAATTAGTTCACCGCAAAGAGTTGCTTGCAGTGGAGAATAAAGTTGTCAAAACACCCCATGTTTGAAATAACCCACATCTGCAAACTTCCACCACTGAAATCAGCCTCTTCATTTTTTTGTTTCCATGGCAGCAGTACTGTAAATGTCATGTTCTTGTGCTACCATGACCATTAAAGGAGCTTGGTTTCAGGCTTATTTTTGTTGAACCCAGCTAAAATTTTAAGTAGCACATCATTTAGAGGTTTGGTGGTGTCAGAGAACAACAATTAAAAGACAGAGTGTCGGATTTTTCCACCCTACTGAACAGACTGCTGGTCATTTTTATTTTAACAGACTGTTATATTGTTAATATCATCAGCGACATTTTGTGGAAAACCCATTTGTTCGAATGATATTGACCTACAGTAACACACAGTACTTTTAATCACATATGTGTTCATGCAAGATAATGTCCAACACCCAACCTTTCACCCTACCTGGAAAATCATATTAAGGCTATAATAATAGTTGCCTTGGTTACATGTAGACACAACACATTAGAAGGAAACTTTGTCCCTTCCAGGTTGGATTTAGCAAATATCTTTATTTGGTTAGTGTTACAATACAAACCTAGTCAATAAAAAAAACTTTTATGGTCAGGGATGAACTCTGATGGTTGCTTTCAATTGACATGAAATTCCTCTTATGGCCACTAGGGGTCACATGTTGTAAAAATGGAATCATAAATTTTTTTTTATTTTTTTTTACCCGTCTTGTCCAGCATCATAGCAGCAGAATGATAGTCTGGTTGTTGTACTGTGCCGAACAAATTTGCTTTGCCAAGGGGAGGCTTATGGGTATATGGCTCTTGATAGTCTGATTAATTAATTCATTTATTTACTGTTATTTTTTTTTTACTTTGAATCATGTAATCTATGTAATCTTGCTGGACCCAACCGGAGGGGACAGAAAAGGAAAGAAGACAGCAAAAAGAAGCTAAAGGGAAAGCAGAAAGAAGAAGAAATGGAAGAGATAAAAACACCACAGACAGAAGACAACGACCCTTCAATCCACACTAACAAACTTCTACATTTGTACAAACAAACCAGAAGATTTCTTACAGCTTTTACCGAAAAACAGAGCTGCCAGAGATTAAGAGTTTTTAAATAATAACCTAATCAAAAAGACATATCACAAACTTATCACAATACCAACCAAATAGAAACTCAGAGAAAAAAAAAGAAAAATGATCTCGTGTATAAACCCACTGGACGGCTCAGTGACTGTGTCAGCATGCAGAGGAAGAGGAACAAGGAGTTATCAGAGATGAGGAGTGATGAGTGAGTGCAAATGCGACCCCGCCTCTACGGAGGCTAGAGGCAGACTAGTGCAGCCCAGAGACCCGGGAAATCAGCAGCAACCCCGGAGCACGAACCCAAGCCACCCCACCCCGAAGACGAACCAAGCCCCACCCGGAGGGTGGCAGAAGGGAACCCCAGTCAGAGCCCCCGCCGTCTTGGGGCACAGGCCCCAGTGGGCCATGATAGGCAGCTGCTGGCCCTGCCAGGGACCGGCCATCCAGGGCAGCCCGAGCGAAGGGCCCAGCTTTAATAATACCAGTTGGTATTTGGATTATACATCCTTGGAAAGTTTGATAAGTCACCTTTACAATGAGGTGTAACTTGTGAGGATGGTGCTTCTGTGAAATAAACAACACAACTAAACAAATGGATAATGCTCAAAAATGTACCAAAAGCTCCAGCTATATTCTGTTGGTATTCACTCTGGTTTTAAGTTGCTTGGTGGATTGTATGATTGCAGAAATGTTTTTGTCCTCTTCCTTGAAATTAAATGACATTTCAAATGTTTGCTCAGATTTATTTTTGGATTTTTTATTTTTTTATTTTAAATGGATCCTGTGACTATTCTGTTGAAACTGTACGTAGCATTTTCCGACTACTGGTGTTCTTGCATATTCATGTAAGAGGTATTCAAACTTCCCAATTTAACCAGATGCATAAGAATATGTTTAAAGTTCAACAGTGTATAGACCCTTTCATGGCCTACGTAATCAGTGACATCACTACTGTATCTGGAGGCAAAAAAAAGGGAAAGCACGTGAAGAAACGAGCTGCCTCAAGTGTTATTACGACTTAAAAAATGTCATCTTGTTGTGTGTTTGGGTGCCAGAATAAGAGGAAAAACATTCCTGGCAGTAAATTAAAGTTTTTTAGGGAACCAGCTTAGAAAAAAACGAAGACAATTATAGCTGAATGCAATAAAAAGCAATAACAGGACAGAGACAATAATCAACAATTCTTGTGTTTGCAGCGCACACTTTATATTAGGTAATATAAATGTAATGTTAAGTAATTGTTATCGACTCCAAATTAACAAAGTTGTACATTATAAAGAAAAATGTTGGATGTATAACGTTGCCTTTATCAGCACATTTGCAAATGCTAAACTTTAGACCGCAGCACGCAAAGATCGGGACGTAAAGCGTATTTTATTATTTGAATGTGGCTATTTATGAGGTAGTTGTAAGCATCCAGTGATTTAATTGGTTTGAGTTTCTTTTTGTTGTACACACATGGTGGCTAGATTAGGTACATGTAGATGTCTGGCCAGTCCACCGTCGCCAGTCCCAAAAGATCTTCATGCCACTCCCGTGAAGTGTCTGGATCAGCCAGCCTGCTTCCATTTAATTTTCTAAAATAGCTGTCAAGGTCCCGTAGAGCGAGTGTCTGTACATATTCCGAGAGTTCTGAGACTGAACCACTTGCTTGAAAACCCTCCATTTACTAAAATGCCACCGAAAATTGTTAGCTGCCACTTGATAACATAGCTTCTAGCCTCCAGGCCAAACTCCGCTTACCAAAAACGTCACAATGGCTGTGTCCGAATGTCCACCCTACTCCCTAACCCCTCGTTCACTACATAGGGCTGCACTATATGGCACACTACATAGTGCACTCATTCACTTGGCGATTCAGACACGAAGCTGCCTATTTTTTCCTCGCCACTGACCGCGTGACTACCAGCTGTCACCACGGCAACCACAACGTGAGTCAAGATGCCATTCCAAATCCAATCCAAAGCTGTGTGTAAATATTTTAATTTTTATTCCTTATGTTGTATTTTATTCTTTGTTGCAAATCTATTCAATAAAAAGTGTTTTTTCCGCTTCCTTGCGCCATGTTGCGCTTCTGCCCGCAGTGCATTGTGGTCTATATTAACCCGTCTAGTGACCATCGATGCTCACTACTTTTCAAGATGCATTGTGGCTAATTTTTGTGCACTGCTTTTATCTCTCTGGACACCCCTACAAAATGGCGTGACCCCTATATAGGGCACTATGTAGGGAGTAGGGTGCACATTCGGACACAGCCAATGTTTGCAAACTTTGAAACAGTCTATAATGCAGCAAAACACAAAGACATGTCAAACCATATGAGCTACGTTTCAAATAAGAATAAAATCAACTGCAGTCCAGTTTTATCACCTTTAAACTTTAATAAGTAGTGTTAAAAATAGATCTGAGTGGGCATGTTGATTAAATGAATATAAACATTTATTTATTCAAATTGCATTTGCTATTGCATTTTATTTGTACTGCAAAGAGAAATTTTTCTTATATACAGCAATATACAACTTTATATACAAATATTCTGCAACATCTGCTGGAGTAAAATATAATGTTGCTTATAAATGTAATGGTTTTACATTGTTGGATGTTATTTGGGGGAAGGACTAGTGTCACTGCTGAAACTGCTGAAAGTGATGAAACTGAATGACATTCATTGAAATGAATTGCCGAGCTGTGGCCCTTGTATCATTTGTTGCAGTGAAATGGGTGGGAGGATTCGCTGCTGTGGATCACAAATGTTGTTTGTGTGGGATGGGATTTCTGACACTATTAGCGCCATGAAATGTGTTGTAATCGCTGGCATGAGAAACTGTTTTTCTGCCAGCAACCCGCAGAGTTTGGGATAATTAAGTTTTTATTTTCTCCAGATTTAACAGCCTTTTTCTACTATTTTCTCAATGGGCAAACGTCTGAGCAACACTGTTTCTACACACTCTGTTTAACAAGATACACTTGTTTTTCCAGCTAAATGTGAATTAAAAATGCACTGTACAACAGGATATTATTGAATATTGCTCATAACAATAGATATGTCACCTGCACAGCACCAAGTGCAAAAGGAAAGCTACAGTGGTTTTCACAGAATAAACTGGTTGACAGCTAACTTCCTACTTTTTGAAGTGTTGAATTTTTCCTTCATGCATCCTTGCTAACTAAGAAAAGGTTTAAGTGAAAGTTAGGTGCTGTAGGCCAATACTCAAGACTCTCTTTCATCATCCATCTACAAAAGTTCCTTGGACACTGCTGTTTGCTGACACTCATCTGACAGTCATCACAAGCTAGACAGGGAGCGAATAAGAGCCTTTATCCAAAAAAAAGACTTTTCTCTACAGGAAGAGTTGCTGCAGATGTTGTTATTTTAATTAAATCTTTGTAATCCTGTTTTTTTGTAGATTTTTCATGAATGTGGGGAATTTTTATTTCCCTGTGGAATTACTGGGTCATGTACTGTTTTTATGCAACTGCCATCTTTGCAGGCTCACATACTTCACCAAAAGAAATGGTGGTCAAGCAAATCAAAAATGACTAATGTTGTTCAAAGAAGGTTCTAGACATTGTCTGAGTATTTTCAAACTGTAGATGTGAGTTAATGCATTGGAAACATTTTAAAGGTTGAGTTCTGTGATGGCATAAATGGGCCTTAAAGGCTTATTTGCTCACTTACAAACATAAATAGGGACTTCTGTTTCAAACGTTGTCATACGTCACTGTTCTCATGCATCCATGCATCTTTTACGTTGCCGTGGTTGTTAAGTCAATTTCTCCACTAGTGGCCAGTGCTGAGTTCAGAGTTCACTCCTGCCACCCATCAGTTTCAGACACTGGTTGGAGGTGGTAATGTAACACGCCCTACACACTCGCAGAGCCTTTCTTTAAAAAATTACTCAATTTTGACAGTTGTTGTCCTTGTCTTCATTCTTTTTCCAACTTATTTTTCTTTCTGTTCCTTGTTTGTTTCTTTCGCTGGTCGCATGTTAGCTATGCTGCTCAACACAGCCCCTGCAATATCCAGTGGTACGAAACTGTCTGTCTGTCTGTGTGTCCGTTTTCTGCATTGAGCATAAATAGGACTTAACACTTAATCCCACAAAGCACCCAGTGAAATTAGTTGTGTGAGGTAATGCTCAAATATTTACAGCATTGATGCCCTTTTTTTAACAACAAAGTGAGAAGCAAAAATTAAATAAATACTAATTAAATGTTGACCTTGTTTACACAGCCTGTTTGCCTGTCTCATCATCTTTTTTGTTGCATATAGAGATGGAAAATGGGCCATATTTTTTTCACTTCTGACCTGGAAGTTGAACTCCCTGCGCCCGATAGCAATGCTGTTCTTACTCCTCTGGCTCCTCAAAACCAGCGTCCTCTGTCCTAAAAGTGGGTCCTCAGATGATTAATTGTTTACATGATTTTCAAATATAAATACACAGAAAAAATATTTAGGAAAACACAAAATTCAGAAGGCAGCTGAATGGGTCGAGAGGCTGAGCAACATGTTTAGGTTTCTGCTGAGGTTTATGAGCATGCTAACAAACCTTAGTTGAGACTTTTGCAACAGGCCAGCAAAGTATGAACTTTTAACAAAAAAAGAGAACAAATACACTTTGGGATAGATATAAAGTAAAATCTATAACTTATACATGTCAGGGCAATTTCATTTTTCACTTGAATGCTGTTTTTTATGTATATTTTCAAATCCATTAAATCCAGAATCCATGCTAGCTGCTAAAAAGCAAACTAGTGACTCTTCTCTGCAGGCTAAAAGAAAAGCTGAATGTAGGCCACATACTTTAATAACTGCTGCATTTTTTTGACGGTGAGGGGAGAAACACTTTTTAACTTTACCTCTGAGACGTCAGATGTGTCCATCGTTCTCCACATGTGTCACAGTCACACAGCACAGCACACTTGTATTCAGAGGACAAGGCTGACTTTAGATCAGACAAAGAATGCTTTTTCTTCTTCTGGTTTACGAATAATGTCTTGTTTTTTTTATTGGTTTAAAGCACAAATGCTAATGAGCACTGAAACCACAAATGTAATTCTGGTCCAATATTTTATAATTCCTCTAAGAATGGAGTAACTGTTTCTCTGCAGGTCTTGGATATTTCCCAGGGTTTAGCAGAATGAATTGTTTCTACAGAACTCTGTATTTTTCTTTTCAACCATTTTCTCTGTGTTTTCTTATTAGAGTAAGTTATTTTTTTTACAGACAACCTATTAAATGGTGTCACTAATAACCACAAAAATTAAGCATATGTTGCTTTGTCACAAACGCAGCAGAAACCCATCTTACTAAAGCTAAAGGTCACCTAGCAGGTTAGCTAGTAAAAAATGCAAGTTTATGACAACATATTATGCTAATACAATAGCATGTTCACTGTTAAAGGTTAGACAGTGTATGACAGTTTATTACTGCATTAATTACTATTTTATCTACAAGGTAGCCATATCTATATCTATATTGGATCTTAAGGTCAGGATTAGTGAGGTTCCTTTGACCTTTCAAGATAGAAATCTGATTTTGGAGACATTCTAGTTTACTTTTTAAGTTGGAAACTAATTTTGACTAATTATTTCAAATGAAATAAACACACCTCCTCAAAGCAATGTCCTGATTCTTGTTTTCTGAGCATTTTGTTTTTGCTCTGAACCAAATTTTAAAGATTCTAGACCATTTTTTAATAGGATTGAAATGCCCAAAATGTCATTCGCAACAGTGAACCAGGACTATTCTTTGCTGATCAAAAACCCTAAATAGGAAACTCAAATCTTGCCACAATTGCTTTATTTGATTTTTAATTACTTGCTTCCTAGAATAACAAACCCATGTTCTCTTTCTTTCTGGATTAAAATACATATAGCTTCCTAATAACCTGCTTTCTGGGACAGATTCTTGATTAGGTCCAAGTTTAAAAACTACTTGAAAAACCTGAACAAAGTTTTGGTGCAGAGTCTGAGTGAGATAAACATTAGGAACTTAGAAAGTGCTTAAAAAACAATAGACATAATAGAAGGGTTGAATATACATAGTTAGTTGAATTTGTAACTCATTTGGAGTCAGACATCAGGCCTTGCCTTAAAATTGATTTTCCAGCCTCACCTGTTGGTAAAAAACAAACACGGTACTGGCACAAAACTGCTGCTGTTTTTCATTCAGACAAATGTAAGTGCAACATCTCAGTAACATATCATCCCACCCATTTAACGTATCAATCCGATGCTGAGAAGTAAACTCCCACATGAACTCCAAATCATATCACTTCTGTAATACTATGCTGCCAAGAGTGGTTAAAGCAATTTCGCAAATCACTCCTTCTGGGCAATGCACTTAACACAAATAGAGTCAGAAGATGCTCACAGCATTTGTCACTACACCATAAAGAATATTCAGCTGCATTGTGACAACTGATTTAAAGCCACGTCTCTACTGTAAGAAAATAAAGCTCTGTAGGGATTTTTTCTGATTAACACGTTAATGGTTTGGCCTTCTGATACAGCAGTGAAAATGGAAATCACACTCTCTTAATAAACAGGAATCCCACATTTGAGTTATGTTTGTAATTTTTGCTTTAAAAATAATTAAATTATTAAGATTCTTGCCAGTGACAGATCTTTCCTGTGATGTAGGCTTTTCTATAAAGAGATGTAGAGGTGTTGCAACAATTGTAGGTCATTAGATAACATACCATATTTTTTTTCTTGGAGATAAAAATGGAGCACAGTAGGTCTGCAGAGGAATGCATTTTTACAGAAAGCAGACACAGAGAAAAGTCATATTGACAGACTAATCTCTTTTAAATTATTTATTTATTTATTTATAAAAACAATTAAACTGTGATTTTGGGCTTCCTTTACTAGCTCAATGTCATTTAAACATAATATAGTTCAAATAGAAGTGGTTGTACTGAACCTTGAGAGATGACAGGCCACCTTTTCACTAGTGAACGTAACATAAACCCAGTTGTAAGATGGCTCTTAGGCCAGCATGTTAAAATGGAACTTACATCTGTTTCCGCATCCATTTTTATAATCTGTTGTGGTTTCCTTTGTCTTCACACATTACACCTGTATTTCTGAGGACAAAGCCAGAGATAATCCTCTGTTTTTTTCCAGCTCTGCACGGTATTGACTCAAGTAATAATTCAGTCCTCCACAGGAAAGAGGCCTTACTGTTATTAGCTGCTACATGTGCTGTCATGTATATGCACTCTCTGTCAACATCACTTAACTTCACTAAGGCTGAATTCATTCCTTGCAAATCATATGATGCAGAAACATTAATGTTATATTTCTCAGATATGTTCCCTCTTACAATAAAAATGAAAAAAAAAGTTCATAACTATCGGTTTGGGAAATCATAGTGAGCATCTGGTCCCTGATTCAAGTAGTAACATTCCCTTCCTTTGGTTTAACAATCAGCTGCACTGCAGTTTAGATCTTATCCTTGCCTCTAACTACAGAAGAGCTTCAACAACAGACTAAGCATGATATTCAGCTGTCTGTCAAACCTGTCCACCTCATCCTCTATCTCAGTTCTTCAAGCATTCAGCCCCGTAAAGTAGCTACCATTTTACCTCTCGACCCTCTTGAGTCGTAGCCCCAGCGATCTTCATAGTAATTCAGCCACAACCTTTCCACTGACTTTTACTTGGGGTCATTACACTCAAGGTTTTTACTGCTACAGCTGTATTTGTGTTGGTGGTACAACTTATAGCTAAGAGTGGAAAAGGTGCCAGATTCCTGTCTTTTTTATCAGTAAGATATTAAAGCATAAAAAGGCATGTAACATATAAAATTAAAAGTTAGACTCTTTTTAAAAAAATGAAATGATTTGGGTTTTCTTTTCATCTTGTAATCAATAATAAGGGACCCAAAATTATCTCTTTTTTTCAGTTTATTCATTTATTGTGTTGGTGGCTGTTCAGTATCAGAGACATGGAGCTCTACCCCCACCCAGTGCTTCAGAGTGGATCTGCAGACAACTGAAAAACTGCTGATAAATTTAAACCTAATGTTCGGTTTACCTGCAGATCTGAGGTCAGGACTTACTCAAAAAAAAAAAGAGAGAGACTTTATGAAAAAATCCACCCTTACTGCTTAAGTAATGGTAAGAAACACACAACCTGGTCTCTTTACCATGTGTCTGCATTCTATTCAAATAACTAAATGTGAGTCCATCACCACAAAGTCTAGTCCTAATTATCTCGTGCAACAGGATCCCAAGCATAGCAACAGATTGAATGAAAAGAAAAATAATCAAGGTTGCAATAGTCCAAAGTCCAGACGTCAAGCTGATTGCAATTGTGTGGCAAGACATGAAAGCTGTGCACGAATGGATCCCTACTAGATTAAATTAGCTGGAGCAGTTTTGTAGAGGAAAGTGGACCAAGATACCTTCATAAAGTTGTAAGAGACTAATCCAGAAAAAACATTTCTTCACGTTATTGTAGCTACAGGTGGTTCTGTCGAATCATGCGATATATATAGTTTTTCTCACACTATTTCTGTGTGTGCGCTTAGTTTTTACTGGATGAATAATAAATGGTAAAATATGCAACATGCTGTTGGTCATTATTGGTTGTATTTCTTTATTTTAAGACCTAAGGAGCAGCCGCTTTTTACTATGTCCTGGTACATAAGCGTTGGGAACAGTGTACTTTTATTTTCATGAATCCAAACATGAGCTTGTAAATATGCATATATATATTTTTTTCTTATATATATATATTTTCTTATCATATATAATTTCGTTATAATTTAATCATTTTCTGTGTGGATGTTGGTTCAGTAGCATAAAAGCTGATGCCATTGGTGGTGGTGATCTGCAGACAGATAAGGGTGTGATAAAATCCTAAACCTAATGAATGTTCAAGGGGAAGATACAAACAAGCCTGCAAGCCATCAGAAGATAGATAAGATTTTCATTGATTAGCAGGTTGCAACAAGGAAGGCAAGACTGGCCTTTACTTGCAAGTTTTTTCTGTGTGTTGCTTCTGCCATCACTTGATTTTTGTAACTTGCACTTGGCTACAATCAACTTTCCTTTGTCTTCTTTGTTTTGTTTTTACAAAGTCAGTCATCATCACCAGGGGAACCACTTACCATTACCACAGAGTAATCTGAAGGAGCTTTATGTTATCAACATTAGAGCCAGAGCTGCTGCCATCCCACTCCACATGTAAATCACAGCTTCACAGTTTTAGCTCGTCCCTGCTCCACATTGGTATTCAGCAACATCAGGCCTCATTTGAAGGGTTGTATTGTAATTTCTGATGAGAATGAGAATGTGTTTTTGCTTCTAGTTAAGGTGCAACTTCAGCTAGCAAGTGGAATTAGCTGTCATCTTTAAGGACAATTCAGAAGGAAAAGGATCTCACTGAGTAGTTTAATAAGTGGACAGAGCAAATAACACCCAGACAGCTAATTTCATCCAGCGTTTGATTGTAGTCGCCCATTTCTTTTGTTGAATTTCCCCTTAAATTTATCACGTTTTATTCTCCAGATTCTGAAAAGGAGTCATCATAATTTAACCTCTTCTTGACATGGTCTATTTTTCCTGCCTCCTGTCTGAATCTACAAGGGCTGTTTGTTTAATCTATGTTATCTATGTGATCTATGTTTCTTTTTCAAAGAAAATTCACCTGGAACACAGTAGAAAAATGTAAATGGATATCTCCTCCTAAAAGAAAAGCATGTTACTTTCAATGAAAACCAGAGGATAGCAGTCTAGTTCATCTAGGAATTAGTTAAGTGGTCCTGGGATTGATAAAGTAATGTCAGATGAGGAAATAAAGCTTTAAAAAGAGCAGTTTACAGATGTTTTAATAAAGGTGTTATGCAGGTAAATATATTGGCCATGTGTTGGTGATGGACACCTCTATCAATGGTGGAGTCAGAAGAATTCAAATACAAACCCGATATTGACTAGAAACAACACGAGGACAAGGAAACGAAGCCCAAGATAGGATGAATGCTTCACTATAAAATCCTCTTCATCATCATGGAAACTGCCAGGACCTTGGTGATTCACTTCAAACTAATGATTTATCAAATAGACTGCCAGCTCACAGAGTTTTTTTGTCCCACAGTGATGAGATAGACATCATTGTAATCAGCAGAGTCTCTGCTTTTGTATGAA
Organism: Rhadinocentrus ornatus; assembly: GCA_037177495.1. Taxonomy (NCBI): domain Eukaryota; kingdom Metazoa; phylum Chordata; class Actinopteri; order Atheriniformes; family Melanotaeniidae; genus Rhadinocentrus; species Rhadinocentrus ornatus. The sequence continues at coordinate 6,898,455 of JBAMHW010000022.1, forward strand.
ACATTGTTTATGTGGCTCGCTTGAAGTGGAAAAATTACCAGAATTAGAAGAATTGAAGATCATAGTTTCAAAGTAACATAGTAACTGTTTTTTTCTTTAATCCTTTGCAAGTATATTTTATTAATCATATTTCTGTGAATCTTACATTGTAGCTGAGTCTATGTGTACATACAAGATCAGTAGATACACAGCTCATTTTTCTCATGGGAAAGCTGAACATGACCTTGCTATGAAGATAACAGTTTTAATCCTTGTGCAGAACAATAGTATCCTCAGTTCTGTCTTTGTGCTGATGTGAACTCCTTGTATGTAAAACTTTCTCAACCAAGTTTCCACTGGTCTGTCGTTCCTGATAAAAGTCGGAGATTATTTTATTCAACAATAGACTAATTTATAAAGTACTTTTTATACAAAAAGTAGCACAAAATTATATACATAAATAAAACACAGCTAACAAATTTAAAAAGACACATCTGATCATAATCTCTCTCACATTTAGTCATACACACACACACACAACATGCATATACCACCCACCATTCTGTCTCTTTAACTGAATATTATTATAGAAATAAACATCAGGCTTGACTGTGAGGAAGCAGTTGCTTTAACTTTAAATAAGAATATGTTCAATTTTAAATTGAAGACAAATGAGAGCAGGTACTTAAAAGCACAAACAATACAATACAAATATGTGTATAAGTATAGCCGCAGTCCGTTGCTAGAGTCCAGTGTAAGCCAAATACACGTCCTTAGCAATTGCACACAAAGGATACCAATAACATCAAATAAATTAAGTGTGACTAATAAATATATAAATAAATAAATAAATAAATAAATAAATAAATAAATAAATAAATAAATAAATAAATAAATAAATAA
>JBAMHW010000022.1:6901952-6922420 GCA_037177495.1 Rhadinocentrus ornatus
TAAATAAATAAATAAATAAATAAATAAATAAATAAATAAATAAATAAATAAATAAATAAATAAATAAATAAAAGCTTATTCAAATAGTTGTGATTACGATTTAATGCAGTAAAAAAAAAGTTAAAACTTGACAAATTCAGGAAAGTCCACTTGGCTTTCATCTACAAATAATAATAATAATAATACAGATCAAACTAAGAAAAACTTGAGGACAAAACAACAAGGTTTGAAAAGGAAATTGAAGAGCTGCAGAGTAATAATAATTTTGAGGCAAAGGAGAATTGCAAGAGGATAAAAAAAAACGTTTAAAGGAACAGAATGAACTGAATCGAGAGAAAATACAAAGATCAATTTGGCAGAAAAGAAGCAAAGATAGAAAAGAAAAGCAGCTTTGAGATAGAAAGAAAAAGACAGGGTTCAACTTTGGATTTAGGAAAGGGCGGTGGGCTGGACAGCCAGCCATGGAAAAGATTAACTTGGAAGAAAAAAGACCAAAAACAGTAGAGATAAAAAAGAAAAGAGGACAAACTAATGGAAAGAGGAAGTACAAAAGCAGCTGAAGTGAAAGAAAAAAACTACTAAACATCTGAAACAAAAGAAGAAGGAAGAAAAATAAAAAACAGAAGAGGTAAAGAAATTACTTAAATAAGCAGGATTTATGAAGAGTAGCAGCACAAAGGCTGAGACCACCAACAAAAAAACAATAACTTCCTCTTCCTCCTCACATCTTCTCTACCTTTGTTTCATCTTCTCACATCACAACCTCCCCATTTTCCCTTTTTCTGTAAAACTCTACACTTATTTTCACTTCCACCACCACACCTTTACCTGTCTGTCTCTTTCCATGCATGACCCCCGTTGTTCTCTAATTCTTCCTCTACGCACCACACCACTACCTCATCATCCACTCCCCTAACTTTTCTTCTTTTTATCCACCTAAACTCATCCACTTCCCTCTGATTTTTCCTTCATTTGTTCTCGCTTTTCCTCATCTCTTTGCATCTACTTCCTTTTCTCCTCTGTGTCCTCCACCTCTACCTTATCTACCCACTCCTCTACTAACATTCACCTGTTCCTTTCCACTTCCCTTCAGTTACTCCTCTACTTTTCGCCCTCCATCTCTCACACCTCTACCCCATCAATCAATCCATTTAACAACTTTCTTCACCCACTTCACTACACTCCATCCATCTACTCTCTTTGTAATACCTGGCTGAAAGCTAAATTTAATTTAAGTAATACATCAATAGATCAATAAAGTAGAAATATTATATAAAGCCTTGTAAATTAAGTTGTAAGATCACACGTTTTAGTCTTGTTTACACAGCAGACTTTGGAGTGGGTGAATGAACTTGTGGAGGTGTGTCCTGCTGGACTTGAACACCAAAATAAAGATCACGTGTTGGCTTGAGAGTTTTAATGCTGGGGAATACCGCCCTCTCATGGGCCACAGATGTATGGCAAAAATAACAAAGACTGGACGTAACCATTCAGTCGACAAAGCCACGTTACAATCATAAATAATCCAAAAACGTAAGAAATTTTTAAAAAGTTAAGCCATAATGCTTTAAAAATTAATTTGCCTGAAATCCTATATTAAAATGAACATCTACCTGTAATTTCCGTAATGTTTTTGTCCCCCGTGATTTGAGGGGGAGTGGTGCAATCCAATAGTATTGAAGGCAAAACTGAAAAACGATTTGTTTTCAACGACAGGAAGAGGGGTCCCTTGCGCTACCGCTGCGGTATCATCTAAAAAGGACAGTTGTAGCATTAATAACTGGTTGGTTTTCAAACAAACTCTTCCTTAGCTCGCCATGGCTCTGTGCGGGGGTGTCGGAGCCATGGCTTTGCCCAGCGAGCTTATTGTTCACATATTCTCCTTTCTATCCGACCGAGACAAGCTCCGGGCCTCGGCCGTGTGTTCACGGTGGCGGGAGTGTCTCTTCTACCCCGCTCTGTGGACCGAGCTCAAACTGCGGATAGGTGGCGGTTGTAACGGTAGCGGGGCCAGCACCGACGAAACCCCGAAGCTAGAGTTTCTCATGCGAAAGTTTGGCTCTTTCGTGCGGGAGCTGCAGCTGGAATTAGCACCAGTCGAAGGCAACCTTAGCCCATTAAACAGCGACCCGTCATCCGCCAGGATGGATCAACCTCCCGGTCCTGATAGTGGCCCGCAGCTCTCGGAGCGTTGGAGAGACGCCATGGCCACCTATTTGGACCAGGTGTTGTGCGTGTTCACTAGCATCCGAAACAATAGGTAACGTTAAATTCCCTTCATTATGGCACTGTGGGTCTTTGTTTATACTGAATTTTAGGATTTCATATGACACACTCGTTTGATTTTGAACATTTAAAGCATTTGGTGCGCTGCAGTGAGCTTGAAACTAGCTAGCTTAGTTGGCTATAAACAAACCCTGGCATTAGGTGTTACGTAATCGTGCCCTGTCTTTGCGGTGGTGCTGTCAGCCAGTGTTGTATATGTGCAGACATTTTAATTTTAACATCACCATGTTACTGCTTAGTTTGATACAAGTCATTATCAAACTATTAGGTTTATGTATATTTGATGCGTGTTTGCCAGATTGCTATTTTTATATTTCACTGGTTTCTCCAATCCAGAAGATTCAATGCAGCACTGGGGGCTACTAGACACTGCTTTGTTGGCTGTGACTTGCTGATATCAGCACACACACACACATATTACATCTAGCCGTATGCTGGTATGCTGTTGTAACTTGTAATTTATGACCATCTGTTAGCAGTCTATATAAATTGTGGATACATGGTAGGCGGGTTATTAATGCTGTGGAAATTTCCACTCTTCCAAACTTTCCTCTTCATATTAAGACTCCAGATTTCAGTGCAGCACCTCTGTTAGACATTCTCCAACATTCCCCATTACTCTCCACAGTGCTTTGTGGTATTGAAATGGTACCCATTCAGAGGTTTTTACTTCATGTCTTAGTTCTGCTGAGGGGGGCTCAAACCTTTTCTGTTGTCTGAATTCATTGTATTAAGCTGCTTCTGTTTGAAAATGTACTGACAAGCTTGACCACAGTCCACTGATTCTAAAGTGATTGGTAAAATGAGGCAAAGTTGGTTACAGGTAATGTGCATGTTGGACTTGGTTGCAATTTAGATTTTGTGCTAGTGGACAATATTATTCCACCAGTGACAGCAGAGGGTACACAACAGGCCGGCAAGCATTTAGAACTGCTAAAAAAAAAAAGATTAGCATCAACTTTGGAAGTAGTGCTTCAAGTCAGATTTAGGTAATTAACTAATTTGAAGTGGTTGGTGTTTGACTTGTCATTTCCTGTCACCACAAAGCAAGTAAATCTTGCACAGTGCGCCTGTTATAAAGATGAGTTTTTCCACTGATCATCAGTGCAACTCATCTAACATTTCAATTAACATTAGCTACACCAATATTAGTGTATGTTTCTTTCCAGGGGCACTACATTAATGCACATGAAATTACAAAGCTGAGATGCCAGCTGTTACTCAGGAAGTGGGTGCTTCAAGCACACCATGCTGTTCACCTTATAAGTGATCTGTGTCACATCCTGTTTAAAAGAACGTAATTGCATTCATTGTGACCTCTATGCTCACTTAAATGCAACAATCTTTGAAAGCATTTATTTGTGGCACATAGCCTGCTGCTTTATCAATTTTCTGTACTAGGATATCAAGGGTTTAAGACAGTGCACAATGCAGGGAAGCCTAAATACTTTGAATGATCGAGATCAGCTCAGTAATATAGAGAAGTTCGGCCAAACTAGATTGCTCATAATGGCTGCAGTTTGCCTAAAAAGGAAACTCCCTTTTATCAGCAGTTTGGATTAGAATTGTTAACCTGTAGTCTGGTTCAATATTCTGTTTACAATTCTTATGTATCCCTTTTTTACAATCTGGGGTAAACCCAAATTTTACAGCTAAAATAACAAATAAATGTTGGCAATATAAACATAGCGGTGAAACCACCCTCTACAAATAAATGCCATACGTGAAAACCGTGTCACATTAGTGTTTTTCCATGAACAGGTGTTGTTGCTATGGAACTGGTACTAAATGGCTTTTCTCCCTCTTCCTCTCTAGAAATCTACAGAAGCTGCGTCTATATGGGGACACCTTTATTCTCCAACAGGAGGGTGTGTTAGACAGCCCCAATCTGCATCAGATTCATCAAGGGGACAAAAAGATCAATGAGTAAGCAAGCAAGAAAACTGAAAGAAATGGTTTGCTTACATTGATTTTATCAATTGAGTGTTTCTTTTTATTGTAAGTAGACTAAACTATATCTTGTATAGATTTGCAAAATCATGATTGTTGTATTTTTAGTGGTATATGTGGATCTGCACCAATGAGATGGAAAGTGTTTTATTACTTTTCTATAATGTTTCACTGTGTTGTGTTTGTACCTGTATGAATATGGTGAAACTTTCAGTTTCAGTTCCAGCCAGCTTACAAAAGATACAGACAGTTGCCTTTCCAGAGTAGTGTACATATCACTGCCAGTTCTGATGAAGTTTCAGGCATACGTTTTACTCTTACAGCTTGTTTTGTTTCCCAACTTGTATATCTTTGGTTTCTCTCCTTTCCTCCACTATTGGTGTCTAAAGGCCCATTTATGCTACTTATTTACATAAATAGGGATGTCCATTTCAAACTTCATACTTCAGATCAGAGTTCAGTCCTGCGAGCCGACGTCAGTTTCAGACACCGTTTGGCGGCGGTAATGCGTCGCTATAAAGTTTGTTGTGTTTTTTTTTTCAACCACCCAACACGCCCTAAACACTCGCATAAAGTCTTTCTTTAAAAGCTTACACAATTTCTACGGTTGTTTTGTTCATCTTCATTCTTCTTCTGCTTTTTTTCCTTTTTGATCCTCTTCTTCTCTGGTTTGTTGCGCTCCTTGGTCGCATGTAAGCTATTCTGCTCAGCACTGCCCCTGCAATTTCTGGTGGTATTGCACCGTCTTCTGCGTCTAGCAACTGATGCTAATAATTATAATGGATTGGATTTATGTAGCACCTTTTTTTTTTGTGAACTCAAGGCGCTTGCATTGAATCCGTTATTCATCCACTCCTCACTCATACCTGGTCATGGTACGTGCGTAGCCACAGCTGCCCTGGGGAGACTGGCGGAGACGTGGCAGCCAATCCGCCGGGAGTGGGAATCGAACCTCCAACCCTCCGCTTATTGGATGAGCTTCCTGAAAACGGACCAAATTACGTGCGTAACCAATGCAATAGACAGACGAAACTGTCCATCCGTCTGCATATCAGTCTTCTGCTTCAAGCATAAATGGGCCTTTAGTCTCTCTCACCAGAGATTTAAACAAGGAGGACAGACACAAGTAAAGAAATGCAATAGGCGTTTGTGAAACTGAGATGTCCTTTCTTTAGATACATCAATTTAAACTGATGATCACTTTGTTGCAACCTTCCAGTATATTTAGCTATATCTGGCAGTTTAGGATTGGATGTGTATGTGATGGTGTGTGTTTTTACTTTATATTAAAGTTACAATTTAGGAATAATGTGTAACTGCTTCTTTATGCATTGCAGATGCCATAAAACCCTTTGCCCAAAGGATTAGTGCATTCTCTCTTCAAGCTCCTCCAGCAAGCTTTCATTTTCCTCAGTCTTTTTTTCTTAGGAATAAAGGCATGTTTAGAAATTATTTTCTGAGATTGGCTCTCAGGTCTCAGGCAGGAGGATAGATGATGTGAGGAAGCACAAAATAGAAAATGTTTATGCTTATTGGAGGTTCCTTTTTTACCCCTTTATTTGCTCCCAATGATCTACTTCAGGTTTAAGATACTTACTTGACACACTGGCTTGATTTTATTTTTAACTAAGTTTATATTTTTCTAGTATTTTAAATTAATTGTGTGTGTACATGCTGCTTTAAATGCAGAGTATTCTCTTTCAATTCATTTCTGAAACAGGAAGTCCTCATTTTTATTTCCAGAATCTCTAATATGTTATCTTAGGATATCTTAGATTTGGGTTCCATGTTCAGTTTGAAAGAATTGTGGTGAAGTGAACTGAGGCTGATTCTCGCCACCCATCCTCTCTGCTCTCAACAGAATCCAGCAGTTGTTCATGGAGTTGTTGTCCAACAGCAGGCAGCTGCGGTGGTTGTCCTGTAGCTTCATGCTGGGTCTGGTGACACCCTGTTCCTTAACCTGCCTGTCGAATCCTTCAGCTGAAACCCTACAGCATCTCAGCTTACTGGACCATCAGCTGGGTATGCATTTGTCTGTTGTATCACTGTGCCTGCGAACTACAAATATTCTGAACATTAGCAGGTAGCAGTAGGTTTGACCAACTAAATTTAGACATTTTTTCTCAGGTCCCCTCATCTCACCATCGGAGTTGGATCGTCTCTCTAACCTTCATTCGTTGGCTCTGGATTTTTCCGACTTGACATCTGAACTTTGTGGTTTGCTGGCATCTCCACGTCGAACTCCACTCCATCGCCTCTCCCTGCTGCTCAACGGTGCCGCCCTGGAGTTCAAACCATTAGAAGGAACAGCTACAGACAATGACTGGAAGGCACTGGTAATGTGACAGTGTTGTCGTTGTTGTTTCATACAATCATTCATGCATTTTATATTTTATATAGTATACTATATTTAAATTATTAGGCTGGCGTATGCGTCTGTATCTGTGATATATACCTGATTCTCCACAGGTCCGTGTGAGTGCCAACCTGCGAGTCTACATCATGGCTCTGGAGGTGGACAGCTCTGAGCTTCTCAGGGTCCTAAAGCCGAGCCTTCCCCTGGAGCGTCTTCACCTCGACAGTTACAGCACGCTGGTGACAGATGCCACTCTGGAGCTCATCTCTCAGCAGTACAACAAAACGCTCACTCACTTTCTACTTCTGAGGGATGGTCCTGACCTCCCGGACCTCAGTGTCAATCGCAATGAAGACCCCTTGGTCCTCTTGGTGTGGAGATGTACTCAGCTGACTGTACTAGTGATACATGGTGAGTTCAAATTATGGCGTCATTTATTTATTTATAAAAAAAATTAAAAAGACGACTTTTTATTTATGAAAAAAACTGCTTTGTTGATTTGTAATAGTTACAAATATGCTAGATGATGGGTTTTCTAAAGATTTTAAATATATATGCAGTACAGCAAAATGTCAAAAGTATATAAACTTAAATTTTTCGCAGAGCAACTGTAGAGTTGGAGAGTTTATACAGTTGTAATGTTTTTAGTTTTTAATTCCACACTTAGGTAAAATCCATCTATCTATTTTCTACCGCTTATCCGGGGTTTGGTCATGGGGGCAGCTGCCTAAGCAGGGAAGCCCAGACTTCCCTCTTCTTGCCAGCTCCTCCGGGGGGGATCCCCGGGGCGTTTCCAGGCAGCCAAGAGATGTAGTCCCCCAGCGTGTCCTGGGTCTACCACAGGGTCTCCTTCTGGTGGGATGTGCCCGGAACACCTCACTAAGGAGGCATCTCCTGACCTGCAGAATATCTTTTAATCCTTAATATTTCCCTCTAACCTCTCTTTGTAGGTTACACTGTGTGGTCCCATAACCTGGTGGCCATCTCCAGACTGCGGGGCTCCAGTCTTCGTGTCCTTACAGTCTCAGAGGAGAGCATCGACTTTGATCCAGACCAGTCCTTGTATGTGGAGGGAGACCCAGTCCATAACCTAGTCAAAGAGGTTTCACTGGGCCTCGGCCGTGTCTGGCACCCTTGCCTGGATTCCAGTGTGGTTTTGTCCGAACCCACCCAACACTTCCACCGTGAGCTGCACGCCTTCAGCATGGGCATGTAGGCAAGACACGGCAAAGCCAACACGTCACAGCTGAAACTGGGCCAAGACCAGGCCCGACCAGCCATGACCAGGTCACGTCAGACCTCTCAATCAAGCCAAAAGCAGATTAAAGTGAAACGATCCAGAGATTATATTTATATGAACATATAGTTTTTTATTTGATTTTTTTTTTTTTTGCAATTACTTTCCACCAGCTTTTAACACACAATCAAGTTCTACTCTTTCCTAGTGGATGTGCTGTTCTCATACTTTGTCTTGATTATCTAGTTTGCCAGTTAATTGAAAAAACAAATTCAACCTTTTTTCTTTTTTTTTTTTAAGAGATTTACTTGCAACTCATATTATTCTGTTTAAAAACAAAGACAAATATTCTAATTAAAAATTGATATTCATTCAGTTTGAAGGAATATTATTCTGTGATAAACTGGCAACACTTTAAAGACGTTAATTTGATAAAAATGAGTCATCCTGCTACTTTGAACACCCAGTTTGGTCTGGTCTGGTCTTGCCCACAAGTGCTAGGCACTCTCTCTCCATCACCTTGATAACCTCCAGAGCCTCTGTATAATGTAACTTTGATTTGTCTTGTTTTTCTTCCCCTTTTTTTTCTTTTTTTTTTCTCTGTTTTCCATTTCTCCCTGCTCTGTATATTTTCTAGTTTTTTCCTGCGTGGTGGATCCCTTGCCTGTATAGGCTTTGTGTGTATTTAAATACAGATATATTATTATCCTGCTCACAACTGGAACAGACAGACAGACAGGCAGGCGGGTTAAGTGATGGACCAGTGGGATTAATGAGGGGATGCGTGTTCAGGCACAAGCTGTTATTTTGGTTTTTTTTTTCATTGTTTTGTCTTTTCTTTTTTTCCCCACCATTTTATTTGATTTATTTTAACCTTTTGCTCTGTGCCGGTGTGTCTGCTCGACTAACGCAACTATAGCTTCTTATTCTGTTGTTCTGAAAGAGCAACTTGTGCGTTTATCCATTGCTTAGAGAACCTTGCAAGCAGGGTGGGAAGCTCCACAGATAAACGGTGATCTGTGGCTCTTCGGTTTTTCAGCAACAGATATGTCAGTGTCATGACTGATCACTGTAAAGATGGCGGCATTTCAAGGCCTGAATGCTTTTAAAGGGTTCTGAGCACCTTACTGATTGTTTAATGGAGAATATTGTTACATGCTTCCAGCCAATGCGCTTCCTACCCTGCTCACTTTTTGGGGAACTCCACCAACTAGCTCAAGAGCAAGTTTTGTCTTTCGACTGATATTCAGAGCCAAACTATAAAACTCAGCAGGTAACAAAACACAACACTACTGTGTTCTGTTTTTATCTGTTGTACAGTCAGAGCCCTTTTGATTTCTGCTCTTCTGCAGTTTGGTATCCATATAGCAGTTTTAATAACATGCTGAGATGGAGGCATGAAAAGGACTCTAAGATCTCACATCTTAGTGTTGCATTAAGAGGCTGTTTCATTCCATAATGCCATATAAAACAGTTTTGAGAAATATCCGTATACCTACTTTCAAGTACATGTTTAGGTTGTGCTAAATCAACAGTATTCTGTAAGTGCAGCTCTCTTAAGAGTTTCTGGCAGATACAAGACATTCCAGCAGTACTGTAAGTAGGAACCAGTTTTTTTTGAGGTAGAACATTTCCTAATTATGAATGAGGACAAGAAAATACAGGTGCATTGAATGTAACTAAACTAACATTTCCCAGCTTGGTGTTCTACATTAAAGGCTTACTGTACCGTTGTATTTGCCACAGAAATCTGGCAGGGTCATATCTTGCCAGGGTTGCTAAATAACTGAGTTTGGACATTGTAAGTTCTACTCACAGCCAAGACTGCTTAGTTTCTTTTATTGTATTTTTCTCTTTGGCACCTATAGCACAATAAGGTTTCAGGTTGTGTGGCTCATCTCTGTGGCTAAATGTTCTTGTCAGTCTCAGGTTGGCTTTTAACATCACTATGACCAAGACAGTGGTGGTGATGATGTTGGGAAGGATGTGTGAAACAATCAGTTAATTTTTTTATTTGTTTTTTGTTGTTTCTTTTTCTTTTGAGTCACAGTTGCCTTGGAAACAGCCCCTATTTTCCAGATACAGTTGTTGTTGTTTATCTTGCTATCGGATAAACTCTCTCCGCCTCAGTTGGAGGGTCTGCAAACTTAATCGTACATTTGTTTTCAAAGATTAAGGTTGATAAAGACTACAGAATGGCAAAACCTAGCTGCTTTATTGCACATGTTTGTATCTGTGCTGTCCATAGAGGACCTGCTGGGCCTAAGAAATGTCTGAGCTGATGGGATGATGTCTGCCTGGCATGGTGGACCTCATTCCCTAATATTTGTTCAGAGTCCCACGGTGTTCATGGCTCATTGCTGGCACCGCCCCGGGCAAATATGAGCATCGTTACTCGCTTACTGTGCCCAGTGTTATAACAGGTGAAGATCCAGTGTTTTGACAGCTGCTGCGCTCTGTTGTCTTATGAAGGAATTTCCGGAGCTTTGTTGAGGTTTAACAGGAAAATTAAAGTCAGTTGGGACTTGAGGGTGCCTGGTTTTTCTGTCAGAAAAATTACCATCTTAGGTGGCTTCGGCTCATTTTTAGATGTCAGGAGAATGGCACTGTAGACTTTGAAGGTCCACATTAAGGTGTGTAGTTTACAAGGTTGACTTGAGATTGTTTTGTTTTTCCCCTGATATGGACATATTTGCATAGTCACCCAGCACTTTACTAGCTTCATAATGAATTGGTCCAAGTGATGGACCTGTGGTTACCAAATGTTTGCTCTCCAGTTAAGGGACCTTGATGGATTAGCCATGATAATCTGTGGAGTCCTTGATTTATATCTCAGGATAAATGCACTTTGGTACCAAGAGTTTCTTTTTAAAGGCTCTCTCTGGCTATTTTTAACAGTCAGAAGGGAACGAAATACCAACATAATGCGTTTAGACCAAAACATGTTGGTTTTGTCTTATCTTCCTCACTTCTATTTTCCCTTTTCTTTGTAAGAGCTCAGCTTTCTTCCTCTACACATCAGCTGGGTAAGGCAGAAATATCAGAAATATTTTAAGTTGAATGTATGGTAAAACTAAATCTGATCTCGGTCAATAAAGATTTGTCTTTCCCTATACAAAGTGGCTTTTAAAATCAGATTTTACTAGCAACACTCCCACTTCCTGGTTTATTTACTGTCCTTTCAAATCTTTCCACACTGAAAGTTGGATTTTTGCTGTCTGGGAAGTCTGTATTTGCCCTTGTGGCAGAGTTTCTGTGGTTTTCACCAGATATAGTCGGCTTGAGCATAAGAAAAGTTTGATTTAGGTGCAAAATTCAGTCACTCTTTTTTCAGTGGTTTCCGTTTCAGACTGCAATGACAATATATTTCTGATATAAAGGCTCTTGGACAATTTATTTATCGAAGGTGAATGTATTGATACTGTTTGAGACATATTTAAGAAATGTTGATGCCATAAAACTGGAAATAAATACAAAAACATTACCCAAAAATATCTAAGTGATGGTGGAATATACAGATTTTAACCTTGGTGATGCTGCTCCAACAATCAAATTCCTTTGCAGATTTTCCAGATTTTGAGACAAACAATTACAGTGCTGCAAAGTATTTTGAAAGCAAGAAAATGGCCGCCTGTCCCTGATTCTCACGTGCGGTGAGAAAGGCTTAAAAAATGGAGCCGCCTTGTATCTAAAAGCTTATGGAGTCTCACTGCTTTCTAAACGTCCGATCTAAATAAGTCAGTGGCTCTGTGTTAGGTGTTAATTGTTGCTGTTGTTAGTTCACTCTTTAGGGAAGCTGTGTTACAAGCTACAGTGGTTAGAGTTTCCACACTAGTGTTTTAGTTTTTCTTGGAGTGTGCCTGTATTTCTTTTGCATAAGTTTTCATGTATAACCAGTAGAAATGTTTGAATAAGATGTGTGTGTGTGTGAATAAGTTCTCAGCCCTCATTTAGTTTGTGCATGCCTGAGAGTGTGTGTATGTATATTTGAGAGGAGCTTGCTCATGTTCAGCAGTGTAGTTGTATCAGTTCTGCCGCAGCGTGAAACCGGAACAGAAATCCTTTCGCTCTCAGGGTACAGTTGGGTTTTCTAAAAGGAGGAGGATGTAAAGTAACAAAAGCTCAGGCCTCTAGCTCACAAATGTGAATATTAGGAGTCACTGGATCTGTTCTCCCCTCTTGATGTGTTTCTAAGCTGCCAAAGACCACAGTGGAACAAACCCAGACTCAAGTCGATCTGAAGTGCCCGTCTACACTCACACGGTATTGCTTTCTCCTCTTCACTTTGTTTCTCACCAGCTCTTCCTCCCAGTTTCATCCACTGATCTAACTACTCATGTTGTGTTTTTGTATCTTCAAATCTTTGTCCTTGTTGTTCTTTGGACCACGCTCTCCTGGACCTTGTAACATGTCAGCTGTCTCAGACCAAAGCAGACCTGTAAACAAAGGTTTGGCCAGTCTTGTTCTAGTGACTGTACCCTGTTTGTAGAAATATACGAATATGTGTTTTAGATGGCATTACTAGACATTTATTTCCAACACAAGGGTTAGCGACATTGTTGCACATCTCGTACAGTGTGGCTGAATTCTTACCTCTGAACGACTCTCAGGGTCTGCAGTGCGTGTTGCTGAGACATCATAGATCAAAGCCAGCCCTGTCAAGTCCGGTGCTGTACAGTTGCATGAGTGTGACAGGAGCTTAAATCAGAGATCACCACCATTTTTCTCCTTTTTCTCTTTCCTGTCAATCACCTGTTTCACTGTGAGAAGCGAGTGAATGTAAAATTAAAGGAGGACAAAGAACACCTCAAGGCTGAACACCCCCTACAGACGCTTGCAGAAGTTACTCTGCAAGACAGAGTAGCATCCTGGCCACGAGGCAGGCAGGTGTGCCTGATGTAATGTATTTTTATTTGATGGGAAGCACGTACTCCTGGGTTTTGGAGCTGTAAAGTTATTTGCTGCTAGGAACAGGACATTCCACACTGGGAGAGGAGGGTCGTTCAGGCCGTCTGACTAGCAAATAGTTTACTACATGGCTATAATGTGTGCATGAAAACTAATCTATACTTTTTTTTTTAATGGTCTGGTTGTGAAGGGATTGAGTTTGCAGCTTGTCACACCAGATTAGCAGCTGGTCTGAGTGGAACGAGGTGTGATACCATTCGGAAGTGATTGCTCAGAGCTCAGCTATGTTTCTAATGTGTTGTTTCTGCACAGCAATGCTTCAGGCCATGTTTGGGGCCTTTTTTGTGTCCGGTACACAAAAGTCACAAATAGAAACAACTTTCTGTGACTGTGCTAAAAAATGAGGACTACAGTAACGAGTCCTCTTTAAATTAGTTGATTTCATGTGTTGAAGCTGTCTTGCAGGTCAACATCATGTTACATCAAGAGGTAAGTTAGTGAGTTTAGAACACACAGAAGTCATTTTCACCGTGGTTACACAGGAGTTTGAGCTGGGCTAATTTGACTTTGTGATATTGTGTGAACACAACGAGACGCACAGCAAGCAGAGCCTTATATCTAATGAGCCCAGCTATAAAATGCTACTGAGGCTCCGGAGACGTGGTGTCAGTTTTTCAGGAGACCATTACCAGCAGTTACTGTGCTGTGTTTGCAGCCAGCTCAATCTGACTTTTTTTTTTACTTTTTTTTTATGTACATTCATAGAGTAATCCTTTGGCTTGATGAGTAATTAAATCCTCAGAGCTGGTCTCTAATTCAGTCCACCTGAGACAAGTCTGTTGGTCTTGACAACATATTACAGTTGTTGTATTGGTAAAAATTTTAAATATACAAGGGGTCCATGTGTCTGATAAAGTCCACATAAAAAGGGGTTTGATGGTTGAGTGCTAGTACCTGATAGCTAATATTGAATCCATTGACATGGACAGGGGTGTGTGTGTGTTATTTTAGTACCAAAGCAGCAGACTTGTCACATCTGCATCAGTCTGAACGCAGGCTCTGAGCCACAGGCAGACTCTCGTCAAATGTCACCAGTCCAGTTTCCACCTCAACAACCTAGATGCCAACTTGAGTTTGTAATGTTGACTCTGCGGGTGATCCAGAAAATAAAGCTAACATCTAAGAAAACCAGAGTTTGATTTTTCTGGCCCATAGCCTTCTCTAAAAGGCATTTAGGGAAAGTATACTGTTCCTGAAAGTTGTGAAGGACAGGGTTTTATCATCAAAGAATTTTGTTTTCTCTCTTAATTCTACAGCCATAAACAACCAGTACATGGAAGACTGAATGAGCTCACAGAGGGCTGGACTTAACGCAGGAATGTGACAAATCTGATTAACATCCTGATGTGTTTCAGTAATTTGGAGAAAAACACTGGACATGCATTTCGCTGGTAGAAAGTCAGTGGTGTGTAACAGATGTAGGCAGATTTGAAGGAGGTTCTTTTTGATCGGTAGCCAGACACAGAGGAAGGAAGTTAGCAGATAGCCTCACTGAGAGGAAGTTTGGAGACTCTAGTTTTCAGTGCCAGTTGTAACTGACACTAAAATCAGTTTTTCTGCTGTTTTATGATGAAGAACTCGACACAAGTGCATTGTTTATGGTATTATTGTATACCTGCTGCTCTGTGCTTCTAGAAAAAGAGACCATACAATGGCACACTGATCATAAAACCTGGCCAAATTATGCCAGCATATTTGGTGCACACAGATATATCAAGGAACTGATAGATATTCATGCTCTGTAGCAGCCAACTATCTTCATTTAGATCTCAGCTACTGTGGCTCTGACATTTCTGGCTGTTAAACAAAGTCTTTCTTGTCAAGTCTAGAGAGCTAAACCTCTTAATCAGCCAGGCAGGCAGGCCTGCTGCCCAGTCCAGTCTCACAACTATGCAAGAGGAATGCATATAATCTAAACTTTGATTATCTTTTGTTTTTATATTTGCTTTTTCCTTTTCTCACTGTCACACAGTAGAAATGAAGGTGTAAACTAATAAGAACTTGCAGTGACAATACTTGGCCTTATGATGATTTGTGAAATCTTATCATTCAGTTTTAAGATCTTTTGATTCTGGTCAGCCGGCCCAGCAACAGCAGCAGTGACGGCGGGCTCACTCTTGGTCTCTGTGAGACTGGCTAGAAGGCCCCAGTTTTATCGTGGTACGAATGTTGTGCATTTGTTTAAAATCAGGACAGTTTGCAATAACAGCAGTCTTACTAGTGGCCACAAAGGGGCACAAGCAGTGCTGACAGCGCCCGGCTGCGTCTTTAGAAAACCATAAAGGAAGAGATATGAACTATATAAATAAGTATATAGATATATATATATAAACTCACACAGTGCATATTTGTATAGGTATCAACAATGCATTACCATCATGTACTCTTATGCAACACATGTCCAGGTTCAATTTATGAACATGAAGTGTAATACAAAATCACACCGACTTTGTAAATCAGATGCTACGTTATTGTGTTGTTTTTTTCTTTTTTTGTTGTTGTTGTTTTTTTTCTTTTTGCAGAAACAGTTTAACCATCCTTACTGTTGAATATTCTGAGTAATGTTCCTGTGTGACCATGTTTGCTAAAGTGAGCACACAGCACTGGGTTTTACCTTCCTTCTGTATGCGGGGAACCAGACTTTACCCAAAACACATCTGGACAGATTTCATATACCATGGAGCATATTTAAAATACAACTTTAAAATCTGATCTTTTAAGATCATGCTTCATTTTAAATGTCCTGAACTGTTTCAGACGGAACAAGTTGTGGTTCTGATGGAGGACTGGTTTCTCAACAGTGAAGATTATGACTTGTAAGACTAAGCAAAGCAGAGCTCTACCCTGAAGACTCTACTAGTATTAAATGAAGATATTTTAGCTGAGAATTTCTATAACATCTGATGCATTTTTAAGCCTATTTGAAATCTTTCCAGCTGTTTTTTGTTTTTTTTGTTTGGTTTTTTTGTTGTTTTTTTTGGGTGTAGTCTGAAGGGAAAAAGCCCACTCCAGCTAAGAGGACAGATTTTAATTAAGAACAGTGTTGATTCGTGGTTCTGTTGTGAAGTAAAGGTGGGGGGCACCTTGCAAACATCCATAGAAAACCTCTGAACTGACAGATGGCATACACTTGAGGGGTCAACCTGCCGTAAAATGATTTGAATTGATGTTGAGTGAATGCTTCTCTTCTTTTAGTCAGTGAATAAAAACATTAAAAAGTTACTTGCTTCTATTGCCTTATTTCTTTATCTGTTGTTTTCTGCTTCAGCAGCAAGTAAATGTTGGTCTGGAAATATAGAAACACAGCCCAGAAATCTCTAGTGTTTAATTTTTCATACTAGTTTTCTACTTTAAGGGGACACAAAGAAAAACATCATGGCTACTGTATCAGGAGATGTAAACATGACGACAAAAAACCAAGAGGAATTGAGAATCTACAAAGGGATATTGCACATCTTCAAATGCACAAGGAGAAACTACACAACTACATAGATGGTCCTGGAGAAATGCTGTGATTAAAAAAAAAAAAAAAAGGCTGCAAGAAATAACAGAAGTGTAAAGAGAAAAAGAAAGGGAAGCTGCATGATTACAAATACTAAAAGAAATAGGTATCACACAACTGTAGTGGAAAACAAGATGGCTACGAACAAAGGAAAAGATGACGTGACTACAAATTGACACAAAAATAAAATGTTAAAAAAGAAGAAAAAGGGAATTTATTTGCTTTTAAAGACACCAGAGTAAATTTAATGGTTAAAAATTATATAAAAGGGGTTAAAAATACAAACTACATGGCTTGAAAGGAAGAAAAAATGGAAAAAAATAGATAAATAAAAGACAATTAATTGAATTAACTGGTTTTGCTTCTTGCAATTCACACTTTTTTCCTTCAATAAATGGGAGAAATAACAGGACAACAATAAGAGAGAGAAACAACACAACTCTGAAGAAAGCTGGAGGAGGAGAAGATGCAACTAAGCTTGAGTAACAATGCCGACGCACAGGAACGTCGAGCGAGGCTCCATTCTGAAGGGAAAACCACCAGAGATATTAATAGACAGCACACAAACATGCCCAGTTAATAGACTGGAAAGAATGTGGACATGACAACTGAAGGGCACTGAGAAATTACAAGAATGAAGACGCACTGAGACATGATACAACAACAAAGTGACACAGCAGGAAGTGACAGAGACAAGTTAAAACGACATGATTGCAAAGACAAAAAGGAATTCACACTTCTGCAGACACAAAGAGATGCAGCGTGACAACAAAAGGACATAAAATTAAATTAAAATTAGTTTATCCCAGAGGGCAATTTCAGTGCTGTAGTAGGTTTTTTTTTATAACTAATTAATTAGAAGATGAAGAAACTTGTTCTGGATGGTGGTGTCTGCTAGGAGGAATGATCATCTGTATCTTTCTAATATGATATAACTAAAAGGAGACAAAGAAAAACCAAAGAGTATGAAATGATTACTACAGGGAAACGCAAAGGATAAGTAAAAGAGGTGCAAAAAGACAAACTAAATGACTTCCAAGGAATGAAAAACAAATGATTACATTGCAACCACAATGGGACAAAACAACTACAAAAATATTTGCGATTTTTAAATACAGACGTCTTGCTGCTCAGATGAAGGGCTTTTTACATGTCTGTGCATGCAAATTCTGTCACATTGTCTGATTTTACCAAACTGTCAACGCTTTCTGATTCACTGAGTGTGTAAGCTTCACCTGACCACAGCGAGATTTCAAACAGGAAACAGAAAGTATTCTCTAAGCTTAGGAGTGGATCACAACTTCTCACTATTTAAAAATCCAGATGTTTTATTTTTTTCTACTTTTCTTGTTTCATGTGTTGAAAATTAGTCAAGGGCTGTGTGAAAATGTGTGCTTTCTCAACAGTGCTGAACTATGCATAGACCAGTACTGGATGTGAGACTACAGCGAGGCTACTTTCTGAAGGGAAAACCACCAGAGATATTAGTAGACAGCACACAAACATGCCCAGTTAATAGACTACAATTTCCCCCTATTTTATCTAAAAAATATACACAACAAAAATAAAGTCAGCCATGACCAGCTTTTGTCTACAACCCAACATCAAAACTATCTAAATAACCTGGGTATTTCATGCATGTCTGATATTTATATTTGTACTCCAAAATACATGTGATAACGCATCCATAAGATTTAAACTTAGATCAGGAAGTTGTTCAGTTCAGCTTTATTTGTATAGCACTAATTCACATAAAAAATCTTAAGGCATTTTAAATACATAATCAGCTCAAGCCACTTTATTGTGATCCAATAAAAACAAATTCAAATGAGTTCAATTTATAATTGCTGTGTTTATACAAGCCAATTACAAAAAACACAAAAGCAGTTGCCTAGCTAAGGAAATATGTTCTCATCTGCATTTATGAGAACATAAGATTATCATGCTGTTAAACAATTAAGTTAAAATAAAAACACCTTTTATGTCTAATGCCCTTGGAGGTATCAAACAACTCACAGCTAGTTAGGCAAGTTGGACTTTCTAATGAGATTTAATGCACGTTGACATTAATTTAGTTGCACTACACAATAGAGTACATTTAGTTCCCCTGAAAATCTTAGACACCATTTAATTTGTCTAGTGGAATCAGAAGCCGTTGTCAATATATCTGTGTACTGTAGCTCCGTTTAAAGCAGCAGGTGGTGGTGGTGCGCATTTTCTTTACATCCCAAGAAGAAGAAGATGAACGCGAGCAAAGCTAACGAAAGAGGAGCACGTGACTCGCGCTAACTGGAAGCAAGATGGCGGTGGCTGTGCGGAATTTGCAAGACCAGCTCGAAAAAGCTAAGGAAAGTTTAAAAAGTGTAGACGATAATATTCGTAAATTGACCGGCCGAGATCCCAATGAGTCACGGTAAGTTGCCAATGAAGTTAGTTGGGTTTTTGTGCATGTCTAGAGTGACGCCAACAAACTTGCTTTTATTGAAACGTAAAGCGACGTGTGCTAAGTTAGCGTGAGTTGGCTAACTAGCAAGCAGTAGCACCTGAGGCTTTGGTACCACGTTTTGGCTGATTTGTTCGCAAGCGTCATAGCGTGTGCTTGTGAGGCTGAAATAATAAAACATACTTAGAAAATATTTAGTATATTTAGATCTTCTGAAAAAAAAGCACTGTATAACTTCATTGTAAAGTATAAGGTGTGTTTAGGCCCCGCAGTAGGCGTTGTCAGAATGTCACCCTCCCAATTTTTATTGTGGTTGTTCATGGATCTTTTTCTGCTGCACAGATATCTACGCAGTTCACAAACAGTGGCATATTTTTTATGAACTGGTGCTAGAATGTGGGGCGAAAAGTTGTGATTTTTTTTGTTTTTTTTTATTAACCTTGTCAAATGCCGTCTTTATAGACCGGGCCAGTTCCGTCGGCTTGGCGGCCCCATGGCAGGCCTCGGAGGAGGAGGTAGAGGCAGAGGAATCAACCTTCTTAGGTAATGCTGTGACTAATAAATACACTTTGTAGTTAAAAAAAAAAACAAAAAAAAAACCGGAATAAGTAATGGTTGTTAGCATCCCAAAGCGGAAATTTAGGCTGAAAATAGTGGACTGTAGTACTTCATATCAAGATAGTTAAAAGCATAATTTTTTTTATTAATTTAGTTTGATGCACATGCGTTTAACATCATATACGTGAAAGTACATACGATTAAAGCAGTTTATTACCAATCAAACCACATTCATAATAATAATACTAATTGAAAACAATGATAGTTCGGTCTTTAAGTTATCATCCATTTGAAGGTTCGACTTGTTTCGTGACTATTTTGGAATAACACATTTGCAGTTATTTGATGTGAAACATGCCTGACCTTCATTTATCTTAAATCTTTGTATTCATCAGGCGTAGTCTCGCTGACATTGGAAGTGGCGGCCCCCCTGCCAAGCAGAGGGATATCGAAGGGGCCCTGCTGAGGTGAAGTATTTTTTCTTTTAATGTGCTGATGTATCTCGTATAAATGACCTTAACGTATTGTGGTGGGGTTTTAAAGGAAAGAAGGTATTTTCTTGATTCAAATGATTAGTTAAAAGCTTTGGTTGGTTTTCAGAAGTTGATACCAGTATGCGGGAGCTTGTTTTACTTCTGTTAAAGCTTGTATTGTTTATTTACCTTTTTGGGGTTGATTGGCAAATACCAAGGGCCCATTTATGCTCCCTCTACATATTTAACTAGGTACGTTTGTTTAAAATGTCACTGCCCTCATACTTTCATGCATCCCATATAGGGCTGCACAATATATTGCAAATTTACCTTCTTGGCAAAACTAGCCTTTACAATATACATATCGCAACAACTGCAATAAGTCGTAGTACCTATTTGCATATTTTAAGGAAGTATTGTGATGCGGTTGCAAACGCTGCTGAGCCGTCATGCTCAGTGTGCATCAGTGGCGAATCAAATGAACTGTGACTGTCCCGGATACCTGCTCTAGATGCAAACAAAAAGAAGCACACAGAGTGAGCATTTTGATTGTGGAAGGTAACGAGGACCAAGGAAAATGTGGAAGAAGAAGCAGAACTCGTGGCTAAACAAAATGGTACGTTGGCTATTTTGAACTACAAGACATGTCGAAAACTTGTGCGAAACACCAGAGGACACATGTTTAATCTCCACAG
>JBAMHW010000022.1:6933107-6955356 GCA_037177495.1 Rhadinocentrus ornatus
CACAAACTGACTGGAAAAAGGGAAGACCTCTGGGCAGGCAGTGTACGTCTTGCATCTTCATTACTCTCTCTGTCTGTCTTTGTGTACATAATGTAACTAAGAGTTTGCCCATGCAAATTAAAGAGATAAGCCCTAATTATAATACAGTACTGAATGATGGCTGTGGCGATCCTAAGTTGATTTGCCTAGCTTTAGTAAGATTGTCACAAGCCTGCTAAACAAGCAAATCTGCTTGAAGATCATGAGTTAATTCATATGTTAGTCTGTGTGTTTTGACTCCAACTTTGGAGTCCATTGATAATGTCCAGAAATCACAGTAAACTTAAAGGGGTTCACTAATAGCACATTTTACCATGATCGTATCAAAAGATAAATACTTATGTCAAAAATGGATAGAAGGAAATAGTATTATGGTTACTGGGATTGTTTTTCATCAATTTACAACATTGAATAAGCACAAAATAGCACTTGTGTCCATCAATTCTCCTCAGTCAAATTCCCTCCATCCACCAAACTTTATAGAGTTGTATGTTTAAGAAATCCAATAAGAGCTCCCCATGTTTGTTTGTTTGTTTTAAATAGCTCTTGTTTTCCTTTAATATCGAAAGTTATGTTTTCTAAAGCTACACAGACAAGGCAAGGCAGTTCATTTGTATAGCACATTTCATGTACAGGACAATACAAAGTGCTTTACATAAAACAAAAGCATTACAGATATTAAGAAATAATAAAAGGCAGCAACAAATAGCTAGAATAAGAATAAAATCATAAATTACATTAAAATGATAAGTTAAAAAGTTACCGTTCAAAATTCATTCATAGGCGCATGAGAAAAGAAATGTTGTCACATGTTCCATTTGTTTGCAGCATAACAGCTAAATGCTGCTTCTCCATGTTTAGTCTGGACTCTGTTCTGGACTAGCTGACCAGGATCTTTGGATCCAAGAGCTCTGCTAGGTTTATATTCTCTGAACATATCACAGATGTATTCTGGGCCTAAACCGTTCTGGGATTTGAAAACAATCAGAAGGGTTTTAAAATCTATTCTGTGACTAACTGGAAACCAGTGTAAAGATTTCAAAACTGGTGTGATGTGTTCAGATCTCTAGTCCTGGTTGAAACTCTAGCAGCAGACAGTTTTTTTTAACCATCTACCAATATTTGGTCTGTATATATTTTTCCATGAAAGTGCAATCATCTGTCTTGTTTGTAAAAACACAAATCTATAAGATTCTTTTCTTTTCCCTCTAAATTATATTCCTTCACCTGGTTTTACCTGGTTGTTGATGTAAGATAACCTAAAACATTTAAATTGCATTTAAAAAAAAAAGATTATAGACATTTTTCACCTCTACATGTCACGTGCACTGACACGGTATTAAAACCACTTCTTTTTCTTTTCTTTTTTCTAGATTTTTTTAAATGCCCTCTTCAATAAAACAGGATTTTCTACCAAAATAAAAAGATCTAGAGCAGGGTTTACCAAGTCTGGACCTGTTGGGCCAGTGTCCTGCAGATTTTAGACATTTCTCTTCTACAATACACCTAATTCAGATGAAATAGATCTCCAACAGCTTGTTGTAAAGTTCTGCACAAGCCTATAAATGACCCATTAGTTAGAGTCAGACGTGTTGCAGGCAAACATCTGCAGACCAGTGATACAAGGAGTCCTGAGTTGGTAATCCCTGACCTTGAGCTTTAAATGATTTTGCATTTTTATAAGTTTTATTCCTGGGCTGTTATGCAGAGAGCATGAACGATGGAAAGCCTAATTTATACACATGGATTTAGAAAATTGTGTCCTCTGAGCCACTTTAAAGGAAAAAATTTAAGAGCAGCTCTGTCTTCCAGTATATTTGTGTTTTGATTTGTGTCATCAAAACACAAATATACTTGGGTGACAGTGCAAAACATAATGTGCCAATTCAAGGACTGAGCACAGAGAAATCAGATATTCTCATCACACTTTATTTTAACCATATGTTAACCACATTTTAATTTGTATTATGAAATGTTAATTCTTTTTGTGCTGTTTTAATTTGATTCCAGATTGACAAACAGTTTGGCTATTTTCCAAAGGATGCAGTGCAAGAAGAGCAGGTCTATGCAACTACAGAGAAAATAGTGGAGACACAGGTAATTATTAGTAATTGATCACCTGTGTTCACAAGGGGAATATGAATATGTGATCAGTTGCATTTATGGAGCATTTACTCTCTATATATTTGTCCCTTGCTCTATTATCTGAAACTTCATCTCCTTTTTTCCCTGCAGAAATCAGATTTCTTCTGCTTGGATGAGTTGGGATATCCTTTAGACTCAACTCATCTGGACTTTGATGATGACAGTGATGTTAAAATCCAAATCCAGGAGTCAGAAACAAATCAAATGACCGCAAGCGCTCACATCACAGATACTAATGGGCTTGTAATATCTGCGGATGACTCCAAGGAATCTTTGATAAAAGCAGAGAAGGCAGAAGGAGATGAAAACAAACATGCTGATGACACAAATGGACCTCAAGAGGAAGCACATGGGACTCCTGCAGCTCTGAATGAACAAGGTGGGTCTCCCTCCTCTTCCTGGCTTGGTTCTTCGCCATTAGGATGGTTAGGTCTGGCCAAACAGGAGCAGCCTGGCCATTTGGCCGAAGGAGAGAGGGAAGACGAAAAGATAGAGACCAATTCTGAAACATCGCTCACTTCCTCTGTGACAGGATGGCTTGGCTTTGCAGAAAAGGAAAAATCAGAAACTGTCCAAGAAAGTCTCAAAATAAAAAAAACTGCTGATTCATTTGCCTCAACGATGACAGGGTGGCTTGGATTTGGAGTTGAGAAAGAAGTTTATCCACCAAGCAATGAGAGAGATGAAGGAGAAACAGATGAAGAAAAAGAGCCCACAGAGAAATTTAGGAGTAGGAGGATGTCTTTGGATCTGGAAGGCAGCCAATTACATGAAGAAGAAAACAACGAGATGGGAACATTGGGCTGGCTGGGGAATGGGCTGTCAAGCAGGCTGGGGTTTGGCCTGACCAATCAGGATCCAGAAAATGAACCAAGTGGAGGAGAACATGAGACAGAAAAGGAACAGCTGGTGTCCAGTTCTTGGATGGATATGGGGATTGGTAGCATCTTAGGCTTTAGAAGAGATGATATTAAAGCTGATGAAAGTAAAGAAAAGGACACCGAAAAGGATACAACTTTAGAACAACTAGCAGGATTAGTGAATGTAGATTCCAGTCAATCACAGGTTCCAATAACAGATGAGGCAAAGATTGAAACCAGCAAAGAAGCAGAGGTGAAAGAACCACTAAAAGACCCAAATGTCCCAGTGACAGCAGCTGTCAGTTATGATAATGAGGTAAATGAAGTTACAGAAACTGCAGACAGAATGGAGAGCAGTGTTTTAGGTGTTGGAGCTGGACTCAAGGCTGATCATATAGCCATTTCTGATCAAGCAGAGTTTAAGCAAAAATCACAGACTGTAACTGGAATGGCTCAGAATGTAGACGATGAAGGTAAAGATCATCAGATGTTTAACTCAAAGGGTAAAGATAATATCAGGGAGTCAGGAGAGGAAGAAATGAATACTTCAAGTGACAGTCAGGATTTTGTAACACAGTCTGAGATTAGCTTGGACCTTTACCACAGCTTTGATGAATTAAAGTCAAATTTCCCTGGACAATCTGTAATTATAGAGAAGATGGATGGACTTGATCAAACTAGCAGGGGTGTGAATGAGGAAGTGGTCAAAATCTGGGTTGATAACTTGGGAGATTCCAGTGAAATGACAGTAAAAACTGGTAACGATCATAGGGAAGAGGAAAGTAATGAAGAGACAGACTTACCTCCCAGCGTAACTTCCCAAACTCAGACTGAGGAATCAGCAGAAGAGAGGAAAGTCTGTGAAGGTACAGAGGAAACCAGTGCACAGAGTCAGCTTTACTTATCATCAGTTGAGGAGAGTAATGAACCTATCCCAACTGAGAATAGCTTCGCTCCACCCATAACTGAAACAAATGATGACAACTCAAATACACCAATTATAAGTGATATGAAAGCAGAAACAGAAACCCATCATAGTGAGTTAGGAAACGTGGTAGAAACACAATTTATGGAGGGAAGCTCTCAGTAATTTATTAGAAGTATTAAAGACCTGACTGAAAATACTTCAGAGGAGTACAGAGAAACAATCTCCTCAAGTGAAAAGACACTAAACTTGAAT
Source organism: Rhadinocentrus ornatus (assembly GCA_037177495.1). NCBI lineage: Eukaryota > Metazoa > Chordata > Actinopteri > Atheriniformes > Melanotaeniidae > Rhadinocentrus > Rhadinocentrus ornatus. Next base: position 6,937,332 of record JBAMHW010000022.1, read on the forward strand.
AATGCTGATGTGTCAGAAAATCTGAAGGAAACAGTGAAAAATCTACACAAAGAAACAGAAACATCAGGGTCTGAGGAAGAAATTTTGAGTGAAAGTGACCTGGAATCAACTCAAGCAAAAACTGGGAAAGTGGAGGATTTAATGTTAGAGGATGAGAATGAGACAAGTAAGGAGAAGGAAAATGAGAACGAAGATGATTTAAAGGATGAAGACAAGCATAAGGGGGTAAATAAAGAAGAAAAGGGCGAGGTACAGCAGGATGAAAGGGGGGTGACAACAGAAATGGTGAAACAAGTGAACTGGGAATTAGAAGAGGAGCAGAATTCAGAAGATTCAAAGGATGAAGAAATTCAAGAAATAAAGGGTAAGGAGGATGAGGAGGGAGTGGTTGAATTAAAGAAAGAAGAGGAGGTAAATGAGATAAAAGAGGAACGACAGCAAGAGGATAAAAATCAGGCAGAGGAGATACTAGAGCAAGAAAAGCAGGTCAGAGTGGATGGATCAGAGGACGTTAAGGAGGCAACTGAAAAAGAGATGAAGAAGGAAGGTAAACGGGTGCAGGTGGAAGAGATTCAGAGTAACATCAGTGAGTCGGGATTTGAAAGCAACGAGAATCTAATACCACATGATTACAGCATTGGATTATGCTCTGAAACAGCCACACAGACTGAAAGCCCACAGATGGAAGAAGAGAAGAGAGATGAGACCAAAGAAGAGGAAGCGGTGGAAGAAGAGGAGGTTGCAGATACGCAGCAGGTTAAGCATGCTGAGGATTACATAGACAATGATGAAAAAACATCAAATGTTTCCATCAAAAGGAATGATGACCCTGAAGAGCAAATGAGGGAAGCTGATAGTCAAACAGTTGGAAATGAAACCCACAGTGCTGGATATTTTTCAGTTTCCCCTTATGACCCTGATGATACTAGCTTAGGATCATCATTCACTGAAACAGCCACACAGACTGAAAGCCCACAGATGGAAGAAGAGAAGAGAGATGAGACCAAAGAAGAGGAAGCGGTGGAAGAAGAGGAGGTTGCAGATACGCAGCAGGTTAAGCATGCTGAGGATTACATAGACAATGATGAAAAAACATCAAATGTTTCCATCAAAAGGAATGATGACCCTGAAGAGCAAATGAGGGAAGCTGATAGTCAAACAGTTGGAAATGAAACCCACAGTGCTGGATATTTTTCAGTTTCCCCTTATGACCCTGATGATACTAGCTTAGGATCATCATTCACTGAAACAGCCACACAGACTGAAAGCCCACAGGTGGAAGAAGAAAAGGAAAAAGAGAAAAACACTAAAGAAGAGGAAGTGGAAGATACAAAGATGGAGGGGCAGGAGATTGTAGATAAGCAGCAGATTATGCATGGCGAAAAGAGGGCATTGACAGAAGGAGATGGGACAGATGAAAGAGCTAATTCAGCAGGTGAAGGAACCACATTGACAGGAGAGAAAATGGATCATGCAGACCAGACAGGAGACAGGCAAATCTTAGACTCTGATGATCTAACATCAAATGATGCTGTTAACACAAATGATGATTCTCAAGTGCAAATGAGAAAAACTGATGGTGAAACACTTGGAAGCGAGTCCCACATTGATGGAGGAGACCTTTCAGCTCCACCTTATGACCCTGTTTTAAGTCATGCTGTGACATCTAAGCAAACTGCCCCGCACATGTCTGAAGTTCTTACCACATCTTCACATCTACCTGGAACATCAGGGGCTGAAGGTGGAGGAGCTTTTAGTGTTTTCAAAAATGCTTTTGGCTATTTCAACCAACCACCCATCACTGAATCTAAGGAGTCAACACAATCAGCTCAGAGTCTCGGCGTTGATTCAGGTGAAACGTCACAGCTGATTCCTGAACAAGAACTTGATTCAACCACTGATTTACACCAGGCTGAAGAAGCGTTCACAGACTCTCCCACGGAGATACCACAACCCCATCCTTCCTCTGCTGAAAACATACCTCATACTAAACCTACATTCATACCAGCTCACCTCCAAACAAATACTATCACCAAACATTATAAAAACCTTCTCACCCTCATGAGTGTTGATGAGACAGCTGTTTTGCTGGAACTTTTTGGAAGACACAAGCTGCAGTTTTTAGATTACATTTTGGTTAGTTCAGATGCCGTGATTGAAAACCGAGATGATGATCAGTCTATAATGTCAGATATAGAAGCACTTCTGCATCACCACAGAGATACACTGATTCCTCCCAGTATGAGGCTGACTGATGCACCGCAGGAGGACAAAGAAAAGACCAGAATGCTAATTGCACTTCAGAAGTTGGAAAAGTTATTGAAAACAGTGAAAGAGACTTTCAACACAGGAATATCAGATGTCAGTAACTATCAAGGTATTTTTAGTCTCTCTTGCCTTAACCATCATGGCCTAAATTAATCATACTTTGATCTAACATAGTGTGCCAGTTCAGGATTTTCTTCCCATTAATCAAAACGTATGTATGCGTTTGCTTGTCCAATGCAGCTCAGCCCAGCTGTACCAGCTCATCCTGTTTAATGCAAGGCAAATCCAAGGAAGATTCAGCTATAACCAAGGATAACAACATCCACACACATGAGCACATGACAGGGGAGAAGGACCAAGTGGGTGGCGCAGTTAAAGAAAGGAATTCTGTGAATGAGGAAAGAAGAAATAAGGGAAGCGGAGAAGATGGAGCATCCTTTCCTCATACTCAGCCAGGATCACTACAGCCACAGGAAGGTATGGATTGCCAGAATATCTGTTATCCAGTCACAATATAAATATGACACACACAACCTGGAAAGCATGGCAGAGACATAATTTAAAAATGTTTACACTTAGATCTTAGATCAAACCAAGACAAAATACTAGGATTTTGTGTGAGTACCATTGTGACAAATGTGTAAAGTTTAAGTTGTAAACACCAGCATATGTGTGACTAACTCCAGGGGTAATGAAGCAAATTTTGGACTTCACTCATCAGATGGCCGAACACTTCACAATCCTCGCTCACACAATGAAGGGTGCCTTTTTATGGCTTATCATACAGGTAAGAGCTGAGAGTCGATTTTATAATTCACCAATAGAATGTACATTTTATTTGTTTGGAAAATTATGTCCATTTAGAGTATTTAAAGTTGTTTGTATGATTCTCTGTGGAAATATGTCTATAACACTATATAAACTTGAGGTAAACGAACTATTCCACATCCTTGAAGCTGGATAGATATACAGAGTTAGCTTAAATAGGTATAAATCAACACTGGCAAAAAAAAAAAAAAGGACTTAATCTTTTATATTCATGTGCTGAGCAAATCAGTGCTTTCAGATATTGCAAAGTGCCATCAGATTATTAAATACAAAATTATATACAACACGCTAGCACTTGTTCACATGACAACCAATATGTTAATGTGCTCACAAGAAAAAAATTACCAGGATTTATGTTGTTTTATGGTTCATGTTGAACCAGTTTAAACATTTTTTTTAAAAATAATATTTTATTTACATTTAAAATCTTGTGGGTGCTACTTTGCTGGTCTGACCAAAAGCTATGTCTAGCTACTGTGGTGTGGGGTTCTTTAAGACATTGCACTTGTGAAATGTTGATCTGACTCTCCCCTAAGCATTCAGGTTTTCCTTCTTCTCAGTTGACAGGATGGTTTGGCTCTGTCGCCATCCCTCCTAGTTCAGTCTACTATACTCTAAGCCAGCTGGCTGTCATTATAACTGAAAGGCAAAGTGGATTAGATGTTGTCAGGGAGCGACTGAATTACAATTTCAGATGGAGAAAAACGAAGCCAGGACGGTGAGTACAAAGTTTGGAGACAAGGTGTGAATTTTGCTGTCAGGCTGACTCAAGACGTCACCTGTGTCCTACTTCGACTAGGTTGACGTTAGTCACTTGTTGTAACTCAAAACCGGTCTCATATGGCCGTAAACTGTTTGCGAAATAGTGTATTTTAGAAACATATTTGTAAATTTATGTGACTTAGTTGGAAGGTCATAGAGATAGAAAAGAAGAAGAAGAAAAAGGTTTTGTTTTAGTGACACCTGTTTCCCCTGGTGTCACTTGTAAAACTCTCCGACGTGCCAGTGTGGCATCTTACAATTGGTGACGTTGCGGTCGTACCATTTACAGCAACGGGGGCGTTGGTGTATTTTTGTTAACACCTGACCTACAAAACAATCTGGTTTTGTTTTTTTTATCTTTCATATATATGTTTATTTGCTTTATGATGAAATCTACGTCTGTTTCGTTACACGTGCTTGTCACATTAACGTTACATTTAGTATTAGACGATTCATTATTTTTTGTCTTTCCCTACGGTGTGATGCAGGACGTGGAGTGTTCCTGAGCGTCAGTGTTGTGAATAGGATGTAAAATTGCCGTTAACCCGGCTGACAGGTCCACTTTCTAGTTAGTTAAAATAAAATATTTTCCAAGTTTTAAGCTAAATTAAATCATCAGGACATGGCGGAACATACAGCAAGTGATCAGTTGGCCAGCAAAGCTGTCGACTTCCAGACGACGGCAGAGGCTTACTACAGTATCGCCGTGGAGAAAGTAAAGGATGTACGTTATGTGGCAGGTTTCGTTAGCATTTCCCAATTAGCAGTGATGTCATGTGATGGAAAACGGGTCAATATTTCAGTCGTTGTACCTACATCTTCTAATTTCCACCTCTTATTTTCGACTACGTGTTGTGGCAGAAATGCTTACCAGCTGTCAGAAGTGTTTTGATGTTTTATGTTGTATTTTTAAACGTGTTTATGACTGTTAGCATAGTTAGGTGCTGATGATCACTAACAGAAGTCATTCAATTTAAATTTGGCTGTCCTGGTTTTTATTATTGTTACAAGGGGGGGAAAAAATCACAGGTTGTTGTTAATTTGTGCCACTGTGGTATCACTTCAGACTTCAGTTTGTTGGCTAAACTGTTTTGTCAACAGTGTAGTTAGCATTATTTTAAGGTTAGTGGTAATCATAAGGTGTAACGTTGAGATTTAAGGGGAGAAATTAAATTATAATGGTGTTTGGGGCATTTTTGACAACGAAAATTACTCTAGCTGCTGGAGCAATAGCTTTTTTAGATGTTCTTCCAGGTAAAGAATAGAAAAATGATTTCCCTTTCCAACAAACCAGCCCCAGAAATGATTATTTTGTCTTCTTCATTTAGGTTGTCTCTTCCCTACCTGATGATATAAGACCAGGGCCAGACCTGTATGGTGTACCATGGGAACCAGTCATCATCACTAGTTTGTTGGGGCTGTTGACAGTCATGTTGTTCACCTGTAGATGTTATAGCTCTGTGAGTGCACATCCAAGGATTTTCACATCAAAATTACAGTGATTATATATTTACTATATCTGAATAATTTTTTATCAGTTAAAATGCCAAAATAAAAACACTTCCTGGACCTTTTTGGGTGCTTTGTAAATGTTGTTTCTTTTTATTCCTCACAGATTAAAAGCAGAATGTATAGAAGTAAGTTTTCATACGCTCAATATGATATTACAGCTTTATGAATAAAAATTGTAGTATTCTATCAGCTTTGTTGTCTCTTTTTTCCTCAGGTAGGGAGAAGAGGATGGCTGAACAAGTTGCACAGCTGCTGGATGAGAAATGTAAAGTTCTGGAGACTCTCAGTCAGTGTCAGGAAGAGGTAAGTTTTTTTTTGATAAGTGCTGAATAACTTGTAGCTCAAGACAAAGCTGGTCTCATAATATTGAGCCCTTAAATAGTTGGTCATATTTGTTTCTGAGGTTTTAAAAGCATGCAAACTCATGTTATCTAAAAAGCTAAGCTTTTCTACATAGAAGTTACACATAATTCTTAACGTAAATTAGAATACTAATGAAATACATTATTATTATTAATAATAATATTGTTTCTGTGATTCCTGTTTTGTGAGAAATCTTTCTTTATTATGTACCATTTGCAGTATGATGACTTGGAGAGTTTACTGAAGGACAGTGGTGTGCTGGCCCAGACTCAAAAGACAGAACATCTGGAGGTAAGGCAGAAAAAAACAAGACTTGGAAAGGCATTTAGAAATGTGGGAAACAATGTCACTCTTTTTCTTTCTTTTGAGTTCACAGAGCTGGGTGGTTTTAACTTTCAGTTAGTTATTAATTCATCTTTAGGTTGACTTCTCAATTAAATAGCATCAAACATGTTTATCTGTATTTCCTGGATTTTTGCATAACTGCATGATTTAGTGGATTTTTAAATTTCTTTTTTTTTTTTTTTTTTGTCAGCAGACAACGACAAATGTAGAATTTGTAAAACTGTGAGTCAGAAATCTACAATGCAGCAGGAAAAAAAAACCCAAATCATACATTTGACCAGAACATTCAGTTTACAGATGAGGATAATGGTGATGATGATTCCGTGACTTACTTGTTGAAGCTGTGGTAGTTACAGGTCTAAATGAAAATATTTAAGAGGTGTGCTTTTGGTACAGGGATTAAAGTTTTAGCAGTATTAAAAAGTTGGTAATTTGGAGTTTTTCTGGATGCCTTGGCACTGCAAATGGGGGGCATGTTTATCCAATGTAAACAAGATTAAATGGCAAATTTCGACATCATCATTTGGGAAGATATGCCTAACCATGACTTTGCAGCCAGTTATGATTGGTGCATTGATAATAGAAACTTTTGGTTAGTGGGTCAGATCAACCCTGTAAAATCACCTAAGAAATCTTTAGGTGGAGCTGGGGTCAAAATGGCTGGTCATCCCTATGTGTGTGTGTGTGTGTGTGTGTGTGTGTGCGCGTGTGTGTGTGTGTGTGTTCGCTTCCTGTGTGCTTTTAAAAGAACAGAAAATATTCAATGAATCAAATTAAAATTGATCCAACCCATTTAAGGATTTCTTTACATTCTAGTTAAACATTGTTTTAGGCACTTGGCATGCTATTAATTGTTCTGAATATTAGGAACAAGTCATTTTAACACTGGATACGACGTAGACGTATAAATACCCTGCATGTTAGTAATACAGTTGTATTGAAACCTGCAATGTCTTAGGACTTTGGTCCACCAAATAGGCTACGTTCTCACTGCAGGTCTTCATGCTCAAATCAGATTTTTTTTTTTTTTATAACCAAAACAGATTCTTTTGTGTGGTCGTTCACATTATTATTTTAATGTGACCTTCATCACGATGAAGTGTGAACGGTATGTGGCCCTGAAGTGACACATTTGCAGAGGATAACACAACGTCATGTAGTATTTTTTGAGTAGTGGCTGCATCATGTCTGTTTATCAATTTGGAAGTACTTGCCCACTTTGAACCGATAAAATTATTCCCAATTAATGAATAAAAAGAAGGAAACTGAGAAAAAGAGAGCACAAATTTAACAATAGCCTTTTGTAGAACAGTTGCTCCTACTTCTGTACAGAGGCATGCACATGAGTTTGTCCATGCAGGGTGCTGCACGAGTCCAATTTTAGCAACCTGCGCCCGTCAAAACCCGTTAGGATGATTACCATTTCCGACCCGAGGATATCTTCCAGAGAAATCTGGACCCGACCATGTAGGACATAAAACGCGATCCGACACACACGTTAACACATTGCTAATACCCCCCATTTCCCTCCCTTCACTGCATTACTTTTCTTAATTTATTCATTTATTTAAAGTGATGGTGTTTTCTCGTCGTTTTCATTTACAATAAAAAAAAAAAAAAAAAAAGGAAAAGAAGATTGTGATGTAACTTCTGTGACGTCAAAGTCAGATAAAATGCGACTTAACCGTTTACACTGAGGTCTTTTCCACACAGATCAGATATGTATCCGATCTAGAACCACATATGAAAGTGGCCTCGGTCAGATTTAAAACAATCAGATTTGTGCCGTTAAGACATATCGGCATAGAAATTGTAATTGAGCTGCAATTTAAACGGAGCCTATTATCTTAGCGCTACCAAAGCACAAGGCAAAATATTTTTTAATAATCATCTTCATTCATTAAAGTAACTGTATGTATTTCTACATTATAACCAAAGAAGTACTACATTTTATAGGACTAAAAGAGCTGGGTTTCTGTGCCATAATACTTTTTGAGACTTAATCTCTTTAGCATCCATATATACACCCTGTTCATCAACTCTGGGAGTGGGTGATAAAATTCAGCTACATTTATTAAATTCTCAAGTAGGTTTGAATTGCCAAACAAAGCAGATTAACATAACCAGGATTAGCTGATTTCCTGGTTATTCTTAAAGTTTTCTAATCGTCTTTTAAATTTCAGATTAAAGCAAGACAATTGGAACAGGCTAAAAGAGAGCTGGGAAGGGATCTGGAGCAACTTAAGGATCAACTGGACCAGCAGAAAGAACATAGGCAGGAGCAAGAAGGGAGGGTAGGAGTACACACAATACTGTCAAACACACTGTGGAAATCTAGTTTATTGTGCTGACCAGAAACTATAGTGGTATTATATTGTAATTAAATACATTTACTGTAAATTCCTGGTTCTCCTTCCAGATAGCTGTGCTTGAGGAGAACATGAAAGCTTTTGAAGAGGAAACAAAAGACCTGCAGTCACAAGAAGAGCAGGTGCAGCCCTTGATTACCTCTTACCTATTGTTCCTCATGTTTGCTACTTTTTTTGGTTTTCCTCTTTTATCAGTTGCTTCTTTTCCCATTTGCTCTGTCCCTCAATTACATTGTTTCTGCTGTTCTGTCTCTAGGCACAAACCACTCTAAAGATATATAGTATGAACAGTGACAGATTACAGAGGAATCTGGAAACAGCAGGAGAGGAGAACACAGTGCTACAGGAAAGCAATGCTCATGTAAGATTCTGTTTATACATGTAAATACTGTTTTTGGTACATTTCCGTTGTTTCCTACTCTATGGTTTATATCCAGGATTTAATGACTCTTATGCCCTATTCAACATATCTAGGTTCATTTACCATATCCATGCACTGCATTGTCACAATTTCTCTGCTTTTTCTGCATGTATATGGCTACATTATTTACCCTTATTTTTTCTTTGCCAATCTCTTTTTCTACAGTTAAAGCAGCAGGCAGAGGGATGGGCAGAAAGAGTGAGTGAGTTAGAGGCAGAGATGCAAAGATGTGAGCTTGCCCACACTGGGATGCTGCAGGATGTTGCCAACAAGGATGAACGCATTATGGTATGATTGCTTCTTTCATTAGTTATAATATATTGTATCCAATTGATTTTAAAACGTGGTCTCAAAGTAATATGTGAAAAACCCAGTTAGTATTTGAAATGTGTAAATATTTGTATATCTCCAGTCCCTGACGGACCGGCTCCTGAGGATTAAAGCTTGGGATTCAGATAAGGAGGAAGAGGTAAATGAGGATGGTGGAGAGAAGGAGTCAACCAATGGGACACCAGAAAAAGAAGGGATTGGAAAAGGGGACCTAACAGATGCCCATCTCCAGAAAGTCCAGAAACTCATTTATGCTGCTAAGGTATAAAAATACTCAAGTACTAATACACAAATATTAATAATTCCTAATTTACACTCTTTCGTTTGTTGGTTCTTAAGAGAAAATTAGCTGTTTCCACTATAACTAGGTTTCAATGATTGTAAAAAAAAAAAAAAAAATTATATTACATATTATACATTTGACTCTGATTAGCACACGCCAGCATATGTTATTCGTACAGTTTAGCCTCTAATATGCTGTCTGTAAATGTTTGTAGCTGAATGCAGACCTCAAATCAGTGGATGAAGATAAGGACAGAGTATTTGCCAAACTGAATGATGAAGTCAGTGCCAAAGAAGACCTACAAGGTAAGTTAACTATACACCAAAATCTGTTTATATCAAGGTTATAATTTAGAAGTTAGAACCAAAGTGGTCAGGTCAGACAACAGTTCATTAATGCATTTTAAATCAAATCGCAACTCAAAAACAGCAACTACTGACTGTGGTGTAAAAAATGTTTTTCTTTCAAGTGGGCATTAAGGAAATGGAGAAGGAGAAGCTATCACTACAGGCTGACAGTGAGCATTACTCTGATCAGGTAGCTAACCTCAGCTGTTACTGTGATATTTATCTTGATCTTGTGCAATGTTTTACCTTTGTATTCATCCAATTACTGTGTTCAGGTTCAACGATTACAACAGAAACTCCAAATTATGACAGAAATGTACCAGGAGAATGAGCTCAAACTGCACAGGTACAGACTCAGTTATAAGCCCATATTAGAATACGTTTTATAAATAATGACTAACATTTGTTTTTGTAGAATGCTGACGGTGGAAGAGAAGGAGCGACTCCAGAAAGAAGAGAAGTTGCATAAAGCAGACAAAAACATTGCAATGGCTATGGAAGAACTGAATAACTATAGGTAGCTGCTATTTTTTCAGTATTTAGAAATACAGCATACAATATTCTGTAAATATTTGTGAATATCTTCTCCATACCTATTTTCACCTCTGCTTTATTTCAGGCAACGAGCAGAAGAAATGGAGGAAGAACTTGAGAAAACCAGACAGTCTTACCAAACTCAGATATCAGCACATGAGAAGAAGGCTCATAATAACTGGGTTAGTAAAAACTAATATGGCTGGGCTTTGACCACTGCTGATACCCAAACAGTTTTTTGTTACACTGACACAAGCTTGACCGTGTCTGTATCTTTTTAAATGCATCATTCTCTGTTTCTGATGTTTCCAGCTGGGAGCCCGAGCAGCAGAGAGAGATCTGTCAGACATCAGAAGAGAAAATGGCCTGCTCAGACAGAAGTAAGCATAATGTCAAGAGTTTGCATGAAGGAGAAAACGTAAATACAACACTGTTTTTCTCAAGCTTCGTTCCATCGCTTTAGTATATTGTGGGTTTTATGTTGGTAACTGAAAGGCTGTTTGTTCAGTTGGTTTTACTGATGGTGCCTAATTAATATACAGTTATGTGCTAAATTTCTGATCACATATGGGCAAATTTTATTAGTTTTTTATGCTAGAAATGGATCCAAAATTAACCATCGAAACACACATTTAAGGGGAAAATAAAATACGTTTTTTCAACACTTTTGAACTGTTAATTTTACTCTGTTGCACAAGTTAAAAGATCTTTCTGTGTATTTAGCGAAGTGTCATGACACTTTGAGTTTTAGGCAATAGCCACCATATTGTATGTGTCTGTTGAGCACAAAAATGAAACGAAGATCAACAACAAATTTGGTGTTTAGAGAAAGAGATTCAGCATAGTCTCAGAAACAGAGAAAAGAAGCCAGAGATAGGCCATGTCGCGACCCGCTTGGAACGTCGTGACAAAATGAGGACACACCAAGGACACACCAAGGCTGCACCAATGAACAGGTGCATCCAGTGAAAAGGAGCCATTCATTTGGCACACCTATAGGCAAAAGAAAAAAGCCAAACCTAGGTGCTGTCACAGCCAAATCAAGGCTAAGTTGAAGATTCTATACAGACAGAAGGAAAATGAAGAAGAAAAAAAATGCTACCTTAAGAAAATACTGTAAATAAATAGTGCACATTGACTTATCTTAGCAAGCTACCACTTGCAGCCTTTTCAGATGTGTTTTCCTAACTTGTTTGTAGAGTGAGCACTTCAGTTAATGTAAATCACCTAAAGCTCACCTTCAATTCACCTGAGAATGGGTGCAAATTTTCCAACCCAGCCTCAAGATGCCTACCCCAGTGTAAGTGATGTGATGCCTGATCATCTTACAAGATATTTTGTAAAGTCTTTTCTAATTCAACAGCCTTAGTTTCAGTCATTTTCTTCCAAACTAAAGATCAGAAAGGTCTCACATTGTTTACTGAATTATGTCCATGTCAATCATGAAAATGGTTATGTGGTCGATTACTATTGTTCATCATTTCACAGTTTGATACTTAGTGAATAATAACCTAAATATAAATGTTATACAAACTCCATATCTTGCACTATTCTTATTGTCTGACATTGAATCCCCAAGAACCTTAAGTTGTGCAAATCTTTTAATTGGGCTTGTTTAATAAATTACTTATTGTATAAATATTACAGTAAACAGTACTGTATAGTACAAAGTAAGAACTAGAAATGTATTTGTCTTAATCTAACTGTATTTTTACAGACTCACAGACACACAGTTTAAACTGGACTCCCTTGACAAAGATCCATATGCTTTGAACAGCCTTGCTAGACCTCTGCCTTTCCGAGGTAAACAAACAAACATACAGTGAATTATCCGGGTTTTTGTACACATAAATGTGCTTTAAGTTCTCAGATTTCCATCTCAATTCATTGAGCAAATGAAATTATTTTTAAAAACCCTTTTTGTATATTTTCTACTTGTTTAAAACATAAGCTTTGTAATAATTACATTAAATTTATCATGACTATAATTAATTTCTGAATGCAGTTCTGATCTGCTGCCACCAGTAAAGCTTGCATATCTAATTTTCCTTCTTCCTTAGCAGAAAGGTCACCATATGGCCCCTCACCTTTGGGACGGCCCTCTTCTGAAACCAGAGCTTTCCTCTCACCTCCTACATTGACGGATGGGCCCCCTGCTAGACTTTCTCCAAGAGGTTAGAAGTCCATGAATATACAGTAGTTATCTACAGATGTAAAGAAACCCCTAGGATGATGGTTAAAAAAAAAAAAGAAGAATTTTCCCTCATATACTTTTGGGACTTTCTCAGAATATCAGCTACGTCTGTGATCTATAAACCACTTTCAGTACCAGAAGACTTTGCTGATTGGCATTTGCGACCTTTTCATTTTGCTGCAGACTTCATACATGCAGCACGTGCAACATGGTGGTGATGACAGCTGCCTGTAGCATGATGAGCTGTAGATGATACATGTTGTAGCATGTTCTGTTAGCATGCCATGTGCAATGTGAAATGTTCAGAGGATATCAAGTATAATATGAGGCTATATGTTGGAGCTTTTCAGTTCATTCTTAGTGACTTAACAAAATACCGCGTTTGTCACTGTCCTCTAATCACACTTATTCTGGCCCAAATCTCTGTGGGCTCTTGTTTCTTTGGCTTATTGGCTTTATTTCCTTTTTTTCCTCTCTACTTCTGCCCCATCTGTCACTTGAACACCTTCAATCGTCTCTCTTCTCTGTTTTCCTTTGGACCATCTTATTTTCGTTTCTCCTTTCCTCTCTAGTGTTTCGTGGTCCAGGGGAACCCCCAGGTGGCCAAGGAGAGATGGAGCGCAGTGGAGGTCCCCATTCAGACAGTGGTTCAATCTCTCCTACATGGGAGAGAGATCGTAGGGGTGCCCCACCGGGACCCCCAGGACCCCCAGGTGTGTGTAAAATTCAGTAAAAACAGAATTCAAGAATTATACTATTGTCTTGAATGGTAAAAGCTGAATTCAGTTTTACCACAAACTGAACCACATGAGTTTGAAACAGATCTTTCCTCTGTGTAACATGAAATATTAAAAACAGTTTTATTGAAGTAAACTGCATGCTAACATGCGGCATGCTGGGGGGCGGCGTGGCTCTGCAAGGTAGAGCGGTTGTCTTGTAACCTGAGGGTTGCCAGTTCGATCCTTGGCCAAGTGTCGAGGTGTCCTAGGGCAAGACACTGAACCCCTAATTGCTCCTGATGGGTCGTGGTGAGCGTCTTGCATAGCAGCTACCGCCATCAGTACGCGAATGTGTGTGTGAATGGGATCTATCATGTAAAGCGCTTTGGGTACCATTCCAGGTACAGTAAAGCTCTTTATAAATACGGACATCACCAGAACTGACCTCAGTTTGCATGAAAATCGAACACCTCTCTTCTGGGTGATCCATTGCATATCAAAGAAAGAATCAGCCTTCAGACTGTACCAAAGAACATTTATTTCTATCCGTCTTCAGACTGAAGTGAAGATGTTTGCATGTGTCACAACTGTGATTCTGCTGCATCATTAACCATTATGTAAGCCACTGTTGCTCTGTGCATGTGCACCTTGATTGTATTGAGTACTGTTGTTCTCTGGTGACCTAAAATATCTTTTCTATTTTGTTAAAATAGCTTTCAACAGTAACTGTTTGCTGTTTCCAGGACAATCAGTATTGATTTAGAGAGATTAGGGGATGCAGCTGTTGATACAGTTGAAAAATGCCAAGCCAATTTTATTTTTTTCTCAATGATTGTGGGCATAATTTTTTAGTTAGAAGCTCTAATGGGAAAACTATCCCTATCTCCTCATAGTAAAGAATCCTTTAAAAGAATTCCTGGATCCAGATGATGACATGGATCACCCTCAAAATCTGAAAAATTTCTGAAAATTAAATCAAAATCCATCCATAATTTTTTTAGTTATGTTGCTAACAGACAGACAAACCAACGCTGCCGAATACATGACTTGAACCTTGGGTAAAACCAAAAAACAAACAAACAAAAAAATAAAACACTTGAATGTAAAGCTGTTTATTATTATGTTTGTGCCAAATGATTAGGATTCTACCAGAGAAACAAATAAATTATGTAAACAATTTTGTGGACATCTACACTGTTACTAATTTTGGGATCATTTTTTCATTTTGAGATAGATGTATCCCTCCATAATGTTAGCAATAAACTGTGGTTAAACATGAATGTGTGCGAATTCTGTTTATCTTACAACATCTTTTAAAGCGAAATCCAGTAAAATAAAACGTATACTAGTTGGAGAATCAGTCACATTTTGGATAAGACGTGTAAAGTGATGTAACATTGCGTCTTGATGGTGAAAAAGTATAGAAAAAAGTAAACCGAAGGTCCCAAAGTTTAACTAGATGTGAATTAGCCTTAGCACCTCACCGGCACCAGGCTCTGTTTAAGGGCATCTGAAAACACATTTTGCACATTTTATTGTTGTATCTACATTTCCATCTAAAAAAGTGGAATTTTGCTTTATTCATTTATTAATTTAAGCTCTTGTCTACCAAACTTTAGTCAGTCAAACTTTACAGTGAGTCTTACATGTCCCACTCATAAATGCAGCAGCCTCCAAAAATATCACACCACAGATTAGAGCTTTGTTGGGCTTCTTTAAACATATGGCATATATTTTATATGCTCCTTTAGGATATATGTTTCCAGAACCAGGGGGCCCCATGTTTAGGAGACCTCCACCAGGACCTCTATGTTCTTTGCCTCCTCCTGGCTCACTCCCACCAGGTCCTCTCCATCCAAGAGGTCTCCCTCCAGGAGTTCCTCACCCTGTGGAGATGAAAGGTAAGTTTCAACTCATTTACTGAAATGTAAACAAACTGTCTGTGTCCCTTAATAAAACATGAAATGTTGGTCTATGTAGATGGCTCATTCAGAGATAACAGCCTTGGACCCGGTAATCAGGAGCCCAGAGTGGTAAGTATCTGCTTGTGTGATTAATGCTTGTGTAGATCTGGAGTCTAGGAGTCCAGCCTATGTTTATTAGATTTTATCTGTCTGTCACTAGTCTGGTCCTGGGGATCAGAGGACTTCCCTCGAATCAGACCCAAGGATGGGTGGCCCACCTCCTCCTGGACCCCCGATGGGCCCCATAGATGGTCCCTTTCCTCGCAGATCCCCTTATGGACCCCCACCCCCTCCTGATTTCTACCCTCCTAGGGGGCCGGGGGGTCTGCCCATGATGCCCAGTAAGATCTTGCAGTCACCTTATGAGGTTATAGAATGTCTCCAGATAGCAGCAGTTTAAACTGAACTCCTCTCTTTTCTTTTCGTCCAGTGTGGGCTCCACGTCCTGCAGGAATGATATTCCCTCCTCGCTTCCCTCCCGGTGGACCTCCTCTTCCTCCTGCACATCATCCTAACATGACTTCCTACGGTCCCCCCATGGGGCCTCCTCCTCATGATGGTCTCCCACCCTCTTCTATGGGCCCTCCCCCTCCTCACCAGTCCCTCCCTTCACAACCACATAGCCAGTCACCAGAGCAAAATATACCCTCGCCTGAAGATGCCATTTGAGCCTGACAGAGTTTCAACATGAGCAAATTTCTGATTAAAATTTCACTCAGTGGTAGGCGAAGGTGAATAATTTCCCCCTTTATCTTTAACATCTATTAATACACCAGGAGGGTGTATTTAATGTAAGGTGTTAGTGGGGAAATATCAGCCTCCATTAGGCTGTTTTATTGCTTTTTATCTGCCTCTACTCAATTCCTTTTAATCACGTCCTTTTTTTCTTCTTTTTCCGTCTTTCTTATTTTTATTCCTCCTCTTTGCCCCATCACCATCTAGCATAAGTTGTTTAGAAATCATGGCAACTACAGTTAGGCTCTAGCTTAGTTGCAACCTAAACTGTACATGTGTATGTCGGAACACTGCAGCATGAGCCAGAAACGGCTTGTTTGGAAGACTAAGGCGGAAAGCTTGTTCTAATGTGGTCTTTGTAGACGGAGAAGATGTCAGGAGTTTGACCACATATGTCCGAATTTCAGCCAGAGAGAAAAATGTCACATGGGACAGGGTATCATGGCAGAAATATATCTTTAAGCCTCGGATAGTAAATTTAGTTCTGTAATAATCTTTAAAATGTTGTTGTTTAGCATTTGTAGCATTTGTATCATTGTTTACATTGATTTGACACTTTAATCAGATTGCAGGTGTTGTTTTGACCTTGACTGAATGGAGTTGATCCTGAACGGAATATTCCTCAGAGGTCTGATGAGGGGGGGGGAGTTCTTAAAATCTAATCAAATAACTTTGCTAACTTCTCTTTGAGATTCAGCAAACTTGCCTTCATCAGCAAAGTAAATCCTTCAAACCAAGAGCAGCAATGAAACTGTGCTTCTAAGCCTGTTACAGTGACTTACATGCAGCCATGGCTTGAAAAGAGTGGCTGATAATAGCTGCTTGTGTTTTCTGACAGCGAGCTGTGACTTGGTCTAGTGGTCACGGAGTGGTGAATTAAATAGACTCACTGGAAGAGTGGCTTCCTTCAGAGCCCAAGAAATGAGATCTTTGTGAATTTTGTAAAAAAGTAATTATTATTAGATGAATAAAGACTTAAATAGCCAATGTCTCCATAGTTCACTGATGCAATAGTTGCATTTCAAAAACTCATCAGTGGCCATCAGGAGAAAGAAAACTTTGAAATGTAATTATGTTAAAATACTGTGTATATGACAAGCAATGGAAATATTTAAAATATTTTACATGTGTAAAAATATTGCAAATTATTTCAAAGCATACTTTCATTCATTGTAATCTTGAATATATATACATTGTTCATATACGTGATCAGACTTGTGATGTTTCATTTTAAACGTTTTATTTAAATCTGTGCACTGTAAACCTAATCAGCAATTAATTGTAATCTTTGGCCCCTAAACTGCATTAAAACAGAAATGGTTCTGTTGTAGATCTTCAAGCATAGAGTCAGGAGCACTAAAAACATTAAAACATCCACAAACGGAAGTGGTAACTACCTTGCGAAACAGATGACATGGAAAGCTGCCCTGTGTTCCTGCCAATGAATGGGAGCATCCAGCTAGTAATCTGTGTAGCTAAAATGCCTGTGATTGTTTGGGGGCACATCAGATTAGTAACTTGCACAAGGTTTTGGAGCAACATTTTCCTGTAACCCAGACATTTGTTTTGTCAATGAAAGAAATTGCTTATTTCAGCATATCCAACCTGTTTTCTGCACATTTTACACATAGAATGTGTACTAGATTGCTAAATTGGCCTGCCTGCAACCTAGACCTGTTGCCCACTAATATTAAATGGCTAAACAACAAACCATAAAATTCTAAATTAGCAATTATAAAAAAAACTAAACTGTTTCTGCATTTCAACATTCAGTTTTTTGTTGCATTTTAGTCAACTTCTTCTTTTAGAAGGAAGGTATATGAAATAAAGTAAACTATATTTTATATATACATGTTTATGACTTGTGAAAAATTGCAAAACTGTAGCAGTGTATCCTTGTGAGATAATCAAAAATAACTCAGCCACGTTATGGGGAATGATTTTAAAACATGTACCTGATTAGTTATTTTAACCCAAATCAAATCAAGTTTGTTTGTATAGCCCTATATCACAACAAAGTTGTCTCAGAGGACTTTACAGAAAGAGGTGTA
>JBAMHW010000022.1:6955456-6983809 GCA_037177495.1 Rhadinocentrus ornatus
TCCTTGTGCTAATATAAGGGGAATGAGGTGATGCACCAGGTTAGAAGGGGGCACACACAAGGTGATGGGGAGCGTCCCGGTGAATGGGTGATGCAGCAGGTGGATGAGAACACGAGCGGAGTTGGCCGTCTAAAGGTATCACTGGGACATCTCACGGTATGCCAGGCATATGGGGCTGGGACGTCCATTGAGGAGGACAGCACCAGACTGGGCCAACAGTGTCTACCTAAGACCTAAGAACAGTAGCTTTAAAACCTCTCTATGCAGATTTGGTGATATGGCCTGCACATCAGTTCCTGCCACCTCTGATAAGAGTTTTAAGGTCTTGTAAAGCACTGGGAGCTCTGCAGTGGACAGCTTCTAAACATTATATTTATATTAATAAGGTGACTACCTGCAAAGATGGAGGGCCTTAGATGCACAGATGTTTACTGAAGATTTCCGTCATTATTCACTGTCTGGCCTTGACAGCACCTTTGGCTGTTGCAGTTTCTCATAAGCTTCTGCAATGTCACAAGATTTATTTCCTTTCGGTTAAATCTAAGTGGCAACCTCTTTTTTTTTGTTTGGGCCAGGCAATGTATTTACCTTTAGGATTCCTGGCAGTGTTGTCACTGCTGAAACTGTTATTAAAGACACAACAAAATCTTATAAAACAACTTTTAATTGTAAAACCCGTCCACAGAATTAACAAGAAAGACATACATATGCCTGGTACATTAACATAAATAACAAAAAAAATCCATTTGAATACTAACCATGCCCGCCACCTGAATCCTCAGAAAACACAATTGGGAGGATGTTACTGGAAAGCTGATGTTGCCTACAGTTCTGAACATACACCCGTAAAAAAACAAATTAACAAAACCCAGATAGTGGGATGGTCATAATGTGGCAGCAGGTGCTTATTAATGCAAAGTAGGTTTGTATTTCAAAGAGCAAGTGACATGGAGAAGAGGTAGATGTCAAATTAGATGCAACTTTTGCATTTTACCTATTCTTATGCTGACTTCATTATTATTGGCCCTCATGTTCTTCGTGTGGTTATGTTGACTGCAGGGATGTAGCGGTAAATACAAAGAGAAGTATTTAACTCTAATTGAACATCCGCATGAAAATAGGTTGTGCAGAAAAAAAATAAATCGTATGGCCATGGTAATGAACGCTGAATGCAGCTATTTTAGCTGTTTTGAAATCACCGCTTCCTGCTACGTGTAAGTGGTAAAAAATAATTCCATTTCTACAGGAAGTAGAAGGTATTGAATAAAATTTCTATCACTTAAACACAAATTAATGACTTGTCTCTTTATCAATTACACACTGCAAAGTAAAAGAAAGCTGGAAAAATAAAAAGTATAATCATAATTTGACTATTTAAAACATGACATAAAATAATTGCCTGATACAAGGCATGCTAAAAGTACAAAAATAAAAAATTGTCATGGCACAATAGAACAAAATTAGGCGTGTCTTTCATGTTTTCATTGGGCTCAAATGACTGATTTCCTGGTCTGAATTTTCTGAAGTTTAAATGTTCTGAAAAGTGTTTTAATGAGTGGTCAACATAGACAGAGATCACTTTTGAAATCAGAACAAGTACTATAGGTAAAGGTCTTAGGATACTAGAAATTTGTGAGAGTTTGACCAAAGAAAATTGCCTGGAGCTTTTAACTAACCTAATAACTAATATAACTATCACCGTTCAGCAATACTTTAAATTTTGCATCACTACTTTTACACCTTAAAAGAATACAAAATCTGAGGCAAAGTTTGGCATGAATGTTATATGGAAGGTCCTGAAAATGAGAGACAATTCAAGATTTTGTCATAAAACTGCAAAAACCTGCATTAGTTGAAAGAATCTATAGCGCCTGAGTCTAAAATGAAGCAGCAGTATCTATCTCACCGTGCCACTAATGCTTTCATCCATGTTCGAACCTGCAAGTTCTCGTGCATGACTGTTGGCACAAGAGGCAGCTTACCAACTGGTGTCACTCAAAGGCAGAGTTGTGGTCACTGTAAACTGTGGATGGGGTTCAGATAATATGGGTCACATGTACGTATGCATGTGTAGCATGTAGCATTTTGAGGTCTGTGTGCTTGTTGATGTGTATCTGGGTGCCTCAGCAGTTGAGAGTTGGCCTGTTTCTGTCAGATCTGAACGGGAACATGGAGCTTTCAGAGTCTGCCTTCCCTCTGTGGGGACCCAATGTAGCTACAGCCTGGATGAGAACACACATACACACACACACACACATAGATAGATAGCTATTAAAAGATGTTCGCAGACACTTTAAAGGCACTTCTCCACATATAAGCACACTTACCTTTCTGATAGCTGTCCAGTCCTCCAGGACGTCTAGATCAGGCAGCATATAGACGATATATGGACGTGGTGAGGGTTAAGGAAAGTTAGGACGCAGGGAGCAGGCAAAAGAATAAAGCCTTAGCAGAATCAGTAATTAAGTAAATCAAGAGACTTTAAGGATATCAGACACCACAGAAGGTCGTCTCCTCTTCTTATCTGGACTTAAAGCATCTCGCCTCTTCTTCTTTCCCGACAACTCATCATTCCACAGCTCTGAGCGGGGACACAAACAGAAAGAGTCAGGTGTATTTCAGCTGCAGTATTGAGAAGAATAAGAAAATCTTTATTAGTCCCTCAGTGGGGAAATTGCTTTGTTGTAACAGTACAGGCGCAGTAAGCAGAAGAACACATAAATAATAATAAGTACAGTCTATGGTCTGACGGGGTATGCACAGTACATAAATATGTACATAAGCATTAAGCACAATCTTATAACTCTGTTACCTGATGTAATATCTATGCTGTGTCTGTCCTCCTCCAGTCTTCTAATTTTCTCCTCCAGTTCACTCTGTACTGTATCAAACAGTAGCAGCTTCTCACTCTGCACAGACAGGTTATAGATTAAGAGAACCTCCATCAAGTTAGTGATACTTAATTGAATTACTTGTACCTTATCTTCATCAGTGTGTGAGTGTGTCTTACCTCCCAGTGTTGGCAAGCTGCCTGGATCTCACAATCATACTTGTTCTTTACAGACTCAAGACACAACTCTCTATAAATACCTGACAAAGACAGGAAAGAATTAGTCTTAGAGTAAATATGGAGATTCAAACTAAAACTTTGAGTGCATCTCTGTGTTAAACTTACCTGCTACCTTGGTGCGGACCTGCATGTTCTCCAGCAGCACTGCCAAAGGCTCAAGATATTCTGCTGCCCTGCCTGCCTCCACCTCAGCCAACTTGCTGTTCACCTGACTGAGTCGCTCTCTGTACAAACTGGACACAATCACAGCAGAAAATATCAACACTGCTCATTGTTATTTTACATTTTTGAGACAAACGTGAGACTTACTGGTCTTTGAGATCGGTGAACTGTTTTTCCAAGTTAGACATTTCATCCAAACACTCCATTCTCCTCTGTTCACAGTCCTCCTCGTCCATTTCTAAAAGAGCCGAGCATCGGAAAGTCTCACAAACACACATCTATGTGTTAAATGTACAATGACAGACTGTAAGGAAGATCATCACATCAAGACATTTATTACAGTCATACAGCAAGGATCAGCAATGATATTGTTGACCCTTGGAAGCAATGTCTTATCATAAATGTTAACTAAAAAAAAATAAAAATGCAATGCTCATTTTCTGTGGTTTTGAGTTTCTCACCAGAGCTATCTCCATCTTCAGAGACAGAGGAGGTGTCAGAATCCTCCTCATCTGAGCTGGAAGCCTCTTGCTCGTGCTCCTCCACCTCCATCTCTTCAGCTGTGCTCTCTTTCTTCTCTCGGTCACGGTGCACTGGCATAGCACCACATAAACTTCAGAGCATGTCTGTCAGACAGAAACATACAACACTCATCAACAGTCTTGTGCCCCCCCCCCCCCCTCCCCCCTCTTTATTTCATGAGAGATTGCCAGGAAAATGGAAAATAGGTGCAGCATGTTATTGAAACATATGGTAACATGATTGAAAGTACGGCAAAAACACAATTTGTACCATTCTAACGTGCTTCATAATCAATATTTGGTATGATCATCTTTATTCTTCAACGTAGTCTAAACCTTGTGTTGTTTTTTTTCATTTAGCTTTACTTTCATAAAAGATCGCCTTGGAAAAATCTCAACACTAAAATATGAAATATTCATATTGATGCATTTAAATCCAATACTTAAGCTTATAAATAATAATTAATAAGCTTTAATTTATATATATAATATATAAGCTTGTGTGTGTGTGTCCTATAAAAGCCAATTAACTTAATAAATACGGCTTTGTTAATGATCTAATTACACGTAACGCACAACCCAGAAAGTTAGCATTTTGTTAGCACATTAGCAAACTAGGTTGGTGGCATGCAACATATCGCAGTTTAACACAGAAAGACATTAACGACCTAACTTTAAACTACTTAATGACCCACAAGATGGTAAAAAGCAAGACCTTTGCACAAATCTTTACAGAAAAGTAATTTTCGGATAAAATTATGTTGAACACTCTAGTTCTCCGTTCCGTCCAATTTCACTTCTGTGTCCCAGCTATGCTAAAAACAAATCTCGACAGGGCAGACGGCCCTATTTCTTTTGGGAAGTGTAGTTTCCTGCCTCAATAACGTTGTATAAGCAAACGTCTAAGAACGTGACTGAAACTACGCTACCCACAATTCAGTACCCCCGTCCCAGTCGTAGAATTTGAGCTAAAATTAAAGAAAGGCGTTTCAACCTTTAAATTGATTAAAGTTTTTCGTTTAGAATATTATTATAATTTTAATCTACTTTTTAATTAGAAAGGTTGAAAGGTATCTATTATTTTGTTTTTGTGTTTTACTCCTCCCTCCAATGCTCCGCCATGATGTTTTCTGAGTGGACAGCTGAGATAGCTAACCAGCCAGTTTAGCCCTCAAGGCTGCGGAATACCGTGGAAGGGAGGTGCGATGGATGAATGCATTGCCCCGCTACGTTGTGTACATTAGCCTTTAGTTTAAACATAATGCGCCCTATACGACCGATTTTATCCCTAAAGATATTCCGCGTAGATGCGGAGGGTTGCTAATTCGCAGGGCGGCGTTAATAAATGATCCAGGAGTCAAGGTTTTTCGTTACAGTTTGAAGATTAACGCCAACTGAGGCTGTTTAGTTGCTATACAGCTAGCTCCTCCTTGCTGTCTACAGTTCTTGTGCCTAGTGCCTCAGGAATGTTCTCAAAAAAGCCTCATGGGGACGTTAAAAAATCAACACAGAAAGTCTTGGACCCAAAGAAGGACGTGTTGACGAGGCTCAAACATCTCAGAATAGTCATAGGTAAGTTAGAAATCCTTAATAAGCGGCTAAGAGGTTAGCTTTTACGTGCAAGTCTGATCACATACTGAATGTCAACCTCGAAAATCTTGAAATCCATGCAAAGAGTTTTAGTTCTTTGTAATACTGGGTCACACATTTGGCATTGTAATTTTTATGATACCCGTTGAAGTCTTTGACTTTCCCTCAGAATAACAGTGTACAGGCCCAAAGTGTCTTGTAAATAGGGCAAAATGTTTCTGCTATTAGAACAAGACGGTTTAAAGGCGTGATTTATATTTAGTGTAAGTGTTTGATTTTTGGACGAGGAGGAGTCTTATATGATATGCGTTAAGCTGACTTAATGATGCTACAGTTAGTCAGGTTGTTGTGATTACAGGGGCGTGCCTGGGTGTTGGACAAAAAACCTGACAAGTGAGAAATACTGTGTTTTTTTAGCAGGATAACAGTACACATTTGAAATGTGTGGGAGAGATGGTAGGATGGCCCGGTATTAATAAGTGATGGAAGTGTAAATGCTTCAGTGTGTGTGTGTGTGTGTCTGGCAAATAGCTTGGTGTACTCAGACAGACAGGAGAGGGGAAATAGCCCCTTGTATTTCCTCTGTGTCCAGTAGCTTCCTGCTTCTATTGTGAGAGCTACTGGGCTCTATATGTGTATGTGTGTGTTAGAGAGAAAGGGGTGTGCCCCCTCTGTGTGGTCTATGGGGAACACAAGATCACGATAACAACCACAAAGACACGCACTCATGCAGTTACAATGGTTTATAGGGAAGACAGTAAAGTGCATAACCACTGAACTTTAGAAATGATAGTTATTGCAAAACTACTCACTGTAGCAATGCCACTTTAGAAAGCAGACAAGCCACATTTGGAAATGCATGTCAATTTTGTTAACTGTATTCTTGCAAATGATGTATTTTGCAACAAAAAAAAGTTGAACTTTGACTGTTTTGTCTGCAAATTTCTTAAAAAACATTAGCTACCTTTCTTGTGGGAAAGAGAATGAGATTTTTTAAAAGATTTTTATGCCAATGTTTAGAGGGTAGAATAATTCACACCTTTTATGACTTAAAAATTCCACAAGGAGCTTCTGCACTGCCTTGCACTTCATTTGATGCATCTGCTGTTAATAGGTCCTGTTTGGGTATGTTGTTAAACATACATTACAAAGAAAACAAAAGGTTGTGTCCATATTTTTATCTTTTTAGATCATTTCACTCTTCCCCACATTTATATGGAAAACAGATAATAAAACCGTGGTCTAAGTAAGATAATACTTTTTGTTGTCTGTGTTTTTTCTGACATCACAAGGTTTAATTCTATTATTAGTAATCAGACTCTTTAAATAAGTTGAGAATTAACAGTCAAGTGTTGATAAGTGTGTTTGGAATTCAGTCCCAAGAGGAAGAGATGTAAAACCACTTGGTGAGACCACAGAGACCCTACAAGGGTAGTCATTCTGGCACAGGCGGGCTCAATGTGTCTGTGAGTTAAGCTTTCAGGCTTCATATAAACAAAGCTAAAGATTATCACCAGAGATTCCTCTGAATGTCTCTTTATCTGTGCATATATGTGTGAATCTGCATGGAGCATGATGTCTCTTGCATATTTTCTCACAGTTCTGACAGTGGTGCTTGTACAGTATTGCTAAAAGGGGATTGTTCCTTTTTTCTTTTCTTTTTTACCACTGAGTCTATATGTCTCCCATGTAATGACATGAAGATAAACTTCCTGTTTTATGTTAAAGTGTGGGTAAACCTTTACCGAGCCGTGTGCCTTTTTTACTCCTGCTTGGTTTATGTTTAAAGAACTCTGACACACATTTAGATTTAGTTGGAAACTGTTAGACTGTTGATGAATAGAGAACTTATTACTTCATTTACATGTTAGTTGTTAAATTTTCCTTTTTTCTTCCTAATCATGTTCATGATTTAATTTTTGATTTTTAAATGTGTGTTTGTTAATTCCCAGATGTATTCATTTTCTTTTCTTTTTCCCCCCAGAAAACTCAGAGGCTCCAGATCTAAAGCAGTTCTTTGACCTCTACTATTCCCATATCTACTATGTCTTCTTTGAAAACTTTGTCACCATTGAGGTCAGCCTCAAGCAAAAAGGTAAGTTTTACAGAATATTTCAGTAACAAAAAAGCTTTAACATAAATCACAAATAATCACCAGGCTTTATTGTTGTGCTTTGTTAAATTTATCTGTGTTTTTTTTAGGTCATAAGTCTCAGAGGGAGGAGCTGGACTCAATCCTTTTCATCTTTGAGGTGACAAAACCTTTCAAATCTCCATTAAATCTTAGTTTTAGAGAAAACTGTTGTATTATGAGTATCAATGCTAAATTTAATTATTTCTGAAAACCAATATCCCATAACAATTATTGAAGAGAGTTGTATCTCAACCTGGACTCACTGTGGTTACAGAAAAGAGTCCTGACATTTAGCTCTAACTTCCTTTAGGTGCTTTTTGTCTGTACCATTACACCAGCTGACACTGACCTCAGAATAAGACCACTACGCATCGTTTCAGAAAGCGGGTTCAACAAACCTTGAGTTTAATGCGCAACTCTGGGTCGACCAACTCTGAATTGTCAGACTCAGAGTTTTCGGTTTCAGAACATGTGATAACCATTAGTTCAGTCAACTCTGAGTTAACTTACCAGTGAGTCCAGGACGTACATGGGCAGATAAAAAGCCCTCATCAATGGAACACGGATAACACGATTCACCATGGCAACAGGTGAAAAAAAAGAGTCGCTCCTCCCATTTTGCTCCAGCGGCGTTAGAAATATTAATGAATGCATTTGCAGAATATGACCATATATTTCGGGGGGAAAAAGCAATACAGTAGCGGCAGCAAAAGAACAAGAGCTGGCAGAAAATAGCTCACCGTGTCAATGCGTTAGTATTATATTTTTTCTCAAGCGTTCCACTTATTAAACATCTGTATTTTTGCTTCTATGTAACTTCTTATTAATATTCTCAAAAGATATTTCGTAATTTGGTGTTTTGTAATTGTTTCTGCACTGCAACCCTACTAGAACGTCCCTGATTGTAGGCAGATTGTTCTCGTTGACAGTCTGATCACATCCTACAGTGACAGTTACCTAACGAAGACTTTTTTATGCTCAGCCTCACCGATGTTATAATGAAAACTCCCATTGGCAAAAAACAACAACAAAAAAAAAACATGATTGCTTGTGCAGAATAATGGTAACGTTTAAACAAATAATTATGCAGGAATGATTAAACATCCAAATGGGGTCTGATCACGCTTTCCCGACGTAGATTTTTGCAGAGTAATTGTGCTTCAATGTCAACTGGCTCTTCAAGAAAAGGACCCGCGATGTCTGACACTTCCTTCAGGCTGCAGCTAAAGAGGAGAAACTCCGGGTTAGTTGGAGAAGACCTGCCAGCGAGCAGGTTAGCTTCACGGAGTCTGTTGCCGCAGTAACTGACTCAGAGTTACACTGAACTCGCTTTGTGAAACCGAAAACCCTGAGTTTCCCTTAACTCGGAGTCAACTAACTCAGAGTTTTCACTAAACCCACTTTCTAAAACGGGGCCCTGGTCTTCGCCAACAAATGAGTGTTGGTGCTTTGGAGTAGCTAGGATAAAAGAGCTGTGTAGGTGGAATTGTGTGTGTTGTTGACTGTTTGTCCCTCAACAGAGTTCAAATTTAGAGCAGCAAGAAGAAGGATAAATTAATCTGCTTAACCCATTCAGACCAAATGCACCATATGCTTTGTTTCTTGCGGCACATTGTGGGTCTTTGCTTTGTTTCCTCTGTTTTTAGTGTTGATAAGTAAACATGAGTTTGATTATGTCTCTTTAAAGACTTGAATGAGGATTGTTGTATCTTTAAGAAGACAAAGACAGAAACTTGGAATTAAAACTGAGGGTTAAACCTCTGAAAAAGTTTTTATTTTAAGTGTTTGTTTGCTTTAGAAGAGACGATTAGAATTTTTCAACACTCTTTGGAAAACAGTGGTGAAATAGGACAAGACATGAAGGAACGAGTATAAATCATGTAGAGAACTAAAATGACAACACATTATAAACACTTTTTGGGTTTTGAAGTGTTATAAAAATGATAATTATATGTTAACAGTTGGGTAGGGAAAATTTTAATGAATTATTGATTATTTGGTCTTTATATTCAATTAAATATTTGGATCTAGCTTCTTTGTTTTTTGTGAACAAACTTATTGTAATGTTATAATCTTAAGATAATGGGAGAGTCCTTCTTGCTACCCGTCTCTTATTTAGAGGTCAGAATGATAAAAATCACTCAGAACTTGCAAGATGTTAAAATGTATTGCAATAAATTTTAATTTCCCTCCAGAAAATTCTCCAGCTCCTGCCGGAGAGAATCCAGAGCCGATGGCAGTTCCACAGTATTGGTAACTCTCCACCCTCTTCTTGACACGTCTGATTTTACCTGTGTCGCCACTTTATGTAAATTAAAAGACAAAACAGCCACCAATGTTTTTTCTAGGTCTTCAAAAATTTACATTTTCTTTACAAAGTCTTAGATGAATAATTAGGTTAGTTAGGTAATTTGTTTCATACATTTTTGTTGTTGTGAAATTTAACCATTGAGACTGATTTGTTTAATACAGGAGCTGGAATAAGTTGTGAACTGTTGTTTGTCATTAATTTCCCTCGCAGGGCTAATTCTCAAGAAGCTGTTGCACACTGGGAATTCTCTAAAGGTACTGTTCTTGTTTTCTGGCTGTTAAATGTCCTTAGATTAACTAAAACAATAAGCTGCAGTTAACGGGTCTTAATTTGGATTTTCTCCTTGTCACCTAAATATCTCTTCTATCATCAATGCAGATCCGTCGGGAAGGCGTGCGGTTGTTTTTGTTATGGATGCAGGCCCTGCAGAGTAATGCAGAGCGGGAGCAGCTCTGCATGTTTGCTTGTCTGATTCCTGGTTTTCCTGCTCCACTCTTCCATGGGACCCCACGCACCCTAGACACTTTGATCAACCCACCACTCACTTTGACGGAGAGTTAGTAGAACAAACACAGACTCAAATTCACATTCTGTAGATTTAAAGTCATGAATGAAAATTTACAAATGTTTTCCACAGAGTTAATATCAAGATAAAGAGGGATATACATGTTTTTGTTATCTCCTTGTATTCCCCCCCCCCCGCAGCTCAGGTAACACCAGAAGAAATCACACCATTGGCTGCTCCTCAGTCAGGTGACAAGAACCAGGAGGACCTCACTGCCTACTTCATAGAAGCGCTTCTGAAATACATGGTAAACCAGGTATTATCATCATTCTTTACTAACACAGTTAATACAACATAATTACACTGTTGAAAATGCTGCAATGCTTTACTAATACCACTAATGCTAAACACATGGGAGAAACCAAGTTTTGGGTCAGTCACTCGCATGTGATGGTACACCAAGTATCAGATTCTTCTCTGGAATTATTAACTCTCTTAAATACACACTGCATCCCCTGTTGGAATACAATTAACTTTGTGGTTGTATTTTTCTTCTTGCTTCAATCACACATGCATGCATTCAAACACTGATAACATTCTCCCCTGAAACAATGGTGCTCCTCTCCACTTGATCTGCTTTTGTGTGTCTAACAAGCTCTTTACAAACCAAGCTTTGTGTGTTTGTTTGTGTGTGCGTCGATCAGGCCAAGTCTCTCGAGTGGCGGTGCAAAGAGAACCATGAACGTGGCTTTAGCTTCCTCTTTGGTCACTTTAGGAAGTTTTACCTTCCTCACATATTCCCCAACTTCGCAATGGAGACAAGCCTCTACAACCCCATGCTAGGTTAGTAAGCACAGTAAACCCGAATGAACTGGAACAGATCTACCCTAAGGGGATCTTAATATCATTGTATACGTACCACATGAAAAAATGAATTTCCTCTTGCTGATGCAGATGTGCCTCCGATGCGTCCTAAGCCGTACTACAGTGTTGTACGCAGAGAACAGGATGGCGGTGAAACACTTTACTGCACCAAGGAGAGTTTCCTTCAGGCCCGAGTTATATTCATCCGCTGGCTGGTTTCATTCTGGTTGGAGCCGAGACCCAACACACAAACACACATCCCAGGAACAGAGGGTGAGAATGTCCCAAAGAACTTACAGGTAAGTTTGTTTTTTCTGAGATAAGAAATTGAAAAAGGAGAGGGAAACATTTTTTTTTACTTTGTTTGCTGGCCTTCAGCGAGCAGCAGCCGGACTGGCCGCTCGCTCAGCAGGCAGCTCAGACGACAGCAGTGGAGGAGGGATTCGATCTGACAGCCACTTGGAAGGAAGTGGGAGCTCCTTGGGGCCAGTAGGTGGAAACATGGGGATCTGTGGAGGTCCGGGGGCTCCAGGTGAACCTGAACAAAGTCACTCCAACACTTCTACTCTGACGGAGCGCGAGCCCAGCTCCTCTTCACTCTGCTCCATGGACGAAGAGCAGCTGACAGACATGGAGGTGGTGAGGAGAGCACTGACCAGTTCCAGAACCAACATCAACTTCATCACAGAGATCTTTAGACAGGTAAAGGACAAAGTTATTTATAAGGGAGTGGGTGCATTGTCAAACTGATGATTCCAGTGTGTCACACATTTAAAAGTTAGTACCTTCATTTGGCATACTATTAAATTTTTAAAGATATCGCTATCACCAATATTTTTTTGTTGTTTGGACATTATCTGTTGGCAATGGATTGATATGTTCAACTTTTCCAGTAGCCAAACTTGTTCAAAATGGCAAAACATGCAAAGATAAAAAGAAAAAGATCAACCTGGATCTGGCCAGTTAGTACAACATTACATTGTTCCTCTGATTGTACTGGTCCCAGGAAACTTTTCTAACCATTTTGTAGGAATTTCATTGTTATTTTATTTCACTGTCATGTATCTTGTAACTTGTAACTTGGTCAAATTTTCAAATTTAAGTGTTTAAAGGGATAGCGGTAGATGAGCTACAAGCTGGAGAGTAGAAAATTTTATTTCCTGCTATATCTGCCCAAAATATGGAAAATAGACAAAATAATGGTAAAGTTTATGTAGCAATATTAAATGTTAAATCTGACAAGTTCTCTAGTACCAAAAGCAGAACATGTAACTTAAGGGCTTATCCATCCTTAAGAACAGGGGCTCCTAGCATTTCTTTTGTTTGTGTAAGCTCTACCCATGCGTATCATCAGAAGAGCAATGCATTGCACACAGAAAGGATAAACTTCAAAACCCTGTTGGTACCACTTTCCAGATCACATTTTTTATGCGTCATACAACTCTGTCCATGGATTAAATGTAAGGTTCGATGTTACAAGTTGAGTAAATTCCTGCACACATCAATTCTGAATTGATGCATAAAAATGATCACGGTGTCATCAGACTGCTTCACTGTTGTAGCTGCCTGTCTGACAGGTCTTTGCACATGATGAGCATCTTTTCACTGGATGATGTTTGGTTCAGAGCACATGATTGCTTTTTGGTTTCATTTTAGAGACTGAATGTGTCCGAGAGGTATGGCTTTTAATAAGAAATGTATCAGTCAGTTCTTCATAAAAGATGTGGGTGTGCGCTCTTAGGAATTGTGCCATTGCATGCAATTTCATAAAACACTTAAATTCAACGTGACAGCCATGCATGCAACAGCAGCTACATTCTCACACAGACCTTTGATAATCCAGTAAGTGTGTAATGATTTTGTGACCTAATTTGCTCTAGTTCTTGCTTAATAATGGTATTTAGAAGCCATCTGTTCTTTGCAATATCTCCCTTTAAAGTTGCTTTTAGTGACGATAATAATGAAAAATGCCAGATTTTGTTGTATCCTCAGTCACTTTTCAGCTTTCCCTACACCATCTACAGGTTCATTTTTTACTGTTCTAAATTGAAGACTAGGAATTTAGGGCTTTATATATAACAAAGTGTCCTGTTTCCACCTGTCTAGGCTTTTCTACTTCCCATGTGTGAGGCAGCTGCAATGCGAAAAGTGGTCCGTGTTTATCAGGAGTGGATATCCATGGAGGACAAGCCAGTGTTTATGAAGGAACCAGAGGAAGGCCCCTACCCTATACCTGCAGCCACCAGTCTGGATGCAGGCTCGGAGCTGGGAGACAAAGAAGAAGAGGTGGAAATCTTTCTAAACCAGTAACATAATCCATTAAACTATTTAAGTCAGTGGTTAGCCATGTTAACCCTGCATGTCTTATCTCTCTGTTTCAGAGAATGAACAAAGAGATTGACAGTGAATTGCTGGAGTACAGTGTTAATGCTGGAGTTCAGACAACACTACAGGCACGGCACTCACGCTGCATTTAAGACTCTCCTTTCTGCTTAATGCACACTCATTCACACATATTTTCACAGCTTCTCCAATAAGGAATAGCTGTTTTTTTTGCCATGTTTCTTTTCCAGGTATTCATCACCCACTCCTCCAATGTTTTCCTCCTGGAACCCGCCAATGACATCAAGCTCCTTTTAGAGGAGCACGTCGACATGTGCAAGCGAGTTTTAAACATCTACCGCAGCCTTGTCATGCATGAAACCATGGACCAGAAAACATGGTATAAAAAAAAATATCATTTTTCATTATCTAAAGAAAGCACAAACATGTTAACTTATCTGCAAGCCTCTGATTCAAGAACCATTTTTTAGGTGTTTCTCACAAGTGAGCATTTGTTTGCAGGGAGCAGATCTTGCTGGTTCTACTGAGGGTGACAGAGTCTGTGATGAAAAGACCTCCATCCATCATGCCTCAAGGCAAGAAGAACAACACGCTTTCAGGAAGACTGGCCGGGCCTATCTTTCAGGTATGTTACATTTACCATTTTTCCAGTTTCACATGCCAGTTTTTAATTTATGATACTTTTTTAGCTTAGCTTCTGAGACAAGTGTTTTAAGTAATTCATATGTATGGCATTGGTGCATGATGATACAGTTTTATTATTTTCTGTCCTTTACTGGAATGCAACCATTTCTAACGTGAAGGCCCTGTAACCCACTTTATGTACAGACTCTGATAGTAGCCTGGATTAAAGCCAACTTAAACGTCTATATAAGCAGAGATCTCTGGGATGACCTTCTCTCTGTCCTCTCCTCCTTGACCTGCTGGGAGGAACTGGTCACTGAGTGGTCCCTCACCATGGAAACTCTTACTAAGGTACTAAAAGTTGCTTCTGTGTGGATTTATGGTGGTAACATTACCACTGTAGTGTTTAAACAGTGTTTCCATCTTTGTGTTTTAGGTGTTGGCAAGGAATCTGTACAGTGTCGACCTGAACGAGCTGCCTCTGGACAAGCTCAGTGAACAAAAACAGAAGAAACACAAAGGGAAAGGTTAGTCAGTCACCAGAGACCTGCACATTTGGTTTCCTAACAGCAGTTCTATGACACAGCCCACTACATTACAGCAGTGCAACTCTGTAAAATGATGGTAATTAATTTACACTTTATTGTTTCTAACATGAAACAAATCAAGTTAAAGTGTTGATTCTACAGCTTATAATTTTAGTATTACTTATGAAATATGTGTCAGAGCAAAAACACAATTTCTAACCAGAGTGAAAATAACCTGCTTGTGTTTTAACTGCTTTCTGTGAATTTTCCAGCTATTGGTTCAGAGGGCCAGCGGCAGATTGTGGACCGTTCCTTCTCTAAAGGCTGGAGCAGAGACCAACCAGGTCAAGCAGCAGCCATGAGGCAACGAAGCGCCACTACTGCTGGCTCACCAGGTATCGAAAAAGCCAGGAGTATTGTACGTCAGAAGACTGTAGGTCAGTATCATCTTATCTTTGATGTGTGTCTTTACTCCTGTTTGTGAGAAACAAGTTTTTAGAATAGTCAATGTCATTATCCAGGTTGTGGCTCACTTTTTCTGTATATGACTATTACTCTATGACACTTTGCCTCTCTTCCATGATATTGGCTGGCCTGGCTTGGTGCGGTTTGACTCTCCTTGTTTTCACTGTTGGCATACCTTATGTCATCTCAGCCGAGGTTTCATGCAAATACTTAGCTTTGCCATGAATAGACAGCTGACTGCTCATTTGCCAGAGTCCTTACTTGTGTGTATCAGCAATGTCTCTGCAGCCCTGAAGTCCTGCTCACACAGAAACCCTTTCCTGTTCTCTGAGGAAAGAAGTGAGCATGTATGGAAAACAAAAGGCATTTGTTGTACGGATAACAAATCCATGTGCATGAGTTCAATGATATGTCAATGATTTACACATGGCTCTTTTTTCTCTGCTGACTGGAGGTAAAGTTAATGATATGAGATGCTTCTGTACTCAAACGCATATACAAATTATGACAGTGTAATGACAGTTCAGTACATAAAATGCTTTGTGAATTTGTAGGACCGACAATGTCAAAAAAATATTTGAAATTCCTAAAC
This sequence comes from Rhadinocentrus ornatus, assembly GCA_037177495.1. NCBI lineage: Eukaryota > Metazoa > Chordata > Actinopteri > Atheriniformes > Melanotaeniidae > Rhadinocentrus > Rhadinocentrus ornatus. The sequence goes on from JBAMHW010000022.1 coordinate 6,971,165, forward strand.
AATGAAGGACCATTTATGCTCCCATATGTAAATAAATAGGTATGTCCGTGTCAAACGTTGTCAAATGTCATACCCTCATACTTCCATGCATCTTTTGCATTGCCACGGTTAAGTCAGTTCATCAACTAGTGCTGAGTTCAGAATTCACTTTACCTCCAGTTTATTGCAACCACCCAACACATTCACACAGACTGTGTCCGAATGTCCACCCTACTCCCTAACCCCTAATTCACTACACAAGGCTCACTATATAGCACACTACATAGTGCACTCATTCTCTTGGTGATTTGGACACGAAGCTACCTGTTTTTTCCTCGCCACAGACCACGTGACTACCAGCTGTCACCACGGCAACCACAACTCGAGTCAAGATGTCATTACAAATCCAATCCAAAGTTGTGTGTAAATATTTTTGTTTTTGTTCAGTATATTGTATTTTATTCTTTGTTTCATATCTATTCAATAAAAAATGTTTTTTCGCCTCCTTGCGTCATGTTGAGCTTCTACCCGCAATGCACTGTGGTCTATATTGACCCGTCTAGTGACCATCGATGCTCACTTTTCAAGATGCATTGTGGGTAATTTTGAGTGTACTACTTTTTACTCTCTGGACATTCGGACACCCCTACAAAATGGCGTAACCCTTGTATAGGGCACAATGTAGGGAGTAGTGTGCACATTCGGACACAGCCTCTGTCTTTCTTCAAAAAATCCCACCATATCTACAGTTGTTGCCCGCGTCGTCTTCTACTTCTTTTTGTTCCTCTTCTTTGGTTTGTTCTTTTCGCTGGTTGCACGGCAGCTACACTGCTCAACACTGCCCCCACGGTTTCTGGTGGTATTGCTCCGTTTGCTGTGTCAAGCGATAGATTCATAAGGTTCCTGAAAACGAAACAAATTATGTGTACAAACGACGCAGCAGATGGAAGTGTCTATCTGTCTGCTTGTCTGTCCGTCTGTGTCGAGCATAATTGGACAGTTGTTGAGAATAGTAGCATCAGCTACATTGTTCTATGCTCTGATCCTTCCACTTCCTTGGTGAAAATTGTTCACTTATGCAGACCACCTGCATCACTGTGGAAAATATATGAGCCAGCCCTCATTTCTTTTTAATTAATTTTCAATGAGACAGATTTACCTAAAATAATTTAAAGTGGTAGCAATAGATATATATATATTCAGTGTTTTTCTTGAAATGTTGGCTGGTTCTTTACTCGATTTCAGGCCAGCTTTCCAGGAATGTGCTTTGCTTGCTTGTTAAGCCACTTATCACTGACATCCAAATATTTGAGCATAAAAGGGTAGTTAACTGAAGAAATCTTAAATATAACAGAAAACTTAGTAAAGAATCCAAAAAAAAAAAGTGTTACTAGCAGCCTGTCATAGATGGACAGTTTGTCTTTTTTGTGGAAATAGTTGGGACCCAGAAGAAGTGTCTGCAGCAAATCACAAGTATCTAAAAGTGAGGTCCTTGAAAAATAAGAAAAATCAAACAAAGACCTGATGCAGGATCTGTGAGACGTATCTGGACCTTCAGTTAATCCATTTACAGTTGGCTGAAGCCTCACATAAATAGTCTAGATGGAAAAGAGGCTGTTAAGAATACTGGGAGGAAGGGAAACAAAAACCTGAGAAATGCTGAATGACACACTAATTAAACAAAAAATCTGTGGCAACAAGCCTGTTGTAATTGTGCAAACTCTTTGATTGGCATGTATTTCAGTTTCTTAACACATGTTTTAATAATTTCCTACACCCATTTACAAATTCAGCCTGGCAACCTATAAAGAAATGAGGGGTTGGCTGCTTATGCAGCTGTTTTTTACAGTTTGTCTGTTGCTATTTCTGCCTTTACATTCAAAAATCACTCAGTGAAAAGTGCAGATTTATTTTTTTCTCTGAAAGTTAAATGTATCACACCTGCAGAAGTGCGGTGTTTCTGTTTTCTGTCATGAAGTGTGAGATGCACAGAAGTTCAAGCACAACCTCTCACTGTCTGTCCTGCTGAGCGAATCCTGTGCAGCTCGTTCCTCACAATCCCTGCCTCTGTCCTTCTACATAAGACCCTGAAGCCTGCTCACTAATTTCTTCTCTCTTCTACAAACTTTACTTCTGTGCTTTTTCTTTATCTTATCTGTGGCTGTTTATTTGCCCAAAATCGGTTTTCTCTCGAAATCCCTCCCAAAACACCCTTTTTAACTTTTGTCTTCCCTCCTTTTTTCATTTTCTATCATTATTTTTTTATTTCATCCCTCCATCTTCACCCATATATCTGCCACCATCTTCCTCCTCACTTCAACAATACCCTTTCCTTTGCTTTCTTTTTCTTTCCCATACCCTTCCACCTTTTTTCGTTATCTTTTCTATTTCTCTTACGACTTCTTCAGCCCTGCGTAGCTGTTCTACGGGGGACTCTCTGCTGTCCTCAGCCTTTATCCGCAGTGCTAAGAGTGCTCCTGCTCTGGCGCCGCCTCTTCCTGTCCTCCTCCACCACCACCACCCTTTTCTACCCCCCCTTGCCGACCATCTGGCAGGTACACTCTCTTTGCACTACCTGCCTGTCTGCCTGGAAACTGTAGTGTCCTACGCATCTGTTTGGTTGTCATTAGTGAAGCATCAGTTTGCATGTGCTCCATCAGGAATTGCACAGCCCTCTAATTGAATTTTCTCTGTATTAGCGAGGAAAATGTTTATTAGCCGAGCTCTAAGTTTGCATGTGGCAAATAGAGGGCCATATATATTATTTTCATGATCAGTTTACCTTGCCATTATTTTCTCAGTTACTTGTGTTGTGTATTATTTTTAAGTGTCCCACATGCCAAAGAGACATGTTTTATCCCACAGACAGTCCTCAGTCCTGAAAAAACTAAAATAGTCATTTTCTATTAATAAATTGATATTAAAAACGTATAGTAGCACATTTTAATTTTCTTTTGTTATATTATAATATTTTTGTTAAAATTTAATGTATATTGGAGAAAATTCTCTAAACTTAATGTAACTTATTAAAGGATATAAGGAAAGGTTGTACATAGGATTGTAAACATATTAAAACGTGTTATAAGCTATCAATGCTTATACATTATAGATAATTAATTATGGTATCAAATGTTTGCTTTGGGAATCAGAAATAATTATATACATTTTTAAAACTGCTTATTTTAAAGTTATTAAATTGTATTTAGTTTTAGTGTCTATTACAATTACATTCCTAAAAAAATTGAACCACTTGGGTTTTTGCATTTGAATGTTTCTCTGTAAAGTATTACAGTCTTGACGTTCCTAAAACAAAACAATGCTGTAAAGCTTCGTTTTACATGTAGAAATTTATGCCTCTGTTTCTGTTTTTTACCCGTCTGCACGCTGCTTGCGTTTCTGTCCTGTAACCTGCATCTTTTACTTATCTGCATGCACACAAATTTCCTTTTCCATTAATGAATCCTGCCTGGTATCTTTTCTTATAAGCATCTATTTTTTTCCTGCACTCTTGTTGATTTTACCATTACTGGTTGTTTTGTATTATAATTATTTTGATGTGATTCGTTGTTGCTGTTGGTTTCAATTGGACTCCTGTTTTAATGATTTTTTTTGTTTTGTTTTGTTTTTGTGATAAGCTTATGTGTTCACAGCTCAATAAAGATGGCCTTTTATTCATAATCGCATACATAAACAGCTGGTCCACAACATTTGGCACACTTGGTTACAATGAGAGCAGCGTATACTCTCCACTTCATATTTTTGTTTTAGACACACTAAGGTTGTTTGGATGCCAAGTAAATTGTTGTCAACGATTCTGCTGAATACATATATTTTCAGCCCTTATATGAACATGCAAATGATTCCTGGTATCTTATTGTTCTTTGTGATTAATAACACCGTAAATATTGATTGGCCTGACAGATCATGGTGCTTTTATTAATCGAACATTTTTACCTGCTACAGACATATTAATCTCTATTAAAGATAAATGCCCCTTCTATACCATTAATCATCACTTCTAGCCAACTTAGGTGCTAACAACTTTTAGACAATTATTCCTGATAATAAAACTATTATTCCTGATTGATCTTCTCTTGAATGTAGTATAAAGGGACAATTATATTGTTGTACAACAACCTGTCTTAGCCACCATGATTCCTGTTCATGTCCATAAAGTGTTAATCTCTGATTTTGGCTTAAAATAAAACCAGAAACCATTGCATCCATCTGTTTTACCTTTTTGTCGCACGTAACTGTAAGTGATGACCACGATCTGACAAAAGAAAAACAGAATACATAATGCTGCTGCAGACACAAAGCTTTAAACACTAAGCCTCATTTTGGATGTTGCTTGTTGAGATATGTGTGAATTTGTTTAATTTTTTTTTTTATTATCTCCATATACACTTCCACTGACCTCAATTCTCTTTCTCCATCTTCCTTTGATTACCAGACCTCGAGGACCCACCAATTTCACTGACATCTCGCACCTCTCGAATGCGCCACTCATCCCAGAGCAATGAGACTCCTCCCTCTTCCTGTTCTGAGGTCTTCCAGGGAGGACCTTGTGATCTGGAACCCCCATCCTCCCTCGCAAGGAGCAGCAGTGCTTCTGACATCATGGAGCCTTTCATTGCAGAGCGGGTCAAAGGTGAAGATCCTCAGAGGGATCCCCTTTTGATAACCAATCCTCCCCACAACTTCTCCACAACTACCTCCTCACTCGCAGCGAACAACCACACAGCTCAACCACTTTCACAACCCCTCACATCCCCTACTCCCACCCCTCTTACCTTCTTAAATGGTGCTGTTTCCTCATCCTCAGAGGCACAAGATGATGGTAGTGTTTACGATCAGCCCTGGCTCCAGATTAGCTCTAGAAGCCGTGGTTCTAGTTCTGACTGGGTAAGTGATTGGGATTCTGCCTTCATCCTTTCATCTGAAAAGGAAATTGATGCAGAGGAGGGAGAAGTGGGGGCTGAGGCAGAGGATGATGATTTATTCTCTTCTATCAGGGACTACCTTACTAACAAAGGAGGTGAAAGGAAGGAGGAGATTGGAGAGAAAGATAGTCCTGGCCACACATCTGTACACGTTTCTTTACCTGCACAGGTGCAAACAGGGATCGCTAGATCTCAATTAGAATATGTAGGATCGGTAGGAGAAGCAAAACAGGTGGTAAGGGAGGAAAGACAGGTAAGTAAATCAGTAAGACACAGCAGTGTGGATTCCACGGAGGAGAATGAGGTAGAGCAACGGAGTATCTATGAGTGTCTGGAGTTGCATGATCAGTGGCCTTCACCCATCAAGGGGAATGGTAGCTTGGAAAGAAATGGGGAGAAAAAGGGATTTGGGGGAAATAATAAAGCAGGGTTAGAAGGGAAATTTGACATGTGGGGTCAAATAGGAGAAGGGAAAGAAGTTGAAAAAGTAGAAGAAAATGACAGGTTAAGCTTGATTCCACAAGATAGTTGGACAGTTGAATCTAGCATTGAGTCCACTGCCCAACCCTCAGACCCCCCTAAAGCAAAGACGTCCCGTAGTAGCACCAAGAGGCAGCACTCTGGGGGTGTTCATGTCAGTTTCCGGCCCTCAACTGAGTCTGTTCTGTTCCACAACCCTCTTGAGAATAAAGAGGCCCACTGGAAAGCCAGGCTTCGTCGACTCAGTCACTTCCACACACACAGTCACTCAGCTGGGGAGAGGACAGGGACTGGAGCTGGGGCAGGATCAGGGGGGAAGTTGGGAGCAGGGGGTGCAGGTAAGTTTGGCTCTGTGGCTGGAATTGGCCACAGAACAGGCACACTTGAGAAATTGTCATCTGGGACTGTGCTAGACAGCAGTGGGGCAGGGGCCACAGCTGGCCCTGGAGGCCTGGAAAGCCAGTCTGGGACTGGGGGGGACAAGGACAAGCTAGACTCTGGATCCTGCATGGTATCCAATCTTTGCCCAGAGTCCCACTCAGAGGTATTATCAAGTAGTTCCTCAGGCGTTTCCTCTGGAGTACGCGGACGCTTAGGACGTTCCGCCTTGCGATCTCGAGTGTCACGCTCACGCTCCCAGGAGCCCCGCAGTACCGCCTCACGCAGTCAGGGGGCTCTACTTGGTGGCGTCTATAAGACTGTTGTCCATGCTCTGTCCTCCAAACCTCTACCCAGAGGTCAGGGCTCATCCCAGGGCTCATCGCCTCAGCGGCAGGGTCGGGCTGCCATGGGTGACGCATCGCTAAGGGATCTCTACTCCCATGTCCTGGGCTACTTTGGACGAAAGACGACCACGCCAGGTGAGGATTGCAACGAACGAAGTGCCCATGGACACATCTGATAAAACAACTGTGGAAAGAAATACTCACCAACACATAAACAGCAACTTTCTTTCCTTTTTTTGGCTGTTTTTAACTGGTTTGTTTTGACAGATTGATTTTTTTTGGCTGAAACTCATCATCTTGCTGCTGGACTGAAACTCAAATTCCCTTTGATGTGTTTTCTCTTGAACGTAGCCCCTCCTCCAGCCTGCCTCCTGCTAAGGACCCCACCTTGTCCCATACCTTCCCACTAGTTTCTCTAGCCCAGAAGTTCCTTCCCTCCTCCTGTCTTCTTTCTTCTAAGAGTTTGGGGATTTTAACCTTCACACCTCCTTTCCCTGTTCTCCACCTCCTCCATCTCCACAATATTGCATGCGGCCTTGTTGTGCCTTCTTCTTCGCATCCCAGGATTTTGGGCCCCTCTTCAGCTTCATAAAAGGAAAGAGCAATCTTCAGAGAAGTACCCATAGAAAAAAATAAAAGCACCAACTGGCAAGGCTGTGCCCCCTTCTTAAAGCTGCCAGATGTTTATATCTTTAGAATGTGTTTGTTATGATAGGAGTAAATATTTGAAAGAAAATAAGCAAATGTTTGCTGGTTTAAACATTTTTTGATGCAGGTTTCTTCATGCAGTTCATTTTTGTGCCACTAGATGGCAGCATAAAACCTCATGAGAATGGTCAGCTAGGTAACAGTAATAGCCTTACAAGATTTGATTGAATAAAAAAAAAAAAGGGGGGGGGGGGGTACGCACTCTGAAATGATTATTTGCCTTATACACCACCAGATGGTAGATATAAATCATGATGATTCTTTTAGTTTACTTAAATTTAAGTCAATACCATTTTTCTATTCCTAATTCTCAATGCAGCAGAAATAGTTTTGCATGATTTTGTTTTTAGGTGCAGATGTTTTACAAGAGTACTGTGATTTATCTCCTGAATCTGTCTTGATGCAATCTGTTACTGTTGCATAACTGAAAGTCCGTCTTTCTTTTTTGGCGAGGGGGTTTCAGATTTGTTTGGGGGGTTTTTTCCCTCCCTTGGCAACAAATACCAAATGTATGTTTAGTTTGCTTACTTCTTTGCTACATGAATAGTGCAGCAACACCCAGAGCTATTTTAACAAGATGGTTAAAATCTCAGCATGATCCATATTAACAAATATTTTTTCAATTTCATTGAATTTAGTTGGCTTTTTTTTTGTTAATTGGATTCTGTCCTCTGATTTAAACCAGGTGTCATGTGCTTTGCTTGTTTGTCTGTCTGGCATTGTGTTCAATGAGTTAAACTTAATGTGATAAGCATAACTCTTGGTCTATGAACACAGCTGGAGTCCAGTGTTAGAAACTTGACCTTACATTAATGTCTAGTCAAGTACAGTTGGCAATGTTGTGCCATTAGAATGGACTTTAAGTAGCTTTAGATGCTATTTGCTTTACTGGACAGCTGTTGGATAGAACAAGACCTCAGTTGCTTGGGAATCATCATGACTCCTTGTTTTTTTATATATATTACTACTGGGCGTACAAATATACATATTTCTCTGGTCAGTGTTTCCCAGCTGTTCAGATTATGTGGGCTTGTGTGCTGAAAGTCAGTAGGTGTCGGACAGTTCTTGCTGTCTTGTCTTGCTGAGTTTATTTAGCTCTCAGTTATCCCTTTGTGGCAGCCCAGATAATGTCAAAATGGCTGTCACACTTTATTTACTTAAAAATCAGTGACCCAATAATGCCACTGAAACATCATGGTTTTCACTCTGTTTTTTCCTTTTAGGCTTAGTGCCTTACTCCTCTCACTCCTGGTGATGTGATGGCAAATAACCATTACAGTGATTAATCTACAACTTACTGGCTACAGTTTGTGTTACTGCAGCAATGGTTTAGTTAATAGTTATGAAAAAGAAATAGATTTGTTTGAGCAGCTTATTTCAGTGGCATAGAAACCTTGTTTGCAACGGCTTGAGTTTGTCTTTGTTGCACTTTTAGTCTTTTAGTTTTAGTGTTGCGGGGTCTTACATTTTGAACAAAGCTTGTCCTGGTTTGTGTTAAGTGGCCATGATGTTTTATTTCCTGCTGAATGGTGGCATTTGTTTTTTGTTTTTATTTTATTTAAATAACATGTATATGTAACCTTTATTGACCAAAGTCCTTGTTGGTATTGAGCTGGAAGCAACCAAACAGCAGATTTACTCCAGTCTGACTTTGGGTTCATAGATGCTTTCCGTTATCAGGCTTTGTAAAGTCACGCTGGTCACTGTCATTGTATCCAAGCTAACAATAATATAACCCATAGATGCTTAACAGCACTAATATAGACGTCTGGTTTGCTGCTTGTTTGGGCCTAACAATGTGATACTATCTCCTAATCTTTGTATCTCTTTGTGCATGACATGAATTAACTCCTGCATTGCCGTCCCGGTGGGGTTTGATGTGCTTGCTTATGTGGCTTTTTATTATTATTATTAGCATTATTTTAATAACCTGAATACCCACAGTACATTCACATCAGGACTCCTCTTGCAATCAAGAGAAACATCATTTTGATTAGTTTGAATGGATATTGTGACATTTTAAAATAACTGCTATGTTATTAATAAAAATGTTGACTTTATTTCACACATAATAATAATGTTTGATCACAAATTAAATGCCACTATATTCATATTTAAGTCTAAGCCAGGATAGGCAATTAAAAAGTTAGTTGCAATTGACTTGTATTTATATTTTTGTTGTCTATTGAGCCGTTTGTGCAGGTGAACATCAATCACCTTCTTCAGCTGTTTACACAAGTATCTAAAAATGAGCATTTGCCCATAATGCTTTATTTTTACATTATTTTTATGCATGTACGTTATTTTAGTCTTTGTCAAAACTGATTCATGTCTGAAAGTATGTTTGTTTGTGTGCAGCCAACAAAGAGGAGGTGGTCCAGAAAGCCCGTCCAGTCTCCAGCGATGTAGGAAGCAGCAACCCAAACTTCTCTGATCTCATGGATGAGTTCATACAGGAGAGACTGAGAGCCAAAGGGACAGGGGTCAGTACAAAAGTCACATTTTTTTCATTATTAAAATGCAGCAAGTGATGGTTGCTAAAGAAAAATCTACTCTGTCTACAATACGCAGGGTCGACGTGGAAGCAGCCCAGGAAGCTTGGAGGTTCCCAGAGACCTGCCAGAACTTTTGGAGGCCGGTCAGAGTTCTGGGTCACGGCTTACCGATGATCTCCGGCCAGCTGATGATCCAGGGGTTCCCTCTGAGTGGACATCGCCTGCAAGCGCCAGCGGGTCTGATGTCATCAGCTCTGACAGCCAGTCAGACTCCTTCAATGCTTTTCAGTACTCCACCTGCAAATTTGAAAGTAAGGATTAAAATGTTTATTTGTAAAGCCCGGTTTTCACCAACGGGTCCAGGTCAGTACACATTTTCTGCGTTTCCACAAGCAAAAGATGGGACAGGTGTCTGATCCGATTTGTCCTACTTTTTTGGGAACCTTCCTTATGTTCCCAATCCTACCGATCTTATTTAAAAAGGTAGAGCTTGACTCACTAGAATCCATTTATTGGTCAAAAGAGACATCACTTCCCCTGTGACTCGGCAATGAGAACAAAGAGGCAATAGTGCTATATTTAAATATACAGTGTTTTTTGTTGTTTAAAGCCACAAACAAAGAAGAAAGAGCACAAACCAATCAATGCCCACCATTCTCCTCCTTTTTTTCCATGTTGTGATCTTCTTCATTATCATTCAAGGAAGGTGTTGCTGCTATGGCATCATGCTATTACATAGCTGACCCATCTACCACTGTTAGATGTGATACACTAGCTACTGGGTAAAGGCACAGTTGGCTGTGGAAATGCAACATAGGGTTTACTGTGACATTCTGACCCGGACCCGTTGGTGGAGACGGGGCTTAATACACTCCTGAGTGAAACTGCAACAATATTTTATTGTTACTAAAACAATAAGCCATAATGAATTTGTCAATCCTGCTTATGTTGTTCAAAATTAAAGGTACAGTGTGTAGTTTTTTGGGGGGTATTTTGTTAACAAAAATCAAGAATTGCTTTCATAAATACGTATTTTCTCTATCACAATCTAATCACAATCGCATCCAAATAAAAGCGTTCTCGTAGCCTAGAATTAGATGTTTATAAATACATAGGTGGCGGCGCACCCAACTGGAAGCTGCCATGTTGCATCGCCATCTTTGAATACAGTAGCTGAAAGGGGACAAACTTGTTAACCTTGTGCGTTTTACCTGTGAGTCCCCGCTGTTTTGGGGAAGGGGTGGTGTAAACAAGCCAAAACAACCGTGGATGATTCAGCTTGCCAGCTTACATTGAAATGGCCAAGAAAAGAAAAATAAATAATAACTGTGAGAAAATAAGAGCGTACATCGGTGGAGCTTTTACCAGATGAAGGCAGCTGATGAGGAGAGGGACTTCAAGTTCAGTTCACCAATGGCACAAAGGTTTTTTGGGAATTTGTATTTTAGAGCTGATAATTCCTTGTAAAATTAATGTTTAGTCAAGTGGAAATTTAAGCTTCCGCAGAATAAGTAGGGATGGGCAATTTAGTGTTTTTGTTGGGTTTTTTTTTTTTTTTTTTTTTTTTTAAGTCAATCAGGAGAATAAAAGTTGGTTAGTTGTGATGTGCTTGTGTGGAAGATGCAGCCTCTGTATATGGGCTGCCCTACCAGGTGAGCTAAACACTGCGCCCAAAGGAGTGTTTAGCTTTAACAAAACCAGTCATGTGTGTCATCTAGTCTTTTTGCTCCTGAAGCACATTTTTGTGACGTTTTAGTGGGTCCTCATCATGCTGGTATAACTAGCTGGTAAGCTAGCTTCATCCTGCATAATGTGCATTTGACTTTATGGGCAATTTAGTTCAGCTTTATTTGTATGCTGCCAGTTCACAACAAAGTAATCTCGAGACAGTTTACAGACGTAATCAGTTGAAGCCAATTCATTGTGATCCAGTCAAAACAAATCCACATTAGTCCAGTTAATAATAAATTCTTTTCTACAAGCCAGTCAATAAAATATAATTGCCTATCTAAGGAAACCATGGGTATGCATTAAATCTTCTCGTCTGTTCAATCTTCCAGCCTGAGCATGCACGGGGTGAAGGGCGACGTTGGTTAGAGGTTGTACAATTGAGTGAAATACTTTTTTTCTACATACAGTGATGCCTCGAGATACGAGTGCATTGACATACGAATATTTTGAGATACGAGCTGTGATACGACCAAATTTTTGCCTTAAGACACTAACAAATCTTTGAGATACGAGCATCCGAGCTGACGCCACCGAACTAAGACCCACAACAACCACGTGTGCTCTGTTTCCCCCGCCTCAGCTTCCCACGTCTCCTATTCCTCCTAACTCCTCCACCTGTTTACTGTTTACTCCTCCCTCAACCTCCGTGCACATCTTCCGCTAGCTCAAGTCATCTGATCTCCAAGCTCAATATTACACTTTATAGTAAAACCAGTTAATTTTTTAACATTCTTTTTTATTACTGTATGATTTTATACAACATTTGTCATTTATAAATACAGGTACTGTACATTTTTCATATTCAAAACACAGAAACAAAACAACTGGAGTGGAATTTTGTGAGCTGGAACGGATTAATGGGATTTCAATTAATTTAAATGGGGAAAATTGCTTTGAGAAACGAGCAAATTGAGATAGGAGCAAGGTCACGGAACGAATTAAACTTGTATCTCAAGGTATTACTGTATTTACATGTACAAGAACAAACACAAGATTAGAAGGTGGAAGGAACATCTGTCTCTTATTTATTTTTGGTATACAGGGCTCTTTTGGACACTGATTGCCTGTTTGCTGTAGTAAATTAACTTAATTGTGCATAAAATGTGACTTTAACTGATGCATGAATGCTTATTTAAAGCATACATTTACAAAACGATCAATATGATGTCTTAGTTAAAGTTGGAAGCTTGATTTTTGACTCTTAACTTAATTGAAATATGAAGTTAGTAGCTCCTAAAAAGAAAAGTCAGTTCTCATGGACTTCTTGTTAAAATTAATAATTAAAGCCTGTGGGTTTTTTTTTGTGATAGATTTTACCTTTATTTCAGATGCAAGTGGAGGAGGAGTTGGATCTGGAGGAGGTGGGGGCAGAGGAAGCTCATTGGACCAGGATAGTTTAGGTGGTGGTGTGGCATGTGACGAACATGAAGTAGCCAGTTTGACAACGCTTCACATTGACTCAGAGACCAGCAGCCTCAGCCACACTGTCACAGTTACTGGTATGTACATGGACTTGGAAATGGACTTGTACTTATATAGCGCTTTTCCAGTCAGCTTGACCGCTCAAAGCGCTTTACACTACTT
>JBAMHW010000022.1:6983909-6996460 GCA_037177495.1 Rhadinocentrus ornatus
GGAAAGCCTGTAATCGATCCTTCAACCTTCCGGTTGAAAGACAACTGCTCTTCCTCCTAAGCCACAGCCACCCATACATATGAAGTACTCTATGATGCAACAGCATCATTAAATCGCCTTTAAATGACATTATATATATATATAAAAAAAAAAACAGATCTGAAGTTTATCAATAGATCCTCAAAAAGCAGAAACACACAGCAGATGATTAATCAGGATGTTTTTATGTTTCTTCTCTTCTCTCTGTGGCGAATGCTCCTTCTTGTCTAGGCTCACCCATGCATTCCCTTGGGGGCTCCCGTTCCCAGACACCCTCTCCTGCTACACTCACGGCAGAACACACTACTCATGCACACTCCCATTCGCACACACACTTACAGCTGGACCAGAAACTCCACAACTCTGTCCTGCAGACCCCTGATGATCTGGGTAATCCTCCTGCACAATTTCACACATAATTATGTCATGTTGAAAGAGATTAACTATGCTTTTAAATGTTTTTTCTTTCCTCTTGCCTAAGCTTTGAATGAGAAAAGAATCCCTGATTGATTTATTGATTCATTCTAGAAACAAGTGAGTTCCCCAGTGAGGACTGCAGTGTGATGGCAGGTGGCTCTCTAACTGGATGGCATGCAGATGTTGCCACGGTAATGTGGCGGAGGATGCTGGGCATCCTGGGGGATGTTAACAGCATCAAGGACCCAGAGATCCACGCTCAGGTCTTTGACTACTTGTGCGAACTGTGGCAAAATTTAGCAAAGGTTAGTACTGATAAATGCAGTTGGCACAAAGTTATTACTACAGATGTTTTCCAGCGATGACATAGGTAAATATGGACATTTTTCTTCTCAGATCAGGGATAATTTGGGAATTTCTCTGGACAACCAATCATCTCCCCCACCTCCTGTTCTGATCCCTCCACTCAGAATCCTCACTCCTTGGCTCTTCAAGGTAAATGTGATTGAGAAGTCTTTAAAGTTTATAATATTAGGCCTGATCATTTTTGAGTAACACCCTTTGTTTGTCTGACTATTGGCTCAGTTATCTAATTTGAATCTTTTTAATAAATAGCTTTATTTTGGTGATTTTCTTTTAGGGATGGAAACATATTTGTTTGCTATACAGTGTAAAAAAATGTAGATATGCTGCACATTTTGTTTTGTTTTATTTGTGTTTTCAGTTATTTAAATGTTTCCTCTCTTTAGGCCACCATGTTGACTGAGCGTTACAAGCAGGGGAAGCTTCATGCCTACAAACTAATCTGCAGGATCATGAAGAGGCGGCAAGATGTTTCCCCGAACTCAGACTTTCTCACACACTTCTACAATATAATGCACCAAGGACTACTTCACCAAGACCAGGTGTGTATGCACAGGTGGCGTAAATGATAAATTGCATAGATAAAAATGAATAAACAAAGACATTGTTTTGTTTTAAGATATAATAGCAAGCATGTTTCATATAAATAAAATGAATAAATAAAAATGATTGAAATGTATTATTTATTTATATTAGTTACTATTATTAATATGCAAAATCTCTATTGTTTTTTAAATTGAAAATATATACTCATTTCTATAAAATGATGGTGCACTGAGTTTACACCACAAAGATGGCAAATGTTTAAAAACGTGCCACTTTGCAGGACATTGTGAACACCATCATCAAGCACTGCAGTCCAAGGTTCTTCAGCATCGGTCTGCCAGGAGCCACCATGCTCATCTTGGACTTCATCATTGCAGCTTCCAGAGTCACCGCCTGCTCATCACTCAATGTAAGAAACACTCTTGTAAGTTTTACAATGAAATATTTAAATAAACTTAAATATCTAGCAAACATTGCTTTGTGCCATGATCTGACTCTTTCGTTCCATTGTCAGTCCTCCTTTCCTTTTCTTTTCCAATCAGTCTTTTCTTTTTTCCAAGGCTCCTAGGGTGGAGGCCCAGATCCTTCTTGGATCTCTGGTGTGTTTCCCCAACTTGTACGTGGAGCTTCCAGCTCTCCATCCCACCACAGCGGACATGGTCCTAACCAAGTTTCCTGATGTCAAGGTAGATGGAAGTAATATTACTAGTTAATGTAGCTGTTACAGGTTACAATCCCAGTGCACTTGAGCTATATCAGTATTTTGGTGATAGTATTTTTGTGCCTAAAATAATATTGAAAGGATCCTCCTAATGCTTACAAGAAAGGTCTGACCCACCGGGATTTGGAGAACACCTGAGTGTGTTCTGTGATATTAATGATAAATCATTTAAGTCCTGGGTTGGGGTCTCTGCAGATTGGATCTGCTTTCCATGGACACGGGGGGCCAGTAGAACAACTTAAACTCTTTAATGTTTTCTTCAAGCCCTTTCTAAGTGGTTGACCTACTGTTGACCTGTATAAACCGCAGTGAAATATGGAGGAGTAAATGAAGACATGCTTTGAAACTTGCATCTTCTAAAATGAAGGTAAAAAAAAACTGTAACTACTTTGTGTGTAATCCAGGTCAGTACCTGATGTCTGCTGTCCATAGGGGTATTCAGCACAAAAATAATAGGTTAATTTCTTATTTGCTATTCTTGAAACAGCTCAGGGCTTTGGGAGTAATGTTGTTTTTGTTGTTGTTGCTGTGTAAGCAGTTAATGCCATGTATGGCAGTGCCTCAGGCTCACTCACTGGTTTCGTACAAAGGAGAAACTTGTTTTGAATCACTAAGCAGCATTTAACACTGACTGAAGACCAGTGATTGTGTCTGAACTGTAATGGTGTCCACATTTGGTGCAGCATACGTCTGTAGGATATACAGTGTGTTAAATCCTTAAATTGCTATTTTTTGCATGAGTTTCTTTGCTATCTGAATGCTTAAGGGCTCAGTCTCTTCATTAAACACACCTGTTGTGGAAGCTGAGAAACTTTAGAAAGAGCTTATAAAGTATTCAGATATTTGCACACTGTTTTTGGTAAATTAACTGTCTGTGCACTTTTTATTTTATAGGAGCACATCATCAAAACTATCCTGACCTCTGCCAAGGATGAACCATCTCCTCCTGCTCGGTAAGTTATGTGTCTTTTAGTGTATGTAAATCACTGAAAAATAGAACTCCATTAAGTGCTGCAAAACATTAACCACCTCACATATTTAAATGTTTGTTGGATTACCTTTACCTCTGATTACAGCACACATTAGCCTGGAATAAATTACTTCTATCCAATATTGCATTAATTTCTCTCTAAGATCTTGTATTTATTGTTAGAGAGCTAAACTGTGTAGTCTGCAACACATCCCAAAGATTTTAATGAGATTAAAGGACAGGACTCTGTGGTGGCCAAAATATGTGTAAAAATAAGGTCTCATGGTCTCTGAACTATTCTTTCTGGTAACCAAAGCAAACCCAGATCTTTATCTTTGTTAAATCCAGGTGGTGACTTTTTTTTTGCCAGGCAAAGTATGTAACAGGGGCACTATTCTATTGTTTGCTGTGGTGCTGTGTTTGATAGGATTGATTCATAAAGGTGAATTTGAGTACATAAATCATTATTGTGTATTTATGAGCCAGCTTACCAAGTTTGTTCATGTAAGTACAAAATCTGACATGTTTTTGCTCACTCTCTGTATGTGTATTTTGTACTTATTATTAGCTTTTTTTTTGGCTACATAGAAGTTCCATGTACAGCTTTTGCAACATCTGCAGTATGGATTTTAGGTTTGCATTACTGTTTGCTCACACTGCACTTGCTTTGTTAGGTGTGTTGCTCTGTGTAGTCTGGGTATCTGGCTGTGTGAGGAGTTGGCTCGTGAGACTCAACATCCACAGATTAAAGATGCTCTCAATGTCATCTGTGTGACACTGAAGGTAAGTCACCTGTAAACACGAGTTGTGAAACTTCTGAACTTCCAATAACATTTTTTTTTAACTATAAATCAATAAAGGTGCATTCACACCAGAAACGTACACTAGGGGACTCGGTTCAGTTGGTGGTTACAGTGTTCTTCCAGCCCAAGTTTGCTTTCACACTGCACGAACGCAAACAAATTGGACCTTTTAAATAATCTATTACCAACTGCAATAGAGGCGCCAGGAATTACTGAACAAACAAAAATTACTGAGACAAACGACGAAGAAAAAAACTCGTTCATCCATTGGTTAATGCAGGACAACTTTTATTTCTACCACATCAAAGCAAAACATGGAGCTGCATCAGATCTTAGCCGTCTTGGGTTGATCATATTTCTATCAGAAATGTTACAGAGTTTACATCTACCCACATTTCTCCCGGCCAGATAAGTAAACTTATCCACAAGAGAGTTAATAACAGCAAACAGGTTAGCAGAAAAGTGAATGAAACTGCAGCCGTTGCCAGTATGCTGCTATACTCACACACTTTCCAACTCCATGATCTTTATTTATTATGGTCTTGAGTGGAAAATCTCTCCAAGACATCAGACATTAACATTCTTCTATGCAATACCTCTGTAGCATCTCAAGAACATTTCAGGGGGGCAGTACATGTCCATTATGTCCATTATTAATTTAGTTTTCTGAATTAGGAATTGTGAACATGCCATCACCAAAAGATTTCCAAGTAATCCTGTGCAAATCCGTACATAATACACTGCACATATACTTAATACGGAAGCACTCACATACAATATATATATAATATTCATATTTTAAAATAAATAGTGAATTAACTGTTAAGATTTTAATTATAGCTCTTTATTTAGCAGTACAAAACAGACAATTGATTAGATTGTGGCTCATGTTTAACATTGTGGGTTTCAAATATCAAAGTACAATGGAAACATTGTTGGAAGTGATTGTTGGTGTTGGTTAACTCTTAGTCTAGTTGCCTAAAACAGACAATAACTATCGAGGCAGATAGTTATTGTCTGTTTTCGGCAACTAGACTAGGAGTCCTGTGGATCATATGATACTGTCCAGCGTTTACTGTCTTATCCATAGCCAAGTGGCTCTAGATAGGCACGAACACACACTCATACACACATACCTTTCCCACCTTGGAATCCCTAGCTCATGTATCGGCAGCCAAAGGACTGCTAAGACACCACAGCAACACACAGACTAGCTCCTGGGAGCAAACCCTGGACTGTAAATATGTTTGGTCCTTCTTCTGATAGCAGACTAATCCAGGGGGAATGCTGCAAGCTGACTTTTATACACACGCTCTTGCATATATACATACACACATACACACTCTTGCCTTCATGGCAGCTGCTAGTAGTCTCAGCCATGGGCTCTGTAACATGTGCACACAATTACACATACACAAAGCTTGAGGGATTGTCATATTTCCATGCAGAGCCACTTCTCCTGCTGGCCACCTTGTCTTCCTTTCATCCATAAGCATTTTTTGTTTTCAGGCAATGGTCCACATTGGAGCTTGACTAATGTGTAAATCCTGCTTCTCCTTATTAAACAGCCAGGGTTTTAATGTGTTGTTGACACTCTTTACACATTAAGCAAATAATGGGTCTCTTGAATATTAAAATTTATTGTAAAACAGCAAGCCTAGTTGTAAACTGCTTTTTTACAGTATGTTTCTTAACATTAAAGCCTGCAGTCCAATGAGTTATTAATCTGTTATTAAAGTGATTTAAAAAATGACCTGCTACTTTGTGTGGTAAGTATTGATTTTGTATTTTGATTAATTGATTCTACAAATGCAAATTTCTGAAGATAAAATGACATATTTTAGATTTTTTTTGTTCTTTATTTAAAATAAACATAGGAACAGTCGAATTTTGGAACATCTACAGCCCACACTTGCAGCCACTGAATTAAACACAATCTTTTGTAACTCTTATCTCCTAGTACCCTAATAAGCATGTAGCACTGGTGGCATCAGATATCCTTCATCTCCTGATCAATTACGTGGATCATCTTCAGAAATTCCCCCCTGACACTCCAAAGAAAATCGTAGAGGTGAGACATACATTTTTCTATTTAAGTTACGACCCACTATAGGGGCATGAGAAGGCGTAACAAAAGAAAGAAACTTCTGAAAGATGTTATGAACGGAAGCAAGCAGTTTTATTGTTGAAGAGAAAGGAAATGGATAACAAACAACCAATGGTAATGGTAAGTGAGGGGTGTAGCGAAACTGCTCAAAGCAAAAACAAAATAGAACCGCTAGGGTCTAACTCAAACTGCAGCCCGTTGAAAAGAAAACCAACGCTAATCAAACGTGGAAAAAAAACTGGCCTACTAAGTCAATATTAACAAAAGGAGAAGCAGCTCCAATATCTAAATACTAAACAATTCTGATTAAACTAAGCTAGCCCCACACATTCTACTATTAACTATTCTGAATTAACTAAACAATACCACGGTAACGCTAACAAAAGAACAACTTAAAGAGAAGCCAAACAAGCTTTACGGTTTACCAACCACTAAAATAAACAAGACTACTAGTCATTAAACAATCTACAACTCAAAGAAACCAAAATAGTCTTTACACGGTTGGAGTACTCTAGACTATCTACAGAAATTACCACCAACTAGGGACACGATCCAAGTCATCAAATTCCAACAAGCCCAGGGCAAACTGTCAAACTGTTGCCTTGAATGAGAAGACACAGCAGGCATTCCTGGGTGATGACAGGCTGCGATGCGATTGGCACGGTAAAGAGCCAACCAGAGGAAAGGAGATGAGGGTGCGTCTGGTCTAGCCACTCCAAACAGACATCAGGGACTGGCATTTGCATGCAGAACGAACCTCAGGTGGCAGCAATGAGCGGCTTCCGTAACAATTTACCTGAATAATTCCTTTAATAGTGTCCAAGCATTTAATTAATTTGTTGTTCAATAAGTCAGCAATGTCTTGTCTTCATGTTAGAATGACTGGAAACATTGTGTATAAAGTCAGAACTTTACAGGAGTGGTATACGAGTATGAGAGAGTCTAATGGAGTCCATGTCATAAATATACACCAGTAAGCAATTTGTTTTGGTTATAGACTTGCTCTGTGTGTCCATGATTAAGTATAAACTGGCTCCAAGAGGTGTTGCTTGTAACTAATTCTGTATTCACTGGCACTAATCTTTTGTATAAACTTGGTAACAGTGTCTGATTTTCTTTGTTTTAGGTTCTGATCGCCACCATCACGCACTTGCTGCCCAGTACTGAGTCGTCCCCTCATGAGTTGGATAAGAGGGTAACTTATCCAACTTCCAACTTGCATAAACAAAAGGAAATAAAATCTCTGTTTCTAACATAAAAAAAATCATGCATAGAAAGTAATGTGTGTGTGCGCGTGTGTGTGTTTCAGCTGGTGGTGTCCCTGCTGTTGTGTCTGTTGGACTGGGTGATGGCTCTGCCGCCAAAGACTCTTCTCCAGCCTGTACAAACACAAAGCCCCTCCGACAAGGACCAGCCTACTAAGACTCTGCTCAGCTGTATTTATAAGGTATACTATTAGATTACTGTTTATCAAAATTTTATTGGTTCCGTTCAGTTAGTACTTTTCTGAATCGGGTATAGGTCATTGATCCCAGTCTGGGAAATTTCAAAACAGCAGCATTCTAGAAAAAGAAAATAATAAGAATAAAATTAAATGAGCTATATGATACAGAAATACTATATACAAAATAAAATAATCACTTCAAAAAGAAAAAATATTATTTTCAATATGCACCTATATTTTACAATTTACAAATCAAAATCCAGGTTTAAAAAAATGAAAAAAGAAGATGTGGAAAAATGTGGTCAATGCACTGAAGCAACTTTCTTTGTTTTCTGTTAATAAAACGTCCAGGTTCTACATGGTTGCGTGTATGGAGCACAGTCTTTCAACAGTCCCAAGTATTTCCCACTGCAGCTGTCGGACCTGTCGAGTCCAGACTACGACCCATTCCTGCCTTTAGAAAGCCTCAGAGAACCAGAACCTCTTCATAGTCCAGACTCAGAGCGCTCCAGCAAACTACAGCCTGTCACTGAAGGTAATTTCTCCAACACGGCAGACACACTTCACAGTGTTGGAGGCTTCTCTGCAATGAGCCAATATGTTTTCCACATTTGTACGTTGATGCATTGACACAGACACACAAACACACAATCTACACAATATGGCCCAGAAGGTATGTATGTATGTGCGTGTATAGACACCTGTCTGCAAGCGTGTGAGAGCCTGCATTGTCCCCTGCTGTGATCCACCAGGACTCAATGACTAGTCTAATGGCTGGAGCACTCTCCACACCACGCTTCTCCTTTTTCTCTTCTCCTCTCCTTTTTTCATTCTTTTCTCCTCTCATTTCTACAAACAATCTGTTAAATTAATTGAACCTTTTACTTTCCTTTCTCTTTTTTTATCTGAAGTATTTTGTGCCCAACTCCCCCTCCCCCCTTCTCCTGAACCCTCTCTGGAAATGTCTGATCAATACATATCTGCACTCAGCGATTAACCTGCCAATAAGAAGTTGTTTGGAAGTGTGTGTGCGCCACCTTGTGTGTAATGATGTTGATTAACCAGGATCTGCTGACAGCACAGTGTGTGATGGCATTGGCTTCTTCTCAGCAGGACGTTCAAGCTGAAAGTGTTGACGTAACTTTGAACAAAAGGAATAAAGTCATTAAATCAATACTTAGTTTTGCTGTTTAATATAAATGTGCACAGAAATAACCTCCCTGAAATCATGCACGCACTTGTGCTCATTAAATAATTTGCATATTAAGAGCATATATTTAATTATTAACACTTTAGTCTGCGATTTAGTAACAATAAGTGTAGTTTAGATTTCTGTAGGTTTTGTTTTTAGTTTTAATAATAGACTTATATCTGCTCCTTTAAATATCTTTTTTCCTGACTTTATCCATTAAACATTTGAAAATAAAATTAATTATATATTGTTTTATCGTCCTGTTTTCTCTCTGCAGTTCGTAGCCGTATTCAGCAAGGCCTGGTTTCCATAGCAGCCAGAACAGTTATTACCCACCTCGTCAACCATCTAGGACATTATCCAATGTCTGGAGGGCCTGCCACTCTGTCTAGTCAGGTACTGTTATGTCTAAATCATAATAGTAAAAATTAACTTATATTAAGAGGACTGAATTCTGGAAAATGTTAAAACGTGACCATCTTTGTTTTGCTTTTGTGACACTTTGAACATGTGTTTTGCAGGTGTGTGAAAACCAGGACAATCCCTTCTGCGAGAGCGCTGATCTGGGACCAGAACTTTTCCATTCACCCAACCTGCAGTTCCTAGTTCTGAATGACTCTACGCTCCTTTCAGTGCTTCAGGTAACCAGTAGAAGTTCTCTTGATGAATGCCAGTTCTTTATTTACAGATACATGTATACATACAATGTTGGGAATCAAGAAGTTTTCTTTAATGCATGTATAATAGGTTTTCTCAGCTTGTCTCAGTTAATGCAAACACTGACCTTACCTGAAAACAGTTTTTCAAAGGTAACCTTAAATAGTTTTTACAGAATCATTAGAATAATGTTTGGGTGTCTGTACAAAAAGCTTTTACTTTTCTACCCTTTTTATGTCTCATCCTTTACTTTTCTTGTGGTTTAGAGGAACACGAGTCAACTGTTTCATCTCTATTTTCAGCTGCAGAACTTTTATTAATATAATTTAAGTTTATAGATGTAAAGGATGTAGCCATAATATGGTTTTTATTTTTATTATTAGAAGGGCTGCTTCTGACTAAAACTTGTCCAGCAGCCCAATTTAAAGCAAACTGATAACTATCATATAATAATAAAATGATAATATTAGCACCTCCTCTTTTATTAATAGTGCACACACACTAGATTAAATCATGATCTGACTTCATGTGAGGAATGTTTGTAGGGTCATGCTGTCACTTCTTCTTTTCTTACATTATTATTATTATTTAAAAACCCAAGAAGCCCTATAAATAGACCTTAATTACATCCTCTGTGAGGCTTTATCTGCTTAAATCACAGAGGAAACCTGCTATCAGTGCATTTCTGAATGGTCATAAGACTGCTCCAAATTTAGCATCAACTAATTTGACCACGTTGATGTGGCAGCTGACTACTCGACTACTTTATGTTCAGTGACCGATAAAATAAAATCAAGGATAAAGGTGCAGCACAACAGATGAAAAGATGTGCATGACGTACAATTATTTTAGGTCATTTGTTCACTTGTAATGTGAATATGAGTCTTGGCTAAACTAATACCAACACTTTGCCTTTTTTTTTCATCTTTCTCTAGGAACATTTTAAATTACATTTGCTAAAAGGTTTTACAAAAGTGGTGGGCCTTGTAGTATGTTGCATTAAAATTAGAGGCAAGGTCGTCATTGTTCAACTGTCCTTTTCAAACCATTTAACCACCGTCTACCCAGGTGTCTTCTACATGTGCTGCAGCCTGAGCTGTGGGTATTGTAAACAACAGAATCAAAGCTGCTGGGCTGAACAGGCTCTATGATGCCAAATTTCCAGATTCTAACTATTTTTTATGTTTTATGAAATACTTAGTTCAGTTTGAGTTTATTAATTCAGATATCCTGGAGATTAAAGAGAAACAAAAAATACTTCAAAGTAGTTTTGATATCTGCAAATATTTCAGTAATAGACCAATGTAAGTCTACCAAGATGTTGATAAGCACACGCTGGTCCAGAGATGGATGCACCATAATATTTATGTAGCTTAGCGCGTGTAATGTTTGGATATGATGGCATTTATTCTCACCTCAAGGACGGAGCAGCTTTTTAACTGCAGCTGATGCTCAATGTAGAAGCAAAGAGTCTCATGTTTGCTGTTCCTTAAACCAACCCAAAACAAGGTTTTCATGTTCTGAGTTAAAATAGATGATCTCTAAAAGGAAAAATTGTAGATTTTTTTTTCCACAGTGGAGATGTGGGTGGTGAGAAATATGCTAAAGTTTAGTATCTTGTCACTTTAATTAGTGTTTTTAGTTAAAAGTGGTTTCTCCTTTTTCTACGTTCCAGATCCGATCAGAGTCTGGAGTACCAGGAGGTGGAATGACAGCTGGTTTGTCCTCTGCTCCTGCTTGTGTCCGTGTCATCATCCGAGACATAGCTGGGAAACACTCTTGGGACTCAGCTGTTCTCTATGGGCCTCCTCCGTGCACCCCTAACAGTCCAGCACACACACTTTTAACTCACACACAGTCCCCTCACAGCACGGATCTTCATTTACGCACCCCACCAGGAGGTCCGCTGAAGATGGGAGTGAAACAAGAAAGTTGTGAGGAAGAGGAGAGGGGGACAGAGGAGGCAGGAAGAGGAATGGATAGTGACAGCCAAGAGTTTCAGGAAAAAGTGGAGGTGGAAGGAGAGGAGAGGAAAGCTAGTGAGGAGGAGAAGGAAGAAGAACGAGGAGATGGTGGGGAAGCAGAAGAAGCGGAAGAGCAGGGGGAGGAGGAGAGGAACGAGCATCAAATGGAGGGGGACTCAGGCTTGGAACAGCATCTGGCTCCACCACTGGCTAAACGCATGTGTCGGGAGGCGGTGCCAGCATGGGATTCACTGAGAGAGGGAGATGATTCACTAGATGAAATGCTGCAGTTCCTGGGGTACTCAAGTCCTGAGTGTCTGCAGAGAGCAGGTACATATTTTAATCACAAGCATAATCCCATTTAATATCCAGCACATTCCGTGTGAGAATAATTTGAAATGCATCATCAAAACCCAGTATGATAGCTTTGACTCATCAAGACAGAATATTATGTAAACATGACACAGACCAACAATCCTGTGTTGCAATAAATCAAAGAATACTTCATCATGTCAGAACTGGTCAGTGACTAACTGGGCTTATGTAGCAGCTGATCGGAGTTTATGAAAAGGATGCACAAACAATCTCAACTACACATAAGAAAAAGCTAATTATTCACAACTAACTTTGACTCCTCTTTGATCTTCACAGGGATGCCGCTCAATATCCCAGCTCCTCCTCCAACATGTGTTTCAGAGAAGCACGAGAACGATGTGATCAACGCTATCCTGAAGCAGAGTTCTGCTGAGCGCGAGTTTGTCCTTCATGTGAGTAGTGCATATAGTCTTTATGAGAAGAAATATGTCTTGATAAAACTACTGCTACTGGGGTATTAAAAGCATGGTACCAGGAAGGTTCTAGTTTAGCTTTGATTACTAAACGCGTACAATTTTCCAGTAGCAGCGAGGTGGGTTTTCTTTTGCCTGTTTAAAGGGGCAAAAAGGTTTGCTGTTGTGCTGCATGTAGACCAAAACAAAGTGCGTCATGAGCCACACCTCGCTCTGCTTCTTCCCCACCCCAAACTCGCCTTGTCTGCGAACGACTGTGCAAAGTGCAAACACACAGAGAAAAACAACATCACCATTTTATGGAGCATGTTGAAGTAACTAATAACGTTTATGTTTTTTCTTTCTGTCCAGGAGAAGAGCTAGCTCTGAGTTAATAAAATCTCAGATTTTTCCAGACCAAATCCAATTGTCTTTTTAAAATATTTTCTTTTTTAAAAGCATACATACGTATGTACGTATCAAATCAAATCAAATAAAGTTTATTTGTATAGCCCTATATCACAACAAAGTTGTCTCAGAGGACTTTACAGAAAGAGGTGT
>JBAMHW010000022.1:7006703-7023613 GCA_037177495.1 Rhadinocentrus ornatus
AAATATATACAGTTGTTTACTTAATCATTGGAGAGATGTATCCTTCATTCATAATGAGAAAAACTGTCACAAAAAATAACTTTAAAATAAATAAGTTATTTTCAAGTATTGTTAATGTAGACAGATTACTGTAATTAAATTGTTGGTAAATTGTAGTTACTGTAAATATGACCCGCCCCCAACACATATAATATAAACAGAGAAAATATATAGATTTTTGATTGATAGATAGATTGATTGACTTGATTGATACCATTTGATTGATAAATAGATTACTTAGACCATTTATTAATCATCAACATTGCAGCTTTATACTTTATACTGATAATGGAGTTATGAGTGTCTGAAAATTGATTAGGAGTGTGATTGTGAATGTGCACAGTGTTTTGGTGCATGATTTTATGTCTCCTACCAGACCACACAGATATGCATCCATATTGACTAACAATCCTTGAGAGAGTCTTGCCACAAGTCTTCTTGATCTGGTTAATGTATCAGTCTAAAACACACAGACATTAATACCACAGCACTGATGGCATAACTCTATTTCAAGCAAGACCTAACACAATAAAAATACTGTTTTTTTCTGTATGACATAGATACCACAGCACTAATAACATAATCATATTCTCTTTCATTCATTCTGCAAGGAAAAATATTGAATTATCATGAATCCAAGAACAAGTTAGATAAGATATCTCCTCTGTTGTTGTCTTGAAAGCACATGTATTCAGCCATAGAGCACATGGCTCAGAGACCTGGTCTACAAACAAACTCAATAAAAGCCCGACATTATTCTCTTTGGTGGATTCCACAGGCAAAATATTGAATTAAATCAGTAAGCCAAAGCCTGAATCAAATATTATATCATTTTTAAAAATCAGTTGTGTCAATCATTGTTTGACTGGCTTGGTTCACTTAAACCCGTTTCACAAAATATCCGCATTTTGTCTTTCATTGCTAATAACATTTTACATCCACTCGTTCTGCTTTTCGCAGGTGTTGTTCTTTGGTCCGCTGTTTGATGGTGCCATTGTGGACATGAAGATTTTGCCTGCCATGGTTAGAGCCACAGCCATTAATGCAAGCCGCGCTCTCAAATCCCTCATTCCTCTGTACCAGAACTTGTATCCTTTGAAACTCTAAATAATTAGATATGATGGATAACGATCACAAGTCAAAGGTACGTCATTAATACCATTTTCTCTTGAATCTTAATAACTAGCTTAGTGTGACTAGAAAATCACATCTGAGTCTGTAGGGGGACCCAGATTTCTTGCTTGGTTTGCACTTTTTAACATTACAGACTAAAATTGAGCATTGAGATTTCAATAATTGTTTTTCTTTGGCTCAAAAGACATTGACCACAATTTTGTGAGTGCTTAACTAAAGCAAAGTCATTAACATCCAGGTATTTGTTGAAGGCATTGTGTGGGATAATAATGTCTTTGCTATATGTTTTGCACAACTCACGTGTGGTAATATATTTACTTGCTTTGCAAAATCCACGTAAACAGAAAAAGGTCTTAAAAGGGCTTAAAGAATTCCAGCACCATGCCGGATTTCTAATGTGCTATCATTTGCTTTTCGGTTTTCAATAACAGGAAAATGTACTGACGTGTACTTTACACGTAAAGGTAACAGAATTGCCTCCCTAATACTGGTACTGGATGGCAGAAATGGGCCAATAGCACCCTTACGTTGCTGAGGTTGGCTTCTGATTTGTGATGTACAGAAAGGACAATTCCACTGCTTATTGGGAACTTTGACCACATTAGACCAGGTCCTGCTCAGAAACTTACAAGACTTAGGATGTTCTAATCTGGACTGAATTTTTATACAGGGCTTCTAAATTTATTAACACACAGTTTCTGATTAGTGAAACTTGTATTTTATGCTTAAAGCCTAAAGCTGGATTTATACTCGTGCGGTGTCTGCATAAGGTCGGTTATGGCGTCAGCCCCTTAGGCACCAAGTAGGTCCGCGGAGGCTCGACGCGCTCCTCTACACAGACGGTTCCGCGGAAGTTCTCCCTTGTGATTGGTCAGTTCGGGATTATGAGTTTCTGGATCTTCTTGCAGAATTCGTGGGGTAACCGCCATTCTATAAAACAACACCCAATGGATCAAGTTGATGAGAGGCTTATCAAATTAATTATTCGTTTGCTTCCACAACTCATGAAGACACGCCACCATGTTGGATGCTATTGTTGTTTTAAAACAGGAAGTGCCTACCCTTTTTTTTAATTATTTTTAAATTAAAATGGCCCTAGAGTTAAACTTTGTGTTAATTTCTATCTGCTCAAATATGTCATTGCCTGCACACATGAAATAGTTTAAATCCTTTTTGATAATTTAAATGACTTTTAATGCTTTGGCAGAAAGACCCACCTAGTTTTCCAGTCTGTGGATAAATATATAGTGGTTGATTATCAAAAGCATTTCCACCATTTATGCACAGGAACACTGGAGAATGTTTGTACAATGAGGTCAGAAAAATGAACACTCTGTAGTCTCAATAGTTTTTGAATAGTCTCCCAGAATATTTTAGTTATTCTTTAAATTCAGACAGATTTCTGACCTGAGTTTTAAGGCAGTTTCAGTTTCAGATGGGTTTAAAAATAGCAAATCAATGTCTAGTGGTGTTTAGCTTTCAGGTTAGAAGTGCTGGTGTGATGGAGCTGTATTTAGTCGACTCTGAAGTGCTGCATATCAGGCGCGCATGTTTGTCGTGCACAGCCAGGCATAAAAAGTTTGGATGCACATGTAATGAATTTGTGCATGACTTTAAGTGTATACAGTTTGTCTGCTTGATTCAATTTGATGGTAGCTTGTTTGGAATAAGTCCTGCGGTCAATACTTATCGATGGCTCTTCTCTATAACCCTGTTCCTAAATGAGAGGCTTTGCTCTCTGGTCTCATTGACAGACATGCTCACTCACAAACTGCCAGATAAGTATCTATATTCATACACGCTGATGATTGGAATCACATGGAAAAAGCCACATCACAGATACAACCATTCAAGCACATTCACAGCAGGATAAGCAGATTAATCTACGTTTGTTTAAAAGGGTCTAAATACACAAACTTTTGCTGAGCCAGCCTGCTGACTGATCATTAAAATTACCTTCAAACAATGTTTTTGTTTTATTTTACTGTCAGCCACAGGTAGCGTGTAAAATCTCCTCAGACACTTGTAGATCAAATCATTATCGTTATCTTTTCTGTATGCTACCTTGTGGATCTGTGGTCATTGACATTATTTATTGATCATGCAAGTGAAGGTAAAGTTACCTTGTGTAGTTTTCTTGCACACAACACAAGTTTAGCTAGCAAACATGTTGATTGTCTTTCCTTTCACATCGATTAATACACAAGGCAAAATTTTGCCACCAGTCTTCTTCTGTATTGTTGCATTTCACACATGAACTTCATTAGACAGCTGTGTCAGAGAGGGGTGAGTAGCTCAAAAAATCCTACACAGGCTGAGTAAGCTGCAAAAAAAAGGCAATTATCTGACATGGAGCATTTTTTTGCCTGATGAAGGTACATCAGAACACTGCGAATACATGTAATTTACAGATGTTAGCACAGTGCTGCTCCTACCTGTTAATCAGCAGAATATCTGAGGCTGGAAAAATGGGGTATGAACCTCATTGTGCATGTTCCTCCTCATCCTCATCTCTTTATAGTTAAAAGGAGAAGGTGCGGAAATAAGAAGAGTGTCAGAATTTCTCAATTCTTTCTTATTAGCTCTCCTCTCATCACCCCACCTTCATCTTCTGCTTTTTTTCTGTACTGTCATCCCATCTGCAGCAGGGATCAGAAACTCTGGTCCTCGTAGGCCGGTGTCCTGCAGGCTTTTAATGTTTTCCTGCTCCAACACACCTGATTCAAATTAAAGGGTAATTAACCGACTTGTGGAAAAATAAAAAAAACGCTGTTGGAGAACCATCTCACATGAATCAAATGTGTTGCAGCAAGGAAACATCTAAAACCTGAAGGACACTGGCCCTCGAGGACCGGAGTTGTCCACTTCTGATCTACGGTTTTTTATTCCCCCTTTTTCATAGATATGTTGTAGAAATGATATTAGCTAAGATGGCCCTGATTCTTTTGTGTGTGCACATGCATCTACTCTCACATATTTATGTCTGAGCCATCTCAAGTGCAGACATGTAGACACCTTAGTATGTTTTTGTGTGGCTGGTTGTGTAGACTGTGTGAATATGTGTGTGACACCCGTGTTGTATAAGCCTATTCAGGGGAGTGTGAGTGTCCTGGTGTGTATTGATTGGTGGTAGCAGCAGGTCGATGTCTCTGACAGGCTGAATTACAGTAATCAGTCATTATTGACTCCCCATCTCTCTGCTACACTCACTCTTCTCCCTACGCCGCCCTCTCACTCCCTTTTTTTTTGTTGCCCTCAACTTCTGTCACTCCTTTAATTTCTTTTTATCCTCCAACTGGCTGGCTGTATGTCTGCCTTTACATCACTCGTTTTGCTCTTATGTTTATTCTGCTCCTGTCTTGTATCACTCTGTGCCCCCATCATCATTTTTCTATCTGCCTCTCTAATTGTGCTCCTGCTCTGCCTCTCTTGTCTCTCTAATTCCCTTATCTGTCTAAATCTTCTTCTTCCATCTCTGTCATTTTGTCTGTTTTTCATCCTTTTCTTTTCTTTTTTTTTAGAATTGTTTACTTTTCTATGTTCATTCATTTGGGTCTCCTTTTTATCAACGCGGTCTTGTTTGTCCTTAACTGGGAGAAACTCATCACAATGTAATAATAATAATAATGGATTCGATTTTTATAGTATTTTTCAAAGCCCTTTACAGTGAATATATTATTTATTCACTCCACATTCGCACACTGGTTGTCGTAAGCTATATGTAATATATGTAATTACAAGCCTGTAAAGAAATAAAAAGCTTCAGCAACACAAAGTGTAAAGCAAAATATGAAAAATGGTGGTTCTCCTTTCTCTCCAGTCTTATACCGAACGCTTCATACTTTGCTGAAACACTTAAGTTAACCAATAAAACACAAGTGTGAAACCAAAGCCTTTGGTGGCCAAAGAGTTTAGCACATTTTCCAGATTTTTTTGCTTTTTGAAGTGGCAGAAACTGCATCAATACATAAAAATAGGTTTTACTTCACCCTGATGTTTCTTATTATTGCTGTGCTGATGACATTTAGTTAGTTAGATATATTTCTTTTAAACCCAAATGATGTTTTTAAGGTTCAGATCTTGCTCAGGTGCTTGAACTCTATCAGAAATTGGATTGATGAGAAAACTGAAGTCCTCGTCTGTGCCCCTGATAGATTATGCCTAAAATAGTAGCCTCTTGGCCCACTTGCCTTATATTAAACCCTTAGTTAGGAACCTATTTGTTACACTTGATTCAGCATTTACTCTGGATGCTCATATTAAATCACTGGTTCGCTCTTGTTTTTTTCATTTAAAAATTATGCCAAGCTGAGTCCCATTGTGTCTCGCGCAGAATTGGAAATTATCCTTCATGTTTTTCATCGCATAGCGATTTCTATAATTCATTAACCTATCTGAGTTTAAATCAATGGATTTTCTTCAAGTTGTACAGAGCACTGCTGCAAGTATTCTAACAAGTTAGTGCTATCATGTCACCCTGTTAACTCAGCTGCACTGGCTCCTTATGAACTACAGAGTCAATTAAAAATTTTTGGGTATACCTTTTAGAGCTTTGCATGGTCAAGCATCAACTTGTATCAGAGACCTTCTGCAACCATCTGTCCCCAGCAGGTCCCTCAGGCCATGTGATCAGGGTCTGCTTATTAAGCAACAAACTGTTAAAAAGTAAAGGTGACAGACATTCCAGTAGTCGCTCCTACTCTCTGGAACATCCTTCCTTTGAGTCTGAGGTTTGTGGACTCTGTAATTGCTTTTAAAAGGCAGCTAAAAATCCATCTTCATAAACTTGCTTTTGGTTAGCTTTTCTTGTATTTTATTTTTTATTTCTTGCATCTCTTTGTGAAGCACTTTGGGATTTTTGTCTTGATAGAGGCTAAATAAAATAAAATTGTACTTGTTTACTTACTGTGTATTACATGCCAGGATATCATAGTCATCTTTGAGATCTTGTGCTTTTGGCTACCATATATAGACTATAGAGCAGTAGAAGATAACAAAGACATCATTGAAGGTTCGGACATGGAGTAGATTAGAAGGTTAAACGTCCTGAATGAATGTTTTCAAGTGCTGCGTAAAGCCACTGTAACACTGATGGATCTTATTGAGGGACTTACATAGAAGCAAATGGGGGAACAGAGAGAGAGGTGGAGGGCAGGTTGGTGGGGCAAAGTATGTCAGTGATAACTGGCATTTTTCTCGTTTTTCTTTTTCTCTCTGCCCGTGTCTCTCCCTCTCTCTGTCTCCTGGCCCTTGGGGCAGTCCATCTGCCTTTTCTCTTCCTCTGATCTTTCATTCACCATGACTAGAGCCATCCAAAAGCACAACACACCAAGACAGAGTGCCAAGCTGCTGGGGCAGCTGTGTGTGAGCACAGCTCTATCTGACATATCAGCTCATTGCAGCAAGAAAAGCAATCCAAAACTCCCAACACTCTCTTTATTGCACACTTTAAACTCATGAATTCATGTACCAATAAAAATGTACCAATGATCTGTAACAAATTGAGTTTTAGGAACTTTTTTTTTTGCCTTCTGATGACTCAGATTGCAAATCTTTGGTCAGTGTAGGGTTGTCTACCACGATTGATTACTCACAGATGAGACCAAAACAAGGTAATTAGTATGTGAAGTTCTTAAATCTGATGCTGCATTTTTTATATTTGGCAAAGTTCAAATCTCACAATGTGGCTTTTTTATTATAATTTTGGGACTGAAACGTGATTAAGTAATATGAGGCAATAAAATGTGATGTCAGAGCAGATTAATGGTGTTATGTTTTTATCTGTCTTATATTTAATGTGCAACAGTAAAACGAGAAGGATGTGTTTACAGCTTAAACTAGACCCACTTTGTTCCTCTGTGCTGTGTCATCTGACACCAACAGTGACTTCTAGTGATCTTTAAATTGCAGTTAAAGTTGGTCATAGCCTCGCATATCTTCTCCAGAGAAGTTTTAGAGACAGTTTGTGTGATTTGCATCGCTGTCTGTGTGTAATGGTAGACATGTTAGTTCATGTCTAGTGTGTGTGTTTCTGAAAGAGGAAGCTGTGGTCGTTCTCCATCTGCTCCTGGGTGATTGTGGTTCTGGGAAACAATGTTGGAGAGATGCTAAGCTGCTACACACACAGACACACAGCACTCTGCCAGCAAGTGTTTGTGTGTGGATGAATTTTCAAATGTACATCATCTATTCATTTACACTTGTGCACATGATGGTTTTTGTGTATATGGTTGACTCTCATATGGGTGGGGGGGGCATTCCCTCTACTAGTTGATTGGCACAGATAGCTGCAGTGAGGCTGGGGTCAGCATATGGCTCAGTATGATAGCGATCCTGTGTTTGTGCGCATAGTGTCTTTGCATGTGTGTCACCGCCTGCCTTTCTCTCTTTCACACTCTGTTCCCAGTGAAATGATGGCAGCTCTGGGCATGTAGTGCTATTATCCTCCATATTCACACACACACACACACACACCAAGGGCAGCCAAACGCCTAGCGGCCTGCTTGTCTTCTCTTTGCCAGCTCCCACAAAAGAGCCTATTGTCCCAGTGAGGCTACAATCTGGTGTGTGCGACAAGGAGTGTGTGTTTCTCAGCATTGTAAAGAGGTAAGGGCAGAACCTTTAAAAGGTGGTGATGCCTTCTTATTGATGATGCTAAAATAAGGTAATGTTTCCTTTGACATGAAAGAACTCTTCACTGATTCCTGCATCGTATTCTACTTAAATTGTGCAAATCAAGAAAAAGTCTGTGACATAATTAATTGCATATTACACAAAAAAAAATTTACCCAACCGTTCCTCACTAAAAATACAGTATTCTGCAATTCCACTGCAAACCACTATCTCACGTTGAAAGGCTTTTAATGCACAAAGACATGATTAGGATTGGGTTAAGGGGCTTTGTATTAGCAAGGGCTAAGGCTCTGGAATTGAATATAAGTCTTTATGTGAATGCAGAGGGAGGGGGGTGATTGCGGTTAATCGTTTCCCATCGGGTGGATAGAGGAAATGGAAAGAAAGGGGTGAAGAGTAGGGGTCGCGGCTAATCTCCTCCACTTCTCCTTGGGGGTGGGTGTATTTGCTGTCAGGGCCTTCTTAACAAACACAAATTAGCTATTTAACCTTTCACCGATGTATACATTTAATAATAAATCTCCTCTGATTTCATTTTTTATTTTTACCAGTAGGTTCATAGTTATAAAAATTGCATCACTTTTAGTTGTCTCACTTATTTGCTAAAAGCTGTCACTTTTAGCAAATATTTAAATTTTGTAATTATTAGAATGTCTCATTAGAAACTTGTGAAATTCGTGGATTAAATTACATTTTCAGCTTTGTTGTCATTTTACAGTGTTGGTAAAATGTTTACGATGTTTACAATGTAATGTGCAAGTGCACCTTGCACATTACATGAAGGACACCCCCTCCTCTCAAATGTTTACGTATAAAAAAGTAATTACTTATTATTAAGATAAATTTAATGTATCAGATTATTCACAATTTCTAACACTCTAAAGTTGTGTAGGATGATTATTGTGTGGGTGCAGGGACATGTGTGAATGATCTTGACCGTAGGGATGTACAGTAATTGATCTAGAGAGCTGTATGTATTGCATTGTTCAGGACTCTGGCAGTGTAAGTGGTCTTCCATTTAAGGGGAAATTTAGTAGCATAAAATGGCATATGTGAGGTAAATCGCTTATATAGTGGGTGAGAAATTTTAGTTTTTTATTAGCTTAATATATTGCGATTCATAAAGATATAAAAATATGGCCATTTTGTGATTGTTATTCAATATATTTACTATTACAGTGTTTTGTTAGCAATCCACACTGCAAATAAACCCTCTATATGTTCTGTATGTTTCTTCTGTGTAGGTGTGAATACAGACATTCTGTTCCATCAAGACACAACATTGCAACATTAAAAATGACTAAAATATAGAAAAAATCTATTTTTTATCCAGAGCCCTTCTATAATTATACTTAAAAAAAAATATATATATATATATATATGTGTTTTCCGCTTAGCATTCTCCTTCTCTGCTTCTTTACTCACTTCTGTAAGTGTGTATGCTGAGTACATGTATAACGTTTGAAAGAAGACAGTTTCTTAAACATGTTTTAAATATTTTACATTTTGCATAAACATACTTTTTAGTAGCTTTTCGAAAAAACCTCTAAGGCAGAAGTAGATGTACAATAATTTACCACACGACACACATGGTTTATAGACAGGTATTTGGTGGGAATTAACACAGAGGAAATAACTTTATATCTTGTTTTTTATGGCTTAATTTCTGAAATACATGTTTCCTGTTATGACTGTGTGACCACGTGTATGTATGTGTGTGTGTTTGTGCACCTACATGCTTGTCACAGAGAGCTGTGCAGACACATAAGTTGCAGCCATCAGTGGCTCAATCACACCTCATTGGAGCAGACCCCCCTCTGAGTGGTAAACAAGCTAATCTGCAGTTTGTGTGTGCAAGTGCGCAAGTGCACTTCGTGGCAGGGTTTGTGAATGTAAGTATTTTTATTTGACAAGGTGTTTAAGATTCAGGAGAGGATCTCATAGATGACCGAGACCGAGAAGTGCAGCAGAGCAAACTGTGTGTCATGAGCACTAACAGCCATCTTGAGTTTGGCCTTACAGATACGCTGTGATGGGAAGTGAGGAATGAGGATATTTGTGAATATATTAAAGTATGGCATCAGTTTTAGTATGTATCTGATTTAGAAAGAAAAACATTGATTTATCTAATATGTGCTAAGTGGGATTTGTTTTAATCTACTTATTAATCACCTGTTGAATCATGTTGTTTACAAGTGACATACTCAGCTTGTTTTGTTCAATCAACTGTCCTAAGCTCATAATATTTTATTTACTATAAATTTAATACAAGGAAAAGCCGGAAGTTGTAATATATACTTTGTGCTGAACATTAGGAAACACCACGGAGTCTCTGTCCATAATAAACAGCAGCAAAACAGAGCTTAAAACCTAAATTGGCCTTTTGAGCAGCACATCCCTCTATCTGACAAGAGCCAGAGCAGCATGGAGTCTTTCCTTTCCCTCTCTTCTGCTTTTTGGCTGGCTCACTCTCCTTTTACTGGGTGGCCGGTGCTCAACTTTACCAATGTGCACCTGCAGCCGGACAGCCTGGCACAACACATGATCACAGATTATAAGAAAAAAGAGTCTAGATCTTCATATAGAAAATGACATTCAGTGCATCATTGCAGTTAAAAATATCAACTACTAAACCCTTAGTCTGCCGAGCTGCCATCTTTCCGTTTCACTTGATTTACAAAGTATATTCCACAAAAGCAAAACCATCTGCCTTATATATTCTACGTCTCTCTTAAATCAAGTAAAAATTCTGACTATTTGGGGCATGCATACGGTATACCCCGAATGATGGCATTGGATCAGTTGGGCCTCTATTCGGATTTCTTCCAGCACATCCCATTGATGCTCACTCAGATTAAAATTCACTACAGCTATAATCTAACTGAATTAAATTCACTCCTCAGCAGTGGTGAGGAGAGGTGCTCAGTGCATCATGGGAGTTTCCTGCTTGTTGCAACGTAACTAAATGAAATGTTTAAAATAAATCTTAATGATAGTGTTGGAATCTGGTTCTGCAAGAGGAGCCTGATAGGTTAGCTGAATTAATTTGAATATAGCTTTACTGTCATTGCAAGTACAGCAAACAATGAGATTATCAGCAGCAGCTTTGTTGGTGTTAACATAAATATTTGCAAATTACACTGTACAAGGTACATAAAATGTACCCAAAGAAAACACCATATGGTATCCAAAGCGCTTTCAATCATACATCACATTCACACACACATTCATGCACTGATGGCGGAAGCTGCCATGCAAGACGCTCACCACGACCCATGAGCTAGGGGGTTGGTGTCTTGCCCAAGGACACCTCGACATGAACTCGCCTTGGCCGAGGATCGAACTGGCAACCCTAGGGTTACAAGACGACTGCTCTACCTTGCCGAGCCACGCCGCCCCGTTATGAACATAACGTAACTATTGACACATATGCATACCTGCATATACATAAGAATTAAGTGCATAAGAAAGTGCAGTGAGTAGCAACAGTGCAGAACAGCGGGACATCAACGGGAGTTTTAAAGTTTCTATTTTAAAGTTGAGAACATTTATGGACCTTTGGAAGAAGCTGTTCTCCAGTAAATTTGTGTGAGCTTTGGCTGCTTTGTACCTCCTGCCTGATGGTAACAGTTTAAAAAATCAGTGACCAGGGTGATAGCAGTCTGTGATGATGATCTGTGCTATGCTGAGATATCTTGAGCCAGCAATGTCCTCCAGAGATGGTAGCTGGCAAACAATGATTTTCCCAGCAGTCTCAACCACTCTCTGATGAGACGTTTTATCTGCAGCAGAAAAGCCTGCATACCACACCAACAGCTGTGTGGTATGCACCGACAGACTCAATCGCTGCACAGTAGAAGGAGATGAGCAGCTTCTTTTCCCAGTTTTTCTTCCCGAACACTTTGAGAAAGTGTAGGTTTGGACGTGCCCTCTTCATTCTGGCTGTGCTGTTGTCTGGCCAGAAAAGATACTCAGTTAAGTGGACACCAAGAACTCTCTGGACCTCACCCCTAATTCATTACCACCTGTAATGAGTCCAACAATAGGGCTGTGTGAAGGCTCTGCAGTCTGAGCAAAGTGCTCTGTTGGGAAAATCTTAGAAATATAATAGAGGTTTTAAAGAACTATAAGTGAGCTTAAAAAGGGTTATTTGTATTCTGGGTTGTACATCATTAGCCAATGACAAAAGCTTAAATTGAATAACGGTCTCCCTAAATCTTTAAATTAGCTTCAGGTTTTTTAAGGACTTCCTTGAGGCAGCATGATAAGGACCCTTATCTATTCTACAGTCATTTGACATATGCTTTTCTCCAAAGCATTATCTGAGAATAAGAAGAACACAAGCAAGAATTCAAACAGGATGGGACATCAAAATTAAGTGGTAGTCAGTTGGACCCAGGTGCTGTCATGTAGTGCTAGAGGTAGTGCTTTTTTCCCTCTCTATAATAGTCCTTTGTTTAATTGCAATGATTACAGTTTCATCACACAACATCATCTTGTACATAAGTGCATGCAGCTCATTCAGTCCTGAGTTGTGCCAAAGAGCTAGACAAATCTTTCTAACTCATTTCTAAGAGTAGAAGAGTTAAGCTAAGTGCGGAAATGCTCCATAAACAGGTGAGTCTTTTTGCGCTTATAAGTGGATAAAGACTCTGCGGCTCGGACAGAGTTTGGTAGATCGTTCCACCACCAAGAAACAACAGAGGAAAAAGAGTCTAGCTACTGATTTGAAGCCACGTTGTGGTGTTATCTTGAAGTAGCAAATGCATGAACTAGTTTTTCTGTGTCACTCTGAGACAGGATGGTTGTGATTTTAGTAATGTCACCTAATGTATGTGATGCTTAAAGCTCATTCTTCAACTTTGGCAAATTTTCTCACTGAAGTGCCCACCAACAAAGGCTAATTTGGCATCTGTCTTGCATCCTGTCTCTTCTCTGAGCTCTTTCCAGCCAGTAAAGGTCAGTCCAATATTGACACTTGTTTTATTTCTTGTTCTGTCCCTTTCTCTCTTTCTCCTCCTCGCTTTCTCTGATAATGCTCTCAGGTTTCTTTGGTGAACCAACTATGGTACTTGTGAAAATAGCCTCTGTATTGATATCCAGCTGCTAGCATGTCATGGTGCCATAAAGCGAAATGCTGCAGTAAAGTGACACATTGGGATGAGAAAAAGGCATAAAGTGCATTTTCTTAGCCTCGGGACACTGGTGGGCAACAACAGTTCCATGAATGTACATTATAAATATCAGTCGGCAACCAAAACGAGTCAGAAATACTAAGTCTCAAAGTTACATAGTGCTACTTTAAGGTCCGCCGGTGCTCATTGTCTGTCAGTATTTACCATGTGAGGGTGGGCCTATTCTACAACAGTGTTCTTACATTAACATCCACATTTATAAAAGGACATAAAGTTTAACTGCAGAGCTGTTTTGTGATAGTCGGTGTTATTTATGTAACCTGTCAGTGGTTTTAACACCTTCAGTGACAAACCTTTAGAAAAATTTTTTGCTTTTACCTCAACATCTGTACAGGCTTTACTTCTTTGGCATCTCTTATTTCCATCTTATGAGGATTATATATGTGTGCGTGTATGAACACAAGTGTATGCAGAGGAGGAATAATGTCTAACTGCCTACAGATAAGACCAGAATCCATCTCCTTAATAAGAGAATTATTACTATGGTCTTGATGACAATCATCAACATGCTGCGTGCACGCCTGTGTGTATATGAACTTTGCGCCTTTGAAAAGAAAGAAAGAAAAACTACCCTGTAATTGTACTGGCAGCTTTAGGGCTCCCTAGTGGCGACAAGGAGAAGGGTGAGGATCTTAAGCATGTGCGCACACACATGTCAGAGGGTGAAATGGTGGGGTGACAAGGGGCCAATTAATGTATCACGTCTGTTTTTTCTCCTCTTCCTCTGCTCCTGCATTGGGTTAAAGAGCAGATGAATAGGGGAAAATACAATTGTTGGCCTGTGTGTATGTGTGGCTCTTTCATGCACATCGTCCGCCAACAATAAGTAGTGCATTAGACCAGCCTATCTCTGTCCCCATCTTTGGCGTACGTGGACACACACACACTCGTAATGAAATCACAAGCCTCCATATCATTGCTATCACAGAAAGATATAAACCCATTAGCTTGTTCCTTTGGGCACAGATACACACACATACACGCACAGGTTTATCATTACACGCTGTAAAGCTTTTCCAATTGTATTATCCCTCTGATGTCCTTCTCTCTGTTGTCTGTTCCAATGCCTGGGGTGGAGAGGACAGATAGTGTGTGGGTGTGTTTGGGAGATGCTGAGAGAGATAGTGTTTTTCTGAAGAGAGGTACCTCAGACAAGCTTTAGAAAATAGACAAGTTCTGTGTTTAAACATAATTTTCTACCTCTGAAAACAGAGAACAGGGAGGGGGAGGGTCCTACATTTTGAAAATAAGCTCTAATAAATTACAGACAAAACTTAAAGCTCAAAGTCTTACAAACAAGTAACAACTAAATGTGGCCGGTGTAACATCCTAGCAAAGCATCTTTTGGACTGAAACTCATCTTTTTTTTTTAGCTAAAGTTTAAGCACTAACTTTAGAGTACTGAAAGTTTCAGCCTTCAATTGCATCTTGGTTGTTAATTTATGATTAGTGTTAGAGCTGTAACATACGTCATCTTCATGTCTAAAAAGCTCCTGCAAAAGTACAACTTCCCTTTTTAACTTTCCACTGTCCAGAAACAGACAGTTATCAAAATACAAAGCAACCTAAACCATAGGTGCCTATTTTTCTTTTTCCTGATGTTTGTTTTCTTAATTTGATACCCCTAATGGCTAATTCAGCATCCATCTTACATCCTGTCTCTTCTCTGAGTTCGCACAAGCCAGTAAAAGTCAGTCCAATATTTTCTCTTTTCTTATCTTATGCTTTGTCACTTTCTCTTTTTCTATTCTTTCCTTGCTCTGACATGTCCCATTGTGCTCTTTTGCTGTATCAACCATTGTGTGTGTTTAAAACGGCCGATTTGTTGATATCCAGTTGCTGGCATATGACGCTGTGCCGTAAAGCAACATGCAGCTGACACGTGATGACAAAGAATGAAAAGAACATGAAAAGTTGTAAACAATAGTTTTTCAGCCTTGGGTAACTGATGGGTTTCCCAATAGCTTACTGACATAATTAATCTCGGAAGTACAGAGTTTTAACATCAGACACTTATGTGGTGTTGCTCCTGATGGGTTGTGGTTAGCGCCTTGCGTGGCAGCTTCCGCCATCAGTGTGTGAGTGGGTGAATGTGATGTATAATGTAAAGCGCTTTGGGTATCATTCCAGGTACATAATAGCACTCTACAAAATTCAGATCATTTACCATTTACTATTTAAAGGTACAGGTTGCAGTCGGAGAATGATGTTGCAGGTGATGCTTTTGTGCTCATGTGGGCGACATTGTAAGAAATCTGATGTTCCTGGCTTCTGTTAAGTTTCAACCAATCAGTATTTAATCAATATGTAGAGCTCTGCATTGTTAGCTTTTTTAAATAAATGCATATTTGTTGGTCTGCATTAAAAAAAATATCCAGAAACCTTCACGCTATGAGCACTGAGAGCTACACAGACGGATAAATACATCACAGTAAAAATCATCTCTTATATAGCCTAAACTATATAGGCTATAAGTTATAAGCTAAATCATGAAAATGATCTCACTATCCCATTTATTGGGCTAAAGTGTGGAAAAGCCTATTTGGTTTTATTTCGTTTTTTGATTGTAACCAACAAAGGTTACAACTCCACCTGGCCATTTAATTGACAGCCATAACCGACCCTGTATAATTTATATGAATGGCAAGTTATCCAAGTTATTCTGAGAAAAATGATTTTCTCTTTCTGGGAGAAAATTATACATGTATAAATAAACATGTAAATAAATACAGCTGAATTTGCTGCACAGATGTTGTCTTCAAGTTACTTGAATGGTGATTTTGTCCAATTGCGCTCCAAGATTAAACAAGAACTGATATTAAACAAGAGGAAAATGTGTAAAAACAGAGCAGCTGTACTTGGATTTCAGCTGTATCAATGTTAAAATTTATTTGCTGTTTATACAAGAAGTGTGGAGCCTGAGCATTTGAGTCTAACTGAGCATATTCATGCAGGAATTTTTCAACTTCCAACCCAGTAATCTGGTTGCGTTAGTGAGATTTTCAGAACTTCCATTTCTGTATGATTTTGATTGGACTAACACATTTAAAGAAAATTGGTAAAAACACAATATGTAAGTAGTTTTGTGAATCCTATCACAAGATTACACTTTTTTTTTTTTTAAATCATGTGAAACTCTAAATTGACTGATTTTAAATTGAAAAAAAAGTTTTTTTAAATGAACGTATAAAGGTTTTTTTTTATTGTATTGATAATTAATCTCAGGTTTTAGGGTTTCATGTTCCCAGCAGGCCCTTTATGTTAGGCTACTCATAGACCTGTACAAACACACAACCACACACACACATACAAACATTGTCATAGACACTCACATCCCAGCAGTGGTCCCAGCTCCTAATGTGCTAACAAGCTCCTTTTCTCCTCCCCTCACCTCCTCTCCTCCTCCAGCTTTCCTCTCTCTCAAGTGATCACAGAAGTCGAACTCCACCACAATGAACTGCTCAGCGTGGGGATGGGGATGGCATGAACACTTCACTCTCTCCTCTCTTTTCAGCCACGCACCTGAAAATGAGTTTTTGACTCTACACAAAAGAGCCTCTTTATCTCCCTCCTCCTCCTCTGTGTCTGCCCTGCTCTTTTTTTCTCTCTTTTTCCTATCTTTCTCCCCTTATAATTTCCCTTTTTCTCTCCTTCTCTCTCTGAAAGAGATATTTTTCAACTAATGACTTAATAAGAGAAGCCATCTAAAATTCAATTACAGAAGATTTCGTAGTGGTGACTGCCATTTGGATAGAGAAGTAAAGAAAGTAAAGGTGGATGGAGGCAGAGATGTGTGAATGTCTATTTTCTGTGACCTCACTGGTTTTGACTTTATATATATATATAGATAGATAGATAGATAGATAGATAGATAGATAGATAGATAGATAGATAGATAGATAGATAGAT
>JBAMHW010000022.1:7023713-7043098 GCA_037177495.1 Rhadinocentrus ornatus
GATAGATAGATAGATAGATAGATAGATAGATAGATAGATAGATAGATAGATAGATAGATAGATAGATAGATATACACTACCGCTAAAAGGTTTGGGGTCACCCCCAGCACCCTCAGGTTTGAGGTAATCTGAGGACATTTTACCCCATGCTTCCTGAAGGACCTCCCACAAGTCGCATTGGCTTGATGGACACTTCGTAAGGTCAAGCTGTTCCCACAACAGCTCAATAGGGTTGAGATCTGGTGACTGTGCTGGCCACTCCATTATAGACAGAATACCGGCTGACTGCTTCCCTAAATAGTTCTTGCATAGTTTAGAGCTATGGTTTGGGTCATTGTCTTGTTGTAGGACAAAATTGGCTCCAATCAAGCGCTGTTCACAGGGTATGACATGGCGTTGCAAAATAGAGTGATAGCTGTCTTAATTTAATATCCCTTTTACCCTGTACAAATCTCCCACTTCACCAGCACCAAAGCATCCCCAGACCATCACGTTTCCTACACCATGCTTGGCAGATGATACCAAGCACTGCTCCAGCATCTTTTCATTTGTTCTGCGTCTCACAAATGTTCTTCTTTGTGATCCAAACACCTCAAACTTAGATTCATCTGTCCATGAGACCTTTTTACAATCTTCCTCTGTCCTGTGTTTGTGTTTTTTTCCCATCTTAATCTTTTCCTTTTGTTGGCTAGTCTCAGATATGACTTTTTCTTTGATACACTGCCTAGAAAGCCAGCATCCTGGAGTCACCTCTTCACTGTTGATGTTAAGACTGGTGTTTTGTGGGTACCATTTAATGAAGCTGCCAGTTGAGGACCTGTGAGGTGTCTGTTTCTCAAACTAGAGACTCTGATATGTCTATTTGCTCATTTGTGCACCGGGGCTTCCCACAGTTTGTACTGTTATTCGAAGGGGGTAGTACA
The DNA here is from genome assembly GCA_037177495.1 of Rhadinocentrus ornatus. Lineage (NCBI taxonomy): Eukaryota > Metazoa > Chordata > Actinopteri > Atheriniformes > Melanotaeniidae > Rhadinocentrus > Rhadinocentrus ornatus. The sequence goes on from JBAMHW010000022.1 coordinate 7,024,637, forward strand.
CACCATTGTAGGAGATCTTAAGTTTCTTGGCTATTTCTCTCATGGAATAGCCTTCATTTCTCAGAACAAGAATAGACTGACGAGTTTCAGTAGAAAGTTCTTTTTTCTGGCCATTTTGAGACTATAATTGAACACACAAATGCTGAAGCTCCAGATACTAAACTAGCCAAAGGAAGACCAATTTTATTGCACAAGGCTTTTGCCTTTTAACATGATAAACTTGGATTAGTTAACAGAATATGCCAATGCAACACAGGAGTGATGGTCTCTGTACACCTATGTAGATATTCCAATGAAAAACACTTGTTTCCAGCAATAACAGTCATTTACCACATTAACAATGTCTGGACTGTATTTCTAGTTAATTTCATGTTAAAAAATCACAACATTTCTAAGTGACCCCAAACTTTTAAGCGGTAGTGTATATATACACCCCAAAATGCTCAAAAAAAGTTGAATTAAATTAGTTTGATATGAAAGCAGATTTAAATGGCGGCTAAATTTCAGATGCTGATTCTGAGTTTTAAAAGATAATAAAAGGAAATAATTCACACAGAAAACTGGAGTTACCATAATCACGATTGATGCTGAATAGATTCTTATTTAGTTATTGATAAAAAAAAAAAAAGTCAACTTCTGTATATGAGAGTCTAAATTCTGGCCAATATGAAAGGTAAACTTGTGGAAATGCATCATGTCCATACTGCTGTAATGTTTCCACCATGTGTGGTTTTAGTTATGTAGACATTTACAAACCAATCTATTTCAGTGCTGCTAAGTGATTTGCAAATGTTTCACTTTTTATTGTTTTTTTTTTATTTTTGAACGTGACAGAAATTAGGTTGAAGCAAAGGTTTGGGAACCCCTTGTGGTCTGTTATTGACATGCCACAGCTATTAAACCCCTTTTACAGTCAGCTACATTCACACTGCAGACAAAAGTGACTCAAATCAGACTTTAATGCAGAAATGTGACCTCTTATTTCAATTTTCAAATTGACTTGAGTCTGGACGGTAATGTTGCATTTCATCTGACTTCTAAGTCATTAAAGTGAAGCAGACGTCAGAAATCTGCGGCGGGTATCGACTCCTTATCCACAGAGGTAGCAGCCACTGTGCACAGAAGGCCATGGTTAAGTTTGTGTTTTCTCTTTTCTTAATCTCCTTCTTTCTCTTATCAGTTCATAACTTAGTCGGTTCCAGCTGTGCAAAACTTAATACACAAACACGTGAAGCATACATATTTACTTCATAAAACACAGTGCGCTGCATGTGACTTCATGTTTTTTTTGGGTCACTTCAGGGCCGTGTACAGTTTACATTCCATCATTTAGCTGACGCTTTGATCCAAAGCGACTTACAATGGTTAGGCAGTAGCCTTAAGGGTCTTGCCTAAGAGACTGATGCTCTGCCTCCATCACACTTCATGGAGGTTGCGTTTAAATGTGAACACCCAACCAAAAACAAAAAACATTTCGGTAAAAAAGGTGCGTGACTGTAGTTTTAAGTTCTCAGAAAATCTGATCCCATTTTCTTCAGCAAAAAGCTTCAATATATTCTGGATTAAAATTTGAAGATAGTGGTAGCCATGGAAGTTTAGCTTACACCTCATCGGGTCTGTATTATTGTCATGAAATAGAAGCCATCTTGTTCTCATCTTCAACTGTTTTACAGATGGTACATTGTTAATGTCCAGAAATGATGTTTTATCAGTCTCACGAACTAGTTTATAGAATGCTTAAATGTTCATCTGTAAACACCTGACTTTGAATTTCAGGATGTTGACAGAAACATTTGTTGTTGTTTTCCTGATGAGTATTCCTTAAAACCGATGTTAGGGATAAGTGTGGCTGTACTGTCGAGCAGTACATCACCACTCCAGTATCGAATCAATCTTTCCTGATTGATCTTTGCAGTCAGGCAAAGATTTTGACTTGTTTTTCTAACAATCCCTCAAGTAGTTCTCTCTGAAAGGCCTTCAAACAGAAACAAATGAAGATGCATTAACCCAGGATAAGCAGCTCCCATGACGGCATGAAACTAAGGTTGTAAGACTTGACACCAAGCAACCAAACCTTTAAATACTTGATACTGATGAGCAAGTGTCAGTTGTTTTATTTTTTAACAGAAATTTCATTTTTTTCAGAAAGATTTATTGACTGGTATCTTGGTTAACAGTGCGCTAACTAATCCTGTTAATTCTGAGTTATTCTAGCCCACTTGTACCCAGCGTGGGATCCCTGCTATCTTAAATTTTAAGATTGCGGAGGATGCTCAAGGTTTGGACTCCACCGAAGCTGGACTATGATTCATTGAAAGTCTCATCAAACGTCTCTGAAAATGAATTGCACCAAAAAGTGTTTTTGCAAACAAATTTACATAGATTGAATGTTTTATGGAATAGCAAGGATATTTTAAAATGCCAAACTTCACAAACACATACGCTCTCTATAATGACGTCAACAAGTGGATGCAGAGTCCGGAATCAAACATCTTGCAGGGCAAAAAGTTGTGAGCATGATGAGTCTGGTGGCTCTTTATGGATTTGCTCATCCACCCGCATATTTCCATCTCACTTATCGTAGTAAAAATCCTTTTACAGAAGCGGTACTGAACTTTGGCAATTTTCTCAGTGAGTTTCTCTTGCTCTGTCCCTTTCCTCCTTTCTTTTCCTCTCTTCTTCCAATAATTCTTTTGCGTTTCTTTGATTAATCAGACAGTGACAATAAAAGTCAAACACTTTTTTTTTATTTTATTTTTTACATTTGGTGCTTCTTTAACCAATTCTTCAAGTAATTATAATCCAAGACATTAACATTACAAACTGGTTTATTTTTTTGTTCTTTCTTTGTTCACTTTGAGTGAATCTTCTACATAATACTTAGTTGGTTTTTTTTGTTTTGGGGGGTTTTGAAAAAAAGAGTTTCCTGTAATCTGTCTGCTCTGTAGTGCTTGTCCTCCTACACCACAGTTGAGGACAGCTAATGTGGGTTTTGCATATGAGTCCCGCCCATCTGATGTTGCCTCTGCTCAGATGGAGGCTGTGACACAGTGACACAAGTCCAGAGGTAGAAACCCCAACTGAGAGGAACAAAGCAATACAAAGACATAAAGGAGGCAGGTGAAGGAAAGCAAAATGATGTTCTTGTCATTTATCTCAGCAGTGGCACCAACTTTCTGTATTTTTCCTTCTTATTCTGTTATTTTTTCTCTCTAGACGTCTTTCTTTCCAGCAGGTGTCCTTTAAACCTTTTCACCTTCTCCGAAACTATGAAACTACAGCCTTTTCAGAAATGTTCTCTTTTTTTTGCTCCTCTTCTCTGCTGCTCCATTCAGTCACACATTATTTAAAGTTGATATGAAGATGATTAGGTGTGGTTTGCTTGTTCCTATCTACATTACATCCACACACCTCTCCCCTTCACTAACACATACAGTCACCAAAGGGGGGAAGTAAGTGCGATTCAGGGGTGAGGCCAGTAGGAAAAGGCAAACAGCGAGTTCACATGGAGACTGTGCTGCTGCTCTCAGCTCTTTCTCGGTGACACACATCCAGCTTTGTGTTGTTACTTAAATATCCTCCTCACCTCACTGTGATTCGCTGCAGGATTCTCACCCCTCGTCCTCCTCACTCTTGCTATCTCCCATCGTCTTTTTACAAGTTCTCTTCCTCTGTGAAAATCTCACTTTCTTTGCAACTTTAACCCCACCTCCTCTTATCATTTTCCTCACTTTCTCAGTATGACAGATTAAAAAATGTTCCTGAAAAAAAAATATGGTAGATGCCATACTTAAGTTCCAACTAATCTCCACCCTCCTCGTTTCTCCTGGATTCTGTCGGCGCACTTTAAAGGAGCCATATTGTTATTATCATTGTCTCTAACTGAATCAGTCACCATTAGACCTGAATCTTTCTCCTTCTGAGGCCCATAGACCAGCTCTCTAACCCAATAGAAAACCCATGGGCGCTATTACAGATGGCCGACCCATTCGCGAGGCCGCCACACACACCGAGACACAAACACACAGATTTCATTCTGAAGATTCATTGGCCTAATCCCATCATACACTCAGACATTAACTCGTGCACTTACACACACACATACAGGCGACTTTATCACATACAGACACACAAACACATAAACACTCTGCCCTCATTTAAAATCCTCTGTTATTGGAGCTCACTGAGAAAATGGTAATGCTATTGGAGAATGATGGGGCTGAATTGTTTGAATGCGTGTCCAGGAGGCCGTAACAGCTGCAAACGACTGTCATTTTGGTTGGATGTATGAGGTAGACTAAGGAAGAGAGGGCAAATGTCATTCAAACAATGAGGTTATCTCTAATAAATGGACAGTTGAAGTCCTGGTTTCCATTTACTCTGCTCTCCGCAAAATCCCTCAGCCTCTTTCTTTGAATTCGGTGTTGTAATGGTAAGTTTTTTTCTTCTGTTGTTCAAATTCAAGATCCAGGTACAGAAAACTATTAGCCTGTATTTCATGTACTGACAAATCCTTTTAATTCAGTCATCTCAATACTTTATTAAATTATCATTTTTCTATGTTTTATTATTTAATGCTGTTAATTGGTACTCAGTTCCTTATTGTACTTGAAGTTTTACATCAACCCCTACGGTTCTGCTCATGTCCCATTTATTTGCCTGAGCTTTTAAATGGGCAAGTTTATTAAAGGGCAAAAATCTCACCATAAATCTATGGAATGGTTCTATTTACCCTTAAAGAAACAAATTCTCAACAAATTTGTTTTTCTTTTTCCCAGTTTGCATATTTTGTTATCAAGTCTTTTTCTGTCCAGTCAAAGTGGAAATTCACTAGTGCTTCTGAGCTGGAAAAACAAAGGAAAGTATTTGAAATGTAGCTGAAGTTTCTGCTCTTTCTGACCACATTGTAGTATTTTTTAGTTGCTCCCTTTCACCGCTGTTTTAATCCAAGCCTGCAAGCTTGATGTGGGTTTTTATGGCAAAACGTAAGGAACGGCGGTGGTGCTGTAAATGGTGTCCTCAGGTGAAGTAAAGATCACATGAACGCTGTGAACCTCACCATTACAACACTGATTCAACATGCTTAAAGGTGCAGCGTGTAACTAAATCAAAGGCCAATGACAGAAAAAAATATATCATTAAAAACAGTGTTTCTATTGGTATGTAATTACTTTACTAAAATAACTTGGGTTTTTTCTTGGAAGAATTTTTTGCTACTGACGACCACCGTCTGTTCACAACCGTGCTTGGCATTTGAAGTCATTTTTATGCTTATCTTTCACCAGTAGATGCGAGTAGTTCTTACACACTGTACCTTTTAAAGCAGTGTTTTCAATTACACAATACAAGTCGTGGTGGTGATGCGACATCTTGCTATAAAAGTGTGACTCTAGGATGTTTTTTTGGATTTTGGCCTTGACTTTTGACCTCAGTTATGAAGAGCGAGCCCGGTACCTTGAGAACATAGTGCAGCACCACCAGGAGCCGACCACGTTTGAGGATTACGCAGCTCGAGTCTACAGTCCCGCTCCCTGCACTCACCTGCCCTCTGACACAGGTAAGACCCGACGATCTGCCCGGTTGAACATTATTGATGAACTCTCACTCCGTTTTTCTAGTCACAAACACAAAGTGGCCTTGCTAATGACCTTTGATTTAACTGCTGAACTCTAAATACCACAATGAATGACACACGAGAAGTTTCACACTAATTATCATCTTAATATTTTGATGTATTGTTCAGATTCTGTTGAATCAGTTACAGAACTACAACACACACACATTCTCTCGCTGGCAGCTCACAGTGGCTGATTAGATCTGTTCTTTATCCAAAGCTTTGTTCAGCCTTATTCTCACTCCAGAGCATCTCTGAGGAATTAGCCGACATCTGATCAGCCACAGAGATGCCAGGCATGCACATGGGAGTTACATTTAAGACTCATATGCATCTTTCTAAGTTCATTACACTGAAACTGATTACTTCTTCCTGTAATGTATGGGAATAAGTATAATTTAAGATGCAAAAGAGCCTTTTGACTCAGATTTAATCCAATTAATCAGCATGATATTTACAATGATTAAGGAAGAAACAGAAATCCAGCTGTGTGAAGCAGGCTTGTGTTAATAACTTGTTGATAGGAACACAGATGTGATGTTACAGGTGTAATTGTGTGTTGAAGTTGTCTTTCTTGGCCAACTACTCTTCTGCCTACTAGCCAATCTACTAGTCAGAAAAATCAATAATGATGCAATATTAATAATCAACCTGCTTTGAGGCTGAATAACATCTGGCACAACCTCATTCCCCAAAATTGTTTACTGACAATATTAAATGGGATGTAAATAGTTTTTTGGTGCTTTGTGTTCAGCCCCAAATGCAGTTTCAGAGCACAAGATAAAACAGTTTGTGAAAAGTTTCTTACAGACATGAATTATTCAGAGTCCTGATACAGTGTGTGCATCATGTCCAAAGTTCACAACTCTGTGTAGAAAAAATTTGGACTTTTAAGGACCTTGTGCTTTGAAATAAACCCTGCTCAAATTAATGGCACATCCCAGTTTCTGTATCTTATTTTCCAGTCCTCCACCTAAGTTAACATTCAGTCCCCGCCCTCCATAACAGTACAATGATGATTCTTCTCTTTTTCTGTTTTTGTTTATTTTATTTCACCCTTTGTATTTATTTATTTTTATTTAATTTACTCTTTAACTTAATGTTTTGTTTTGTTTGGATTTTTTTTTTTCTTTTCTTTCTTTTTTTGTCCCCCTTCCTTTAGATCGTTTTGTATCACTGTATGCCTATAGCTAAAAAGGTAAGCCTGGTCACATGATTGACACATCACGTTCTGACTGGCTCTTCCTTCTGACATTTCTACCTAACATGTGCTTTCCCCACGTTATGTTAATCTTTTTCCTCTGTGTTTTCTCCACTTAAAGCAGGTCTGCATGTGTTAATAGCAGATTTCTTTTCCTCTTCAAAAGGCGGTGTCACTTTCAGCTCTTCACTGAGGGTAGTCTCTTCATCAGTGCAAAACTTTATGAAGTCTGACCCATTCTCCACCAGCTTAGTTCATAAATTGTACGTTAGGGTCTGTTTAGACTGAGTATTTTTAACTTTTTAACTTATCTCAGTTTTATCAGATTTACCAGACTGCACTCAGTGTCTTGATGAAAGTGGGATGTTCTTTTCTAACACGGAGAGATTTCTGCTCTTCTGTCTGTTCACTCGCTCAGTAATCTTCATGGTTTGTTCTGTTAACCTTCAACCTCCCACTGACCTAGTGAAACTTGACCTCTAACCTCGCTGTATGATCCTCTCCTCCACGTTTTGATATGATATGAGACATATACCTAAAAAGTGGGTAAGCCAGGTATAATACTACACATATATACACAAGCTGTTTGAATTTGTCCCTTGAACTAACAATGTTGTGTTTCTCTCTGTTTAACCTGCGTCATTTTTACGTTTTAATACTATAGTGTGTTGAAAATGAGCAAAATGTTTTTATTTGTTTGCTGTTGGAATGTTGTGTATTCTCCTGTCTGTTTTCTGCATGTGTGGCTCCTTCTTTTTCTTGGTTTTCATTCATTTTCTCTTTTATTTCCTTCAATCTCCTCCTTTTTTACCTTTCCCTTCCTTTGCTTTCCTCTCTTTCCTCTACTTTTTGTTTTTCTTTTGTCTTCCTTAATTCCATTCCCATTCCTTTTCTCTCCTTCCCTCTTCCTCTCTCCTATGCTTGTGTTCATTCACCTTTCTTCTTTTCTCCTGACCTTCTTTCTCCTTGTTGCTCCCTTCTACCTCCTTCTCCTTTCCACTTTATCTCCTTTTTTCCCTTCCTGCTCATCAGAGGAGCATAGTGTTATGTATCTGATGGTCCCTAAACCACTAGACAGCTTCAACATGCTCAGGGTGAAGGGAAAAGGTCTGAAGCAGAAGGTCCTTCATGCTAGCTGTGAATGGTATGCACTACAGATAGAAAGTTTCATTTTATGCTATACTGGAGTAAATTAGAAGTAAAGTTTGCTTTCACTGAAAAATAAACATAATGACTATTAGGAACTGAATTTCAGCTGGCAGAGTGTAGATAGAGCCATTCGAGTAGCATCATCAGAATATTTTCTATCTCTTGTATAATAAAGAAAGGCTAAATGTGTTAAATACACTTGTATAAACTAGCTGTTAGATTAAACCACACAATCAGAATTTCAAGCATCACATTATTGCAAAGTTACAAGATACAATGCAGTTGTTAAATTAGCGGAATGACTCGTGTAACTATATCTCAAGACTTTTTCCCTTGTTCGAGTGCCATAAATTACTTTTTGCTCATTTTTCTTCCATCTGAAGTGTTCAGGTCTGGCTTGGTTTTAACATAACGTTGCCAGCTTAGTCAGCACATCTTTCCTGTTACAGAGTTGTCGGTTGGTTATTAAATGTAGATTGTTGCAGCAGTGCTTCATTTCCGCTGAGCAGTATGGTACACTAGTTTGTGTGTACCCATTATGAAAGGGCCTTAAAAGTCCCATATTATACATTTTTTCAAAAATTTCGTATTGGTGTCAGAGGTCCAACAACATTGTTTTTAAAGTGTATTAGCTCAAATTCAGCCTTGGTCTTTAATTTCAACCATTCCAAAAGTGGCTCTAGTGAGCTCTACTGAGAACGGGCTGTTTCTGTGTCTGAACCTTTAAATGTTCATGAGTGGTGCCTGTTCACACCCCTCAGTGGGAAAGGATCCGGCTTTCGGGGTTCCATTTGTGATGCCACAAGGGGAAAGATCTCAGACTCACCCATTTGAGCCCACGTTTGCTAAAAAGTGGAGCAAGCAAGTGAGAGAGGAGACAAAATTTTCTAATTCTTGGGCCTCATACACAGGCTATGAGGACACATATGACTGTTAGAAAACCTTTAGAAAGTGAATTTTACACAATATGGGACCTTTCACAAATTAACTGAACCACTTCAGTTGCTGGTTAATCGGAGAATGGTATGGTTAGGGCGGAGCTACTGCCGTCACACAATAGTTTGTTGATTGGGGAACAGAAAAATGTCACATTGCACAATAAAAGCAAGCGCAAAAGATAAAAACTTCATATGAGTTCAGTTTTTTCACTTCACTGTTTTTCTCAACGCTGAAAAGTGTAAGTAAAAAATCTCTCTATGCTATACTGTTGTTGTTAGTTGTGCAACATTCGTTGTCATCACACTAGTATGACACCACATTTGTTCTTAAACCCGCCTGCCTATTGAGGGTTCGACTTGCAATGCAAACTTTTGTCTGGCACAGCCGGACCACTCCTTACTGTACCAACTCAAACCGAACCACCCAGTGGCTTAAGACTACCATTTTCTTTGGTCACGATGAGAGAAAACAAAATTATTTCATGTTAGACCTCTTTCATCTGTTACAACTTAAAATTTCACTGTGCATTGCAGGCTTAAGTCCAGATTATTTGGTGATTTGAAAAAAAAAAAGTTGAATGTACTATTTTGTTTAACTGAAGAGGCTGAGTTGCAAAACAAACTAAACGTGTCAAGTCAGGAAAAGAAAAAAAACATGTTTTACAGTATCTCTGGGTCCTAAACATGTCTGGTGGTTTTAGGGAGCTAAGATACATGATAATGCAGAGCAAATAGAGCTTGTTTTAGAGGTTTTTATGTCCGTCTATATATGTGTCCTTCATTTGTCTGCGTGGCTGTGGAAATCTGTACGGTGTTGCTAAGTAGACCATCATGGGAAGTGATGTAATTTCCTTCTTGATCCTTCATCCTTTTTCTTCTTATCCACCCTCCTCCCCCTTCACCTCACCCATCCTCCAATCACATTTCTCCCCCGCCGCCTCCTCCTCATCCTCCTACCTTCCTCAGGCTCCTGCCTAGAGATTCTTCGGGGAGAAAGTCCGGCTCTTGGGGAGGCCGGGAGCGACTCGGCATCCCCCATGTCTCCTCGGACTAGCAAGAGTCGCATGTCCATGAAGCTGCGACGCTCCTCTGGATCTGCCAATAAGACCTGAGCTTTGCACATGCTTTAGCTCTGTCAGCACAGATACTGTCCTTCATTTGAGCCAATCAAATTTGGAAATTTGGTCCCTACTCATATTTAAAAGTAGAAGTATAATTACAATTAACTGTTCACAGGACATTTTCAACAGAAAACAGGATTCTTGGATTGTTAAACGGCTTTCTCTCCTTAACCTTTTTTTGCCCAGAACACCCAGACTTGCTCTGTTATACCAACTGATGTACATGTGACATTATTCTGCTGTAAATATCTGCAGCTTTGCTTGAAAACCAAACAAATGTGTCGTGCTGGCATTTCGCACAATAGATAAAGCTGAATACATTCATCCAGCAAAGTGCAGTATTAGTTAATAACAATGTGTGCCATGTTAGAAAGTGCACAAATATCAGTATAACCAGGACTGCAAAAAGCCTTAAGTGTGCCACATTTATTATACGCTGCTTTCGTACAGTTGGAGCGCACATTCAGCGAGATAAAACTGCGGAAGTCGTGTCTGTGATGTTGAATGTTGCTTAGAGGGGGATCTGTATATTTGTACTGATGTTGATGTGTGTGTGTGTACAGACAAAAGCAGGAGTATTGGCTGTAAAGTGTTGCTTGGAAAGCGCAAGAAGAGTATTTTTTATGTTTATGCTTCAAAAATGAAAGCAGGGTTTGCTAAGTTAGTTGCCATGAAATAAAAGTTTAAATCTGTTCATGTTAGGAGTATTCATCACAAACAAACGTGCTTTTGTGGATGTTCTCTAGCCAAAAATGCAAACAATGTTTTAATCCCCAGTCTGAGCTCATGGGGCTGGAAATGAACAGACCCTCGCTCTCTGTTAAGCAACATGAGAAACCGTGTTCTGATCTGGACAAATGGCTTGTTTGTCTTTTACAAAGGAGAATTAACACTCCAGAGCATAAACAAGACAGAAAAACCATAGAGGAAGCACCTGTTAAACAAAGTTTTGTTTTTTTGTTTTTCTGGAAAATGCTGTAAAATGTAGATGAGCACTGATGTTAATTGCATTCATTTTGCTTTTTACTGTAAATTTTGTTTTTTCTGAAACAAGCTGTATTTTTAGTCACTTTGTCATCTGAGGTGAGAAACCACAGCAATTCTTTCTGTTAATTTTTACTGTTATAAATATATATCTATATATGTATGAGTATGACTATATATAGCAGATATATGGAGATCTTTAAGAATGTGTACAGTGTGAAGAAGCTTGTTGTGTATATAAGATTATGAGAAAATAGCTGCCAAAGCCAAACTGCGGTTTCACCTCAGACCACATATTTGCTAAAAAAAAAAAAAAAAAAAAATTATATAAATAATAGGTTGACACTACAATTTACACTTCAACAGTTCATCTTTCATAGTCAAGTTTGTATTTTATTCTCCAAGAATTGAAAATTTTCCTTGTTTATCTCATCTGTCTCACTTTGCAGCCTTTTTTTGCCACCAGCTGACTGTAAAGCTTGTATGAGATGTTTGCGTCACTTTGTTTTTTCTTCCCAAATATGAATTATTATAGAGGAGAAGACAGACTGAGACTAAATTGGTGTAAAATTTTAGGTTTATACTAGTTCTAATGTGACAGAGGGCTTCGTCTCTGATTTCAGTGTTTGACTCATTGGATGAGTCCCGTTTTTTTCTCTAATGGAGGTAGATTTAGGGAGGATGTTGGGAATCTGTCAGAAATTGAATATTACAGATTAACAGCCAAAGAGGAAAAAGCAAAGATGTCAATATTTCATTATTTTATTTTTATTTAACATTTAATCTGCTCTTATGCTGAAACGCCCCCAATTCTGCTTGTGGATTAAGAGGAGAAGCGTGCAGTTTATTTAACGTCATTTCTGCACGCCATTGTTTCAGTAAAAAAACTGACAGGTAAGCTTGTAAAACCGCCCCAAAAACTCACCTCAGAGCTGAAGAAGTTTGATTTTTCTTTGTAAAGATCCAAGCTGGTGTGTTTCAGGGATTATCTGGCATGATGATGGCATGTGTGTAACTATTTTTTCCCTTTCCTCCCATGACCCGACTGATTCATGATAGAGGAAACTGCGGATACACGAGATCTGTATCTGAAAATATGGATTGATTTTTGCAGATCTCACAGCTCGAACTCCGCTGTATTTTCTGTTAGTGGGTTTTTTGTTTTGTTTTGTTTTTCTCAGCCATAGTTTTTGAGAAAAGAAAGGGATTGTACTACTTTTTTTAATTGTAACCCCTTTCATGGAGTTAAAATGGTTCATTTATACAAATGCAATTGCGTAATGAGGTCACATTAGTTTTCTGTTACCTGTGTGTGTTTGATATCAGCTGAGCATTGCCCCTTTAAATCATTGTTGTAGCTGTTATTGCTGAGGTTAAAGAACCATTTGCTGTTAATACATGTTGTCTTGAGGCCCAGTTGTTTAGGCCCAGCAATTAACTCATTTTAGTTGAAAATCTGATTAGCAGCAACCAAAATTCTGCTTAAGTTTCCCAAAGTTGTTCAGCACAATAATAATAATAAAAAAGAAATCTGCCTCATTCAGGTGAGCTTTTTGTCTAAAATCGTACCTCTTTGTTTTCCAATGAGGAGAAGAAGTTGGCCACCCTCCATGTTTGAGCTGCAGCAGCCCTCAGAGATGGGCCAAACCTCCGGGATCTGTCCACGTGTTAGTTTGGGACGGAGCTGATATAAATCTGCATGACACCAGTTCAGTACTAACTGCATGTTCTGACCAGTTGTATCAACACACGTGCACACACAAGCTCCACAAACTGTTACTGTCAAAACTGAGGTATGTAAACATGTTACATCTGTTTCAGACACGCATGGTGTGTGAACGTGCGATGATGGAGTTTGACAATAAATAATTTGTGCCAGTGGCCTCCGTTTCATTCACGTACTGAATGTTTTTCTATCAGATTTTTAAAATGTGACATTTAACAAACTGATCAGACTGCATCAACATTTATTAACAATAACTTTGAATAAATCCCACATTAGAATTAAACCATATCAAAATAGTACTGTACAGGATTTATAGAACCAATTAGACTTTATTAGTATCATAAATGCATTTAGCAAATATCTTATTAGTAAACAGTATATAATTGTTAAACACAAGACATTTTTAACAACTGTACTGACATTAAATGCTTAAGGTTTTTGTAAGAAAATTTTACACAGTTGAGAAATTAACCATGTTTTATATAAAAATGTATTTCATGGTCTGATTATTGAATTTAAGCTTCCTTTAATGATATTTTGAGTCTTTTACCACTCTGCTTGAGCATCACTGTAATCTCATTACTCCTGTATATTTAAAGTAATTCTCTCTTTTTCCAATTCTCTCCAATCAATATGACCGTTTTTTTCTTGGGGGAGGGGGCGGTGTCATTCTGATACTGCAGTTAATGGCCACTAATTGTGAAGTTTCTATATTTTAGAACCAAACTAGTCATACTGGGGTTTATATTACAAGAGAAGCTGTAAAAAAATTTATTTGTCCATATCACTTTTTATATATTTTAATTTATGGGTCAAATAATATTAATATTCAGTAGAGAAAGCAAATAGACTTATAATCAGTCCTCGTTATGGTTATTATGGGACTATTAACAATGTTCTTGGACACTGTTTCGGTACCATGAACAGCGATTCAGTGTAACAGTTGTAAAGTAATTTGTATAATGAAGCTTCAGCACCACGGACAGTTCCAGATTCATAATGTTATCAAAGCGCAAGTAAGATTTTAGATTTCTGAACAGTGTAAATCTTCCAATCAAAGGCATAGCGACTCAATTGTAAGCCTGTAATACACACAAAAACAAACTTGACTTAAAAAATGTACACAGCCACACACCGTTTTCCCAGATGATTTGAAAAAATTTAAAGCAAAAATATTTGCATTTCTCGCGCGCTTTATGGTCGCACAGTCATCTGCATCAGCATCACCTGCCGGTTCTCGGTGGGATGAGACTTGTTGATGTGTCTTGTGAGGCCCGGAGAGCTGAAGAATGTGGAGGGACAGTACTTGCATGTGAAGTTTTGTTGCTGCTCGCAGTCTACGACGCTTCCCTCTTCTCTGTGCGCGTGGAAAACGTCCGCTCTGCGTCCTCCTCCCAGAGTCTCCACCAACAGCTCGTCCCTCATCGCATGCCACAGACGATGCTTGTCTCTGATTTCAACCGACGGGAAGCGCGCGCCGCACAGGTGGCACAAGAACACCTGACTCTGGCCGCCGCTGGTCTCGCGCGCTTGGCTGTAAGATGATGGGGGCGGAGAGGCCCGCGTGCTAATTTCGTGTGCAGCCAGGTGTTTTTTCAAGTAAGCCTGTCGGCGGAACTTTTTCCCGCAGTACCGACATTCGTACACTTCGTCCCCCGGTAACGAGTGGACGAATGGTAAAGGGGGGCGCGTGAGTGACAGCGGTTGCTGTAGCTCTGCGCGCTCGTCGGGGTTACCGGTTAGAAGGAGGAGGCTGGATGGAGGGCTGTCCGCAGCTCTCACATGCTGCTGCAGGTCCCCGCAGCTTTCAACCGGGCTCCGGTAATGAGCTGATGGATCATAGTGAGGAGGCGCGAGGTTGTTGCTGTCGGGGCTTTCCTGAGACCGAGGGTGAAGAAGCAGCAGCGATGGCTCACGCCTGATGCGGGAGCTGTCAATCGTTCCGTGGTGCTGATTAGCGTTCGTTCGCAGCAGCTCGTTCTCTTTGCCCTCCACCTGCTGCCTTTCGTGCTGAATGAGCGCTCGCGCCTCTTTTAACTGGCTCCGATTCGTGGGAGCCTCTCCTCCCTGGTTATTTACCGGACGCGGTTTGTGCCAGCGTCGGTGAGAGGCCAAGTTGGCGGGACAACTGAAGACTTTATCGCACTCCGGGCAGCGGTACTCCACGCGCACTATGCGGGAGCACTTGTGCTGCGCCAGAGAGAAGGGGTCTGGGTACTCCTCTTTACAAAGCTGGCAGATGAACTCTCCCAGCGGCTGAACCCCAGGGGTTGCAGCCGGCTTCTCCCGCGCCCTCCTCAGCTCGGGGCTCTCCTTCTTGATCCGCAAACCCAGAACCGGTGAGGTGGTGACGTCATCCTCGAAGTTGAGTTTCCGGTTTACTTTGGGTTTTTTGGACGGGTTTCCCCCAGGCTGCTTCTTGTGGTGATCCGGTTCAACGAAAGAGCGTTTTCTCGCTGTCTGATGCTGTTCCTGGGTCATCAGTGTCAGAGGTGGGAACAGGTGCACGTGAGTCATGTTGGGGTCATACTTGTCATGGTGGCCGTAGGACTGCGCGTGGTGACGGCTGCTGTTGAGGAGCCTCTCGATGGAAGCGGACACTGAGGTCGGCGTTGGACTCACCAGGAATGGCAGAGCCGGTACTCGGGACGATGTCCGACACATGCCGGTGAACGACGGCGGGTTTTCTCGGTCCTCGTGCTGCTCCAGAAGCCTGGTGCCAACCGGTTTAACCGGACTGCAGGACTCTGTTAAGGCATGGTCGTGCTGAGGCGGGTAGAAGCATGACAAATCGCCATCCAGACTCAAAACGTCCACTTCGCTCACCTGCTCTTCGGTCTCCGGTAACTGCGCGCTCCTTTCAGCCTCTGCTTCCAACGCTGACTCCACGTGCGGGCTCCACGCCTCCCTGACACCGTCAGAGTCCTCGCGGGACACAGACATTTCTCCATCTGCACACTGAAATTGAAAAACACTTAACACTGGGCTCACGGCTTCAGAGTTTTCAGAGTCAAACGTTTCGGTCTTGATGCTGTTTGTTCGTGACCGATATGACGCCGAACCCCGACGGTTCCTCTTCACCAAGAATCCTCGAGGCATTGTGATGACTACGGTGCGAGGCGCGTGGCACCACCAGGCGGAAAGAACAACTCTAGTCTAGAGACCACTTTGAAGTGCAGCTTTGAAGTGCGAGCGGAGACAGACAGAAGGAGGGGCGCGCGCAGGTTGACTGAGAGCCACAACAGTGTTCCTCTCTCTCTCTTATACACACTGACTTTTCATTAAGAATCAAACATGAATATTTAATGCCTGAAAAAAAATAAAACGTAGTCTAAAAGTTTTTTGGGGGTTTTCTTGGAGAAAGAAAAACATGGTTAAAGCTGTCTAAATTACTTTACAGTCAAGAGACATGTGACGCCCCCCTTGATAGAGGATGCAATAAAAATGTATTGTTATCTAATTACTGGACGTCAGATTTTAGCTGTACCAATACCTAAAATATACTCTTTTTTTCTTCACTGGGGCAACTGCTTCGGAAATTGGTCTATACTTAATGTCTGTGGATGTATAATTTTTTGGGCTATTTTTTATTTTATTTTTTACCTTTATAGTAAAGCAAATGTAGACTTAGAATGGCAGAAATCTCCCAAACTGGGAAAACAGCTCAAACCTTTGCCGTTTGCAAAATCTTTATTATTTTTATCTAATTTTATCATTGTTGTTACCCAGTTCTATGACGCAAAAAAACTTATTTTTCCTCTCTTCTTCTTTTGCGTGATGCTTCATTTGTTATTCTTTAATCTCTGTCTTTTGAGGCTGGAGCGCCTTGACCTGTTATCAAGAGGAAAATCAGAGTCGTTGCAATGAGGAAATGCCCCTATGGGACAGTCGTTAACACATCATATCTCATTTAAGACTATTAATGACCCTTTCATTCCTTTTCTGCAGTGTCCGAGCAGTGGTGGGACTATTTTGGCCTTTGCTTTCCCTCAGCGTGTGAACGTGTTCTCTCGCGCGTGCATGCGTGTCTTTATCTTCCCAGCAGAACACAAGATCAGAGTGGAAGAGAGAGATGGAGATTGTGATTTGATACGCGTGTGTTTGAAGCGCTTTTCACACCCACCGATCCTCCCTCCCCCTTACAGAATCTGCTCTCGCTGATAAGAGATCGGAGAAATATCCATCCATCCTTCACCCCCCCGGGGGTTATAGGGGCCCTTCTGTGCGGGCCAAGCGCTCCACAGCTCGGCCAGTGAGCTCCGGCCAGCCTGCCTGGAAATCGATCAAGGCGGATGGGCGTGAGAACGAGCTGGAGGCTCGGGCTGCTGGCTTGACGAAGGTCGCTAAGGGAATAGACAAGAAGAAAGAGAGAGGTTGTTGGAGGAGAGTCCAACACTAAAAACTAATTAAGCACCAAGCTTTCAGATTCTTTAGTTTGGTTGTTTTTTAGTGTAACTGTCAGCAGGTTCAGCTTTTACTGAACCCACAGATTGAAACCGCAATCATGCCAGCAGCTGAGATCCTTTTTAAATCTATGGGATCTCATTTAAAACAGGAGGTTGGAAACTAATAAGAATATAGGAATGACAAAAAATATATAAATATGAGTCAAAATCAGACAAAACCACAACTCAGTTTGGTTTTCTTTTATCTTACATCTTTATATTACACTTTCTGATCTCTAATTTTGCACCACAGTAAGTTAAATTAATTTATAAGTTTCAACTTTTCATCAATATTCTCTGTAGATATGTTTCTGTAATTTCCTAATAGCTACTTAAGTTTGTTTTGCTCCCTTTGTGTCCTTAACCACATTATTTTGCTGAAAGAAAGAAAAAAGACTTCTCCTCAGTTTTGTCTTGACATATCTAGCTTTTCAACCAAGCAAGTGATACTTAAAAAAAATTTGACTCATTATTTAGACTCCAGTTGATGTACATGTTACAGGCTTGTGCCGTATATTTGATAATGGTGATGTTTCTTTTGCTACAAGAAGGCTGAGAAAATCACAGTATAAGACAAAAGAAGAGAAAAAAAAGAAAGAAAATGCAGGCTGTGACATGACATGTTTGCCACAAGGATAAAATAATGTGCATACTGGTGAAGAAAGCAGACGGTTTTCAGTAGTCTAAGAGAAAAGATAAATGCTCTTAGTCAATCTCCTGTTAAAATATAGATCTAGTAAGTCTGTGGAGGCTGCAGCTGGAGGACATGAAGTGTGTGTGTGTGTGTCTTTAGTTTGCATCGCATCAGTGGGCAGTGAGGTGGATAATCCTCCAGACTGCTGAAAATGACTCTATTGATCTGTGCTTCTCAGTCACAAGCCTTTAAATACTGCAGTATTATATAGCTGATTCGCCTGTCTGTCTGTACAGGTTTACATAGGTGTTATATGCTATCTGGAGCTGATAGGAAGTGTGTTTGCATATGACTTTATGAGTGTCAGGCTAAATGTAGTTCTCACCTAATTAGGAGTCTTGTAATTTATAGATTCAAGGCTTTATTTCCAAGTTTTCTTTTACAACAGTGTTGCTTTGAAACAAGCAAGGCTTAGGTTAAGTCCACTTTCGTTTCTTTTTTCCACTGATAATCAAAAGGCTGGTCTGTTTTGGTTGGTTGTAGTTTGTATTGAGATGATAGATATATATATATATATATACATATATATACATATATATATGTATAGATATATGTATATATATCTATACATATATATCTATACATATAAA
>JBAMHW010000022.1:7043198-7057634 GCA_037177495.1 Rhadinocentrus ornatus
CTCTATTCACTATTACGTTTCGTTATCTATTACGTCACAGTATTTGCTGTGGGTCTGCTAAATAAGGTCATGCACTTTCGAGTATCCAATTTTGTGAGTGCAGCATTTTTTTTATCGAAACACTTTTTAAGTCCAAGTTTAGTTATGCCGAAGTTACCAGGAGACAAGTCAAAATGTGCGGTTGTTGGGTGCATCAACCCACACAATTCCCAACATCACGCCCCGGCATCAGAGCCTCTTCGAAGTGCCTGGTTGAATTTCAATTTCACGGAAATGTACCGACATCAGTGGGAAAGTCCTTTTTGTTTAAGCGAAGCACTTCAAGGACGAGTGCTTCAGCAACCTCCGCCGGTATCAAGATGGATTTCCAGAAAGACTTGGTCGGAATGAGGGGTCAGTTCCTTCTCTCTATGGGAAGGACAGACACAGCAAAGCGGTGAGCTCCAAATAACGCTAAAATTACATCAAGCTTTATTTTAGACATGCATTTTGTGTGTTGATAGGATGTACCGGCTGTTGTTTTGATAGTATTAGCGTTGTGCTTCTGTTAGTGCTGTGTGCTAACTTTTAGCTTCCTACCTGAGGATATAACTCTACTGTGTGCTTTGAATAAAATTATTTGGCTTTGTTTTTGCCATTTTGTGTAGGGAAACACATGATCCAAATGCATTCAGTGACGTTTTTGACGCTTGCATTAGCTACCTCCTTTACAATGTCGTAGCCGTGTTTATCTTATTCATATTGTGGTAATGTGTGGGGGGAAAACAGCTGGTAGAGACGGCATGGATGATGAAAAATACATGGAAGTGTATAGGGAACTTATCAGTGAGGGACGAACAGAAAGGGAGAGGATGTAAATACGGTGATAACACACCATTGTGATGCATTCATTTAAAGCCGTGGTTCTGCAGGTTCGCCGTCTTCATTCTCCTGCTCAGGGTCAGGGTCTGGCTCGAACATGTACGACTGGATGGACACGTTTTCCGTTGTTGACATCTCTAGTAAATTTGCCGATTAAAAGTTGCTCTGCCGTAGATAATCGTATTGCTGCTATCAAATCACAAATATGGCCGAATGGGGGGGAGTGGAGCTCTTTGAGACCTGGAGGGAGGCGGGGCATGAAATTCCTTATTCACATTTAAAGAGACCGCACCAAAACGCTCTAAAGACGTGCCTCAGAACAAGGGTTAACAAGGGGTGTGTGGAGCTAGAATAACCAGGAATTCAGACCAAAGCGTTGCGGTTCTATACTATAAAGACCATCAATGAATGATTTACATGTGAAAAGGATTTAAAAGCATGATATGTCCGCTTTAACCCTTCTCAATAGACCTGTTATCAGACATTATTTTAGCTATGTACCCAAATTAAATCAACAATAACTCTACAATTCTCAGGTCAATATACATAATCTTGGTTTCAGTGTATAGCCGAGACCTCACAGAATATAATCCTAGGGTCAGAAACATTGTGAATGTTTTTATGCCTGAGCAAATTATGATAAAAGACTATATTTGGCCACTTTGAAACCCACTCTGTGCCAACATGTGCCACACAGGTATTTTACTTTTTGAAAGGGAATTTGTGTGCATATAATTCATAATTTGGCCAGGGCATTTAGCCAATATGTTCTCAGTTTCTACCACTTTGCACAGAGTATTATTGATGGGTATAAAATCAGAGTAATATTAGCATTAGCATTGTTGCTAGCTTCAGAATTGGATATAAGTTCTAAGCGGGTGTATTTAGTTTTTTGAAGATTTTCGGACATGCTGATCATTTTTAGCTTTCTTGTAAATGAGTAAAATCTCAAAGTCATCTCTGTTCTATATTTGCTCTGTGCGGTGTGTAAATTTCATTTATTAATTTATTTACAAGACAACAGTAATGTGCGTCAATGATCAAAGATCATATATAGTGGGGATGCTCCTGCGTTTACGCTCAGACATATAAGTGACGAATGAAGTCTCACTCAAGTGTACTATATGATTCGAAAGCTCGCGAGATGTAGAATGTCAACAAACTTTATTTACTCTCCCAAGACCTGCGGGGAATCAACAAGAAGGCTGGTAATGGTAGCCTATTAAACACTGGCGCATGATGCAGCTCCACTACTATAGATGAGTATGCTGGGAATTTTGGTCGAAGAATAGTGTGGATAGACTAAAAATGACCACGAAACGGTAAGGAAATAAAATATATTGCTGTTAGTAAGAATAGTTTTAGGATTTGGTGACGTATAGTGTGATAAACATACAATTTGATGCGCTGGCTGTGAAATGTGAAGGTTGGCTTTGTGTTTGTTTTGTGACCGATGTAAGGCGGTTAGCCAAGATAAGATTATGCTTGGTATCTAAAATTGTAGCTTGTCTGGTTTCATATGAACCCCAGTATGTTGAGGTGAAGTGAAAAGATCACATGTTTTGTTGCATTTTGTTTTAGGTGCTTATGATGTTGATTGCATTGTCATTTGATGCATACATATATAGAAGTTGTTATAAAACAAATACATACAAATGCAGTTGGAGTGTTGATTTAGTAGCGTTGGAAATAAAATACCCGTGCATCACGAAAGTAACTTTTTACACCCATGAACTTGTGCATACAGCTGTTTAGCACGGTACCGGATCTGGCGGCAAGAAGGTTTTAAAAACAATTTCCTCCTGCTTCCTCAAGTGGGCTGGGGAGGGTCTAATAAGTATCTACTTACATTTTCATTTGCAACAGCATCAATAGAGGTGCTGTCTTCTCCAGTTAATATACACCACATTACGATTGCTGCAGATTGACAAGCTTGCAGCTTCATCTGGAAATATGTGTAAATAGTCAGAATTGGTCCACGGATTGAGCATTTGTTGGGACATTTTTTGGAGGATGTTTTTTTTTTTTATCTTTGATGAATAAGAGCAAAAACTGCTTGTCTCCTGTAAATGAGAGACTGGAAACTTAATGCAACTGTCTCACAGTTATATAAAACTGTTGTCTGCTTTTGTCAGGTCAATAAACGACCCGTTGTCCTGTCCACCACCCTTCAATCTCTAAACTATAGAGTGTATGTTTTAAAAGAAATTATCTTCCAGACCTTTGATACGACATTATTGAATTGATGATCAGGATAAAATGTGGAATCATGCAGCATGAAATGGCCACACTGTTTGTAGGGTCAAAATAATCCAAAGAAAGAAATGTTCTGTCTATCTGGAACATTGGAGGGATTTGGGATTGACTAATCAGTCTGCAGAAGAGACAAAAATGATAAAATTCTGTAGAGAAGAACTGCAAAGTGTATGTGACTCAGCAACATCACACTATGTCTAACACGCTCAACACACTATTGATTTAATCTTAACATTATTAGCCATGCGTGTTTGGGGGGAACAAACAGAAATTCCAAAATCCTCATTTATTTAATTAGAATGAAAATCATAAAAGTTTTTTCTTTTTTGTCTGTATGTTAAAAACTGTTTTAAAAAAAACAAACCAAATTAGCTATTTTTTATTCTATGGATGTATGTATGCATGCAGTTTGATAAAGCAGTAACCAGATAATCGTGTACATGTTATTTTTGATCCTTAGTTTCATTATTTACATATATTTGTTACTGCTGATGGTTAACAATGGGACCCATTTTCTGTTTTTCCACAGACATGGATAGAAAATCTCCTTCAAACACAGTATTCGGTAGACTCAGTCCACAAACAAATGAAAACTTGGATCCTGTTCCTGTATCTCCACGGATGGTCACATGTGACCAGAAGTCAAGTGTGGGTCCACTAAAGCAAAATTCTAGCTCGTTTATTGATTTTAAAATTGAAGTACCAAATAATTCTGCGAAAAAAAGGAAGCTGGATGATTCCAGCCCCAATTATTGCTACGACAGCAACGTAAGAAAGCCCTGTATCCCAGTATCCCCAGACTTTGGTTGTTTCATGGACTACTCCAGCCCTTTAGGGAGAAAAGATTCAATGTCTCCTTTTACCCCTAATTACCCTGCACTGAGTGAAAATACACAAACCTGTAAGGTTGAAACAAAAACTGTGAGCACTCGGCTAGACTTGGAGCATACGGAATCTGGGAGCTTATCATATCCAAAAGATGTGGTGGAGACTGAGCACAGCTCTAAGACTAAGAAGATCTTTCCGATGCTTTCATCTACTTTTGATGATGATATTGATGACATCTTGTGTATAAACCCCTTGAGCCAAATAGCAAAAGATGGAAATAAAGAAGCTAAACCTGCCCTTGTAGATGTAGAGGATGACAAAGGGTACGTTTCCACATCTCATGACCAAAAGGAGGAACGCCATAGTGAAAGTTCACCAGATCCACAGCATCATGAACAAGCCGCCATAAGTGGCCAAGAGGTTTCTTTCTTAAATAATGGCTCGAATAAGAGTGGGCTACTGCTGAAGCCAGCAAACTCTTCTGTGAGGTGTCTGGAGGGGGACAATGAGGAGGAAGAGATGTGGAATATTGGCGCGCCACTATTTGAGTCATCTGTATGTCAGTCAAGTGCTACATTGGAGCACAGGAGGCAGGTTTCGGAAGCCGTTAAGGAGCCTGATTATGTCTGTAATACATACAGTGCAGGTGACTCCACTTTGGAGACAACATATGAAGACTCTTTGCCTCTGCAAGTACAGGTAAGTTGTTTCCATTCTTCTGTCTTCTAAGGAAACTGAGCTCATATTTCATTTTGTGCTGTAGTGTGCATTGAGTGTATTCATACAGGTAAACTGTTTTTTTTAAGGTGAAATCCAAAGTGGAGATTCCTGGCCGTCCTGCAATTAGCACACCAGCTCAAGATCTAAAGGCACACCAAAACAGGGACCAAACTGTCCAAAGAGCCAAAAATGTGAGGAGTCAAAGGTACTGTAGTGGCCCCTGTTACCTCTAGAGTGTGCTGCGTGACCATCATACACATGGAAGACTTGGGTGACTGTGTGTGTTTTAGATTTCTACTTGTCTTTAAGAAGAAATCATGTAAATGTGGCTAGATTAATTGTGTAGGCTTTTTTCTTTTTTACATTTTTTACAAAAATTTCAGGTCAAACATCTGGAAAAACAAGATGGAATGGGAACGTCAAAAAAGACAATACGTGGCTTCTGTCACTAGTCACATGACTGAAAATCAGAATACGACTCAAGGTAGGACACCAGTGTTTATGAGGGATGTGTCCCTAGAGAACATGTTTGTTTTATGTCATTATTCCTTTAGCATGTGGAGTCCATACATGTCTGTATCATGCACCACAAATACAGTATTGTCTGCCCATTGTTGAATATGCATCTGATTTCACAACATTATTGAAAAAATGAGGTTTTAGTGATAATGATTGCAAAATATAATGATGAGTAGCTTGTGTGTGATTTGTTCATTTTTAGTGCCAGTCAAATTAAATTGTTTTTTCACTATCTGATCTGAGACTTGCCAGTATTCAACCTTGCCTGAAATATAAACAAAGCTAAATTACAAAAAAAAAGTCATCAGAGATTTGAGTCATAATAATAATCTGTTGACGTACAAAACATACGATGGCTGTAGAAGTAAGAATGAAGAATGGGTATTTACTAAGCACCATTACTATGTCACTATGTCAAACTTGAGTGTATAAGGAAACATTTTAGTCCCAAAGTTATGCGGCTAGCTGTCATTTGTTAGCATTATGTGTTAGAGATGGGAAATAGCACAGCGGGAGAACAGCAGATTAGTTGTTAGACAGGTTGCAAAAAGAGTTTGTGACTGGTGGAGACTCATGGCAAAGCTTCACGTAGGGATCACAGATGGCTAATGATGGAAGCAGTGCTATTAATTTAGACCGGCAGGTCAGTGCAGCAGTGAAAAGCAGCTTTTTCAGCTAATAAAGCAACTGGCCAATACCAAACATTGATCCATGCTTTAATCACAACACGACTCGATTACTGTAACTCTCTTTATGTTGGTCTTTCTCAGTCATCTTTATCCCATCTCCAGCTAGTGCAAAATGCTGCTACACATTTTTTAACAGGTACAGCTAGTCACTCAGGTCAGCTGACCAGAGCAAAGGCTCTGTCCCCTCTAAGCTTAGGTCGCGTCCTCAGCACCCTAAATAGCAGCTGGTCAGCTGACCTGAGCAACTAGGTGTGCCTGTTAAAAAATGTTTGAGAGGCCTTCTCACTGTCCATGTTTTATTCTCTGCTTTAAACCCATTTCTTATATTTGGCCTTTGCAAAAGTACATTTTATTATTATTTTAATAGTATTTTTGTCTGGTTTTTCTTTTGCTTTGTACATTGTTTTATTATGTTCTTAAATTTATTTTGTTTTGTAAATGTTTGGCACACAAGGTGCTTTATATGGTATCAATTATTCATTCATTCCTCATTCATACTTGGTGATGGTAGGCGACCGGTGTAGCCACAGCTGTCTGGGTCAGACTGATGGAAACAAGGCAGCCAATCCGCGCCAGCGTCTTATTTGCTACTATTCATGGCCATCTTGTTGATTTCTCACGGGTCTTGGGAGTGTAAATAAAGTTTGTTGACATTCTACATCTTGCCAGCTTTTAAATGCTATCTTACACTTGAACGAGACTTCATCGATCAGGTATATTTTTGAGCGTAAATGCAGGAGCATACTCACTATATAAGATCTTTGATGCATGGTGACACAACGAATATAGAACGGAAAGTCATCAGCATTATCCAAGAGACTTAAAAAACTAAACACACCCTCTTAAAAGCTCTCAAGGAAACAGAGATGTAGTCATATCCAGTTCTGATGCTAGCAGTGATGCTATGACTGATTTTATACTTTGCAGTGGTATAAACTGAGGATTTAGTGGCTAAATGCCACGGCCAAATTGTGACTTGTATACACACTGTAGCGACTATCCAGCTCTATCCTTTGTAGTCGCTTTGGGTGTGGGGGATCCTGGTGATAACGCGCTTGATTGAAACAATGTCCAGACTGTTAATGCAAGTTCGGGGTGTTCTCCCATTTATTAGAATAAATAACCACGACTAATGATCGTTTAAAGTCCACAATGGCAGTTTAAGTCATCTCACCCGGTGTGATGTTCAAGCGTTGTCAGACATGTTTTAAAGCGGTAAAAAACCATACAGCCTCCCATCACCCAACCAGCTGTGCACTGTTTCCTCCATACTTAAATGCACTTCCTCCTAACCCCCGCCACCAATGGCTGAGGGAAAAATTGGTCACGTGCCATTTCAATATTAACAAACACCGCCACCTGAACCAAACAATAAAGAGGAAAGATGGCTCCTACACACACAGTATTTTGTAGCCAGACTCCCTTCCAAGAAGTAAAATACTTATGTGGCGCAGTTTGGGTATCAAAGTGGCCAAATAGAGTCCATCTGGTACTGTCCATACTAAAACCTTCATAAAATCTATGAGCTGTGTGATATTCTCATGCAACTTGGTACACTTGTAGTCAAGGAGTTGCTGAATGCATGCATCTCTCGACATCTTTATGCATAGAATAATTTCTATCATGATATTTTCAACTGTGTAAACTAAAAAAACAATTGGACGATGATAAAGTAACTTTTTCCTTTAGTTTATCACCACTTTCTCAGGCATATTCCCAATGTTTCGGACACTGGTTATATTCCGTGAGGTCTTAGCTATACATTAAGACCAAGATTATGTATATTGTAGTTATTGATTTTATTTGGATAGGTCTGTTGAGGCGAACCACACCTCCAAAAATCCCCAAAAATAAAAAGCAATGTGAATCAGGTTGGTTTCAAATGAATTAATTTAGCCACCTGTTGTCCTCAGAAGGCAGTGAAAGTTTCTTTATTAGTTTTTACTAGTGATGACATAAACCAGAGCTCTTACAGGATGTGGGATTTAAAAAGCTGACAATTGAAAGCACTGCCACCAAATCTGGTTGTGGTATAAAATCCTACTGTTTTTATAACCAGTGTCATCAGATTTTAAAATAAGAATTACTTTTGTGATCTCAAGGATTCGTGTCAGAACTTCAGGACTTGATGACCCAAGTGTCCGAGCAGCAGGGCTTTAATGGAGCTCACTGGCAGCACCCTTCTGATCTTACATGCAGGTACGCCATTTATGTTGAATTCTTTGGAAATAATATGGACCATGCCATTTTTAAAGCAGTTCTGAAGCAGATGAGTCCAAACAGCATCAGATAAGTGGCTCTGAACCTGTGCTTGCTTCCAGAAACTACCAAAAACAGTTCTGCAACGAGATCCCTACGATGACCCTCATCGAATGGCAGGCTAAGAATTTAAGTTCCCACAAGCGCTTCTGCAAAGTCCCAAAAATATTTGAGCGAAGTCAATTTCCTTAAGTCTGCGTGTGTGAATGGACCAAATATTCTAGACTTAATTGAAGCATTTAAATGATCTTCTACTTTATGTCAATGTTTTCACAGTTTTTGTCTGTGGTCGGGTTGGTTGCATGCACTTTTTTTTTGTTGTGAATTTAAATATCTTGTGTTTTTCTTTAAATTCTGCTTGTGCCCTTTTAAAGATATAATCCATGTTTTAAGAAGTTTTAATGTAATTAAAGTTGAAGAAGAACTTCAGTGTTTCATGCATGTGAGAACTTAATTTGTTATATATTTGAAGTGGTTTGTTTTTTAATGTTTTTCCCTCATCTGTTCCTGTTTATTAACTGTAATTTCTGTTGGTTTCTTTAGTCTTCTTCACGCCTGAATTCATGAACAGAATCTCTGAAAAAGCTGCAGGTGTTCATCTGATCATTATACACTTTTGTCTGGTTTTTTCCACACAGAAAAAAAAACATTATTCCACTTTGTTCTATTCCAGTATTGATTCAGAAAATGCATTGTAATGTTGGACTTGAGTAAGCTCAGGGAGGTTTGTTTTGCTTATTAGCTCACATTGATTTCTAAGTCATTACAAACTCGTGCATTCTTTCATACAAGTTGCTGACTAGTCTGTAAATGGATTGACCAGAAACCATGTTTTTTTTCTTTTCTTTTTACACTTAGCTTAAGAAACTAGTTTTGAAAACAAGCTTTGATCCTCCCCCGAGTAACTGAATACAAGTGAAAGGCTTCATGGCAAAAAAAAAGAAATCTTGACAGCTGAAGCCCAGTGAAGTTTGAACACATCTATAATTCACCAACATCTTTCTGGATTTAGTAAAATTGTTTTCCTAAAATGCCTGGAAAGCTCTTGATTGTTTTACATGTCCTAATTTTGCACAATTAAGACCCTGTACAGCACTTTGATTGGAAAATATTGGATATTTTAATTTCATTTAAGCATACACAAGTAAGCATACATCATTGTCTTCATGATGAAAGTTGTGTAATCTTGTGCATAATAGTTAAACCATGCTAGCCCTCATTAAGCAATGACTGATGCACACTCTGATACAATGGATATGAAAATGACAACTTTAATAAAGCAGTTTGTTTTTCTAAACCATGCTCATTTCTGTATTTCAAGAACCCCGCAATGTAACACTGAAACTTCTTTGTATAATTACAAAGGTTGGTTGGAGTTTCCAGTCAGACAAATAGAAAATATGCATTAAGTAAGTTGGAAACAAAAAGGAAAAAAAAAAAAAAATAGTCATGAACTGGATTCAGTCCATTTAGGACTCTTAAGGAATGTTGTGTTCTTACAGTCGTCACCATTTAAGTTAGAATAAGGAAAAAAATTCTGCGTTTGGGTGTTTGACTCCATTACTTTAACCAGAACCATCTGTGGCTGTATGCTCTTTCAATCAACACCGATACAAATGACACGGTATCCTGTGTACAGTATGGGTGACTAGTCCATGCCCTGATTCGACCAGCATGTAAGAGCACTGTGCTTTTAAACTTGGTCAACCAGTTCTGTGTAAAAAAATCAAGCAAGTGCCAAGATTTTAGTGTCAAGTTTACTCAGATACTCTGCTCTGGTGCTGAAGCACTGTACAACTCTAGATAAGTCCACAAATGGGTTTCTAAAGACTAAGATGATTCATATGTTGCAGAAAAGGGTAAAACATTGTTACTGAAGTTCCCAAATTATTTATGCTCTTTCAGTAATCACTGGAAATGCATGTGAACAAATGGTTTTTATAATTACCAACAATCTGCATTGATTCTGGACCTGTTTAATGCAAAGATCTCAAGGTGTTGGAAAACTGTCTTTAGTTTCCTCCATAGATTCTGGATTAGGATCCAATCTGGTCTCTGGTTGCTCCACTATGCTTGTGGTTTTATGTTAACCATTTCCAGAGCACTTTGTCTATACATTTCTGATCAATGTTTTGATGGAAGACATTTTCTTGTCACTCTATTTGAAATCAAATGGCATAGGTAGTAATAACAGGGTTTAATGTAAGTTCTGCCTGAGCCAGCAGCCGGATAGGTCAGTGATTCCTAAACTGGGGCAAGAAATGCTGCAGCATGGGGTGGAAAACCAGAGGTTCAATATGTCGTGAAGACATGCTGATTATATGAATAAATAATGTAGGAAATGGACAGTGTTTGCTTTCTCACTTGCTGTTTAGCTGGCTTTTGAAGGCAGAGAATCACATGTAACGTTTGAGAAACGCTTCCATGGCTTGACATGATAACGGGCAACTAAACAGCAAAGATCAGATTACAAGTAGTTTATAATATAATTTAAGTAAAAATTCAAAATTATATAGCTGTAGATACAAGTAGGAAGCTGGTCTTCCTGTATGTATCTGTTCATAGGTCATCCATGAAAATGTGACTCTAGCTTTGCCAGTTTGTCATCTGCACACGTAAAAACCTTTAATACTTTGTATTGTATTTATCTTGCTATTTATTGTAAGTAGGAACCACTAATTTCATCTACTATGAAAAATTCCTTGAGTGAGTAAACAGACTTAATAAACGACTGATTTAAGAGGAAAGTTGAAAGAAAGCCTGTCACATAAATAAATTCTTACAGTAACTCCACATTTAAATATTAAGGAATACAGTATTTACATTGTCAAGAAAGAAAATAATAACATACAGCACAGTTTCAAATGCTATAAAATAATGGTTGGAGTTAATTGCCTTTGCAACCAGCAAAGAATTTTCCTCACTGACAGCTGAGGAAGAGGAGGAAGGTTGTTAATAGTTCTAGGGAATGCCATTCAGAAATATATTGCTGGCAAACTTTAGCAGATCATGATTATCCATTACTGTGTGGATGGATGCCTATTGATTAGAGAGTCTGCTTATGGGTGCAGTGTTCCTCAGGAAAAATGGATTTAACCTTGAGTTGTGGAAGTTTTCTAAGAAGTGCTGAGCAGAGCTCACCAAGAAGTTTGTCCCAAAAAGACGCAAATGGGTGTTAATCAGTCAGAGGAGCCATAACAAGTCTGGATGATTTTACTTGAAAACTTTGCCCTACCTCTCAATTAGTGGTCGTTTTTTCCCCCAGTGTTATATGTAAATGTGTGTGACAGAGTAGGGGAGGAGGGAGGGGTGACAGTGATAAAAGCAGTCATCATTCTTTCCACTGCATTCAGCTGAAACCTTCATCACTCGTTGTTAACCACCTCTTTGCCATTCAGCGCAAAACCAAACAGGCTTTGACCCTTTTAGTTTTGTGCCTCCACATGTTTGTGTTTTCAATAAATAAATGACTCATTGGAGTACAGCAAAATGAGGCATTAACTCTCCTCTAATACAGGTTCTTGTCACTAAACGACCCTAAAGCATTAAAAACATCCAGGGCTTTTTCTTTTTCAACACCTTCCTCGTATTGCACAAAAATAGTACAAAGACATTATATAAGAAGAAATACATAACAGTGGAGGAGTGTGTAAAAAAAACAGGACTTTACCAGCAACGTATTAACTGAAATTAGTCACCTAATCTTCACCAGTAGCAGTACCTTCTTATATTAGGATACAGTATGTTTTCCACATTAGTCTTGATTAAGAAAAAGCTCTCTAGATTGACACCATCAAAAAAAGACTTATAAAAATGTATTTACACATCATCTGCCTGCTGTTTCTGCCAGACTTGTCATCATCTTGCAATGTTTCTCTTCAGTTTGCCCACACATTTTAATTCTAGGTGAAAGATAAATAATATGACACAAAAGTGAGATACCGGGCCTTACATCTTATTAGATAAATCATTACTTTTAAGGCAGCACTACTGAGTTTGAATCAGCCCTCAAAAACATAATTTAACCCTTCAATGTGCCATATGGCAACGGATGAACCCTCAGAATTCTATTCAGCCTCTTAAACAAGAAATTTCAACCTTAAATGTTGACTTCAATTTGTGGATAAAGTCTTGATAGAAGCCCTTCTGTCTGGGCATCTTTTCAGGATGTCGTAAAGAAGTCTCGGGGTTGCAAGTTGGGCCCATAAAAAATGTTTTTAAATTTTTTTTTCATGCCTGCCAACAAAAAAATTGTACAACAGCGTCCTTTGAAAATTAAGCCGAAGGTTTATTCCCTCATATTAGGGTGTGCAGTTTGTTCACCTGCCACATGCTGAGAGTTTGGGTTTGGCTAACAGGATGCAGAGTCTGAGTCCTGACTTCTTTTGCCTCCACTGAGGGCTGTTATTGCTGATTTAAGGGTTCTCTTTAGTGTCTCTGCGGAGGCACATCTCCATTGAGTCCAGCCCCATTTAAAGTTCATTAATTAGATGAATGCACTCCCCGTACAGAAGCTCTGCTCCTCTCCAGAATCCATCACTCTCAAAGCAATAGACACCAGGAGATAATAAAGGGCTCATTCTGTGTGTGGAATGTTGCATTTTAAAAATCTATAACAAAAATATGGAAATAAAAGAAGTGACCTCTTTGAATTTAAGTGTGTTTTAGATGAGAGGCGCTTCTCAGTTTTTGGGTGATTTAGCTGAGTGATCCCTCTAAAGCTGCTCTGGCGTCATCGCAGCGCATCTTGGAGATGGCTCTTAAATTAGTCATGTGAAGTCTGGATTCCCTGAGGGGGAACACAGCCTCAGAAAGCAGCAAAGACTCTGAAGAAGAAAAAGGTATATTTTAAAAAAACAAAACAACAGATGTACTGGTGGCACTTTGTTAAAACTAAAAGGAGACAAATAAACGGCTGACAAGATCAAAGTTGATGATTTTGATGCCTCTGTGCCACCCAGAACAGAAAAACGTTCAGGTTTATGGTGACTGATAATGCACTGAAAGATGCTCAGAAGAAAGAGGCAAGAGAGTGAGAAGGTCTCTGGCTCTGTTTATCAGCTTTGGTCTCTGGGGTCGACTTATCTGCAGTCTCTCCCCCATGCTGCCCTAAGAAGCGGAGCGGCTACTGAACTCTCGCCCGCAGTCTCTCCAGCCAGGCGTGCTTGGCTGGCGGACTCCTGTACCCTCAGCTCAGCACCAGGATCGCTGCTGAAAAGGACGAAAGGCGTTGCAGAGAGACCCAGAGTCCCAGCATCATCCTGACAAGCAGATGGGCTTAAAAGAGGGCTGGCTTTCTTTGAAGTCTTTTGAGTTAAAAAGAAGACGTCCTGGCAATCACACCTCAATGATGTTGATAGATGGCATCCTGTTGTTGTTGTTGTTCTTGGGGAACTGTTGGAGGAAAGAAGAGGTATAAGGAGGCTGGAGGGTTAATTAAATATTAACTTTCTTTGATGAGCATGAGGATGCCTCTATTTTTTATGTCTGCAGCAATAAAGTGAAAAAAAATTTAAGTTTAATTTTGACTTTTTTTTTCTGCACATATGTGTATGATATGGGGCTCTGTGCATTGACTAAAACAGAACCGCTAGGAAGCCATGACGGAAGTGCCTTCACTTGCATCGTTTGATGCAGAAAGCTGTGGTCATGCAGGCGATGGCGCCATGTTGGAACGGTGCGGTGTGTTTCAGCCTGGAGCAGATGCTCGGATGACTCTATGAGAGCTGATGGAGTGTCAAAAGTGGAAAAAAAGTCTAGAAATGGCCGAGACCATTCACCTGCCCGGCGCTGCTGAGGGGGGAGGCACCCAGGGAGAGGAGGAAGAAGAGGAGGAAGAGGAGAGGGTGGGTTATACCTTACTGCGCAACAGCCCCCCCGTCGGATGCTCGGGAGTGCTGCACTCTGAGGAGTTTTTGGCTTTGTCCTTGTTGTTGTTGGGTTCATTGTCTTTAATAATGTCATACTGGCGGCAGAAGAGTGCGATCACACCTGGGAGGGGAGACCGTGAAAGCTCTGGTTATTATCCAAACACAAAGTCCCAGAGAGGCGACGGCACACGTTGCATCTGTCTCATCCCAGCTTATTAAAGCAGTTCTCACCTGCCCACATTATGAGTACCACCACGATGATGATGAGCTCGCCCGCCCTCAGCTGGGTGGTCTGGCCCACTTCCTCCATTGTCACTTCGTCTGATGGAGCCAAGAGACAAAAGTAAATAGATTATTAAAACAACAAACAAATGAATAAAAGGGAGGGGGGGGAGGGGGGGGGGAGGAGGGGGGGGGGGGGGGGGGGGGGGGGG
>JBAMHW010000022.1:7057644-7069802 GCA_037177495.1 Rhadinocentrus ornatus
TTGGGGTGTTTGGCCCACTTCCTCCCTTTTTCCTTTTTTTGGGTGGACCAAGGAAAAAAAGGGAAGGGGGTGGGAAAAAAAAAAAAAAAAAAAAAAAAACCCCCCCCCCCCCCCCCAAAAAAAAACATAGGATTTTATTTGAAGACAGAAACAATAAAAACTAGAGAAAACCATATATTTGCTTAAGGTACTTAACTCACTAAAATACCTGGAATAATCATGATTTTTTCTGTTAATGTTTCTCTTGATGTTTATTATAAAACATTTTTCATGCCACTATTCTTGTCATTTATGTTTCTATTGACCCGAAGTTTGAATAAATTCTCTTGCACTCAATCACCTGCCAGCAGAATGTATTATTATCTCATCCTGTTATTTGCAAGTTGGTGTTTGGAAGAAAGTCTGAGGATCGAACTCTAAAAATGCGAGTGTGAGCAGAATGTTTGCTTAAAAGAGTTTTCATAAAGGGTGCGGTATATGACTTTTTTTTTTTACATAGTTTTATACATTACATTATTATACATTGTACTTACATCTTTATACTTAATACATAGAAGAAAAAACAACAACAAACCCTTTAAAAACTATAAGAAAAACTACTACAACATTGCAATTTCCCTCAAAGATAAATATTTTCCACCTCAGTTCGTAGCTGTTTGAGGGGAGTAGCACACACACAAACACTAACTGTTTACTAACAGCATACTTTGTTGTTAAGTTAAATCCAGCATATTTATGGATCTTTAATGGATTTGCATGTCTTTAAAGGTAATGCATTTGTCAGCAATATACATATTTTTCAAGTTAACCAGTGCTAAAACAACGATATTGAATATTGGTGGTGTAAGAAATACCAACACCATCATTCCTTTTTCACTGTGTACTGAAACCAATTCCCCAAAAATGGGATGGTGTCAAATGTAAAAAACCCAGAATACAATGATTTCTAAAACCTCATGAACAGTTTAAATTTTTTTTTTTTTTTATTGCCAATAGAACATAAAGAACATCAAATGAGATTCTTCCTGGTTCTCTGAATCTTATGATATTATACACTGTCCTCAAAGTCATTCAGTGGCATTTCAGAGAGGCTCTGCCTCCTTTTAAACCCAGTCATCTTACTGCCTATTAATTAGTTGTCAAATGCTTTCATTTGCTTTTTTATTTGTGTTACCTTTCCAGTCTTTTGTTGCCACTGTTTTAACTTTTTCTGAGATGTGTTGCTACAATCAGTTTCACAATGGGCTGTTATTTTCCGTGAAATTATAAAATGTATCAGTTTCAACATCTGATATGTTGATTATGTTATTGTGAATAAAATATGGGATTATGAGATTTGCAAATCATTGCATTCTGTTTTATCTATATTCATATTCATATTTTATGTTTTACAGAGCAAGATGCTAATAACCCCCAACCCTAACCCTTTAAAGACTTGTAGGTGGGTCTTTAAAGCAGATGGTCATTTGGAAACTTATGTACTGAGAAAAGGTTTATGTTTCACCGATCAGTCCTTTTATTGACTGGATTTTCGTTATCTACGTGTAAAAATATAAGCTGTTTTTGCTTTCAGTTCCTCACATGCAAGGACCAGGAAGGTTGCAAGCAGCAGCGTTGCGCGACCCGTCTAATAAAGAATTCAGTGATATACAGTCAACCTCCTGTTCTCTGCAGGGTTTTCTGCTAAGCTTCTTCTCTCTGCAGCTCCAAAAATGTCTGCCAGACATCTTTGAACTATGCTGCTTTGTCATTTTATACATTGGGGGTTATACTGAAAGACTTTTCTTTCAGACAGTTGCTGCTCAAGGTCTGTATTCTTACTCTTGAGGTCTTTTGAACCTCCTTGCAAAGTGTGAATTGTCTTGTATGAATAGGGTGAATATCTGAGTTTTTATACATGTTCTAAATGCTCTTTTAATTCAAGTTTTTTTCTCTGGTTTCTTTTTTTTTTTACATATATCAGGTGGTTTTCTCAGGTAATTGCGTCTTGAGTTGCACCAGCCGCTCTCAGTTAGCAGGGGATTATTGCACAGGTGCAGACTAGAAGAAATGGTGATTTTCAGCCCATGAAGGGCATAAAAAACAATCTCACTCTCATACAGTCAAAAAGAGAGCAGGTGTGTGTGTCTCCTTCTGTAGTTGCCTACAGATTTCTGTCAAACAAACAGCAATACACTGCTGAGTGTTGTAGAAACCACTAGTTTACTGCAGCATAGAGAGCACGCCATCCCTTTATTAGATTCAGCGGGTGACATTTGGAGGGCCCAGCGTGCAGGAGCCTCATGCCTCAGTGGCTTTTAGCAACAAGCAATTCAGCTGATCGATTGGCCTCTGTTGTCTTGTATTAAATAATCAAAGCACAACAGCCCAGGGCGCTTAATGCTGTTGCCAGCCGGCTTTACTGGGGCTAACTGGTCAGCTGGAACAACTCAGATGTTCACTGACCGAGTTCTTGAGGAGGCTGGGTTTTAAACAACCTCTGTCCACCCATAGTGTTGACTGCATCTTTAAAAGAATTTAAAAAAATGATATTTAGGAAAACAAGGACTTTTTTTTTGTCTCATGGACACTAAGATTATTGCATTTGTGATGCAGGTGCATGTGATTTATGTATTTCTTGTATGGTGCGTTCCCTTGTTCACCTGTCTGCCACAACATAAAACCCCTAGCCTAATACTGTACAAGACCCCTTTGTGCAACAGGTCTGAGCTACTGGGACATGAATATGGGAGCTGGTGGTTTAGTTCCAGCCTATCATATTTATCATGTATCATGCATATCAGATTGAGATCTGAGGAGTGTTCTGTTCACCCGGTTGTGGTTTTAATGTTGTGGACGATCAGTGTATTTAGCATTGATTTCATAGAAGCCAATCAATTCTTTCGGTGTATATACAAGGCTAAGATCAGATATCCTGATTTTCCCTTTGCTTAAAGAAGCACTACTGAACTTTGGCAGATTTTCTCAGTGAGATGCCCCCTTACTTCAGCTAATTCAGCCTCCATCTTGCAACCTACCTATACTCTGAGCTCTCTCTAGTAAAAACTTGACTTATCTCTCACTATGTCTCTTTCTCTCTTTCTTTCCTTCTCTTCCTTCAATAATGTCTTTTTGCATTTCTATGATTAATCGGCCACATTGAATGGCCAGTGTGTTGATATCCAGTTGCTAGCGTGTGACAAGGTGTATGAAGTGAAACTCTGCTGTAAAGTTGTGCAGCGTCGAGTTGTAAAGTGTGGTTTCTCAGGCTCTGGAAGCTGTTATTCCTCCCTTCCTCAGATAATGTCCTCCTTGTGTTTCCTGGCTGAATCCGCCACATGATGCGTTTCCAAAATGGCCAGTATGTTGCTGGCATGTGACGAGGTACCGTAAAGCAAAACTCAGCTGTCAAGTTATATTCGAGGCTGGAACACAAAGTTGTGAAGTGTTGCTTCTCAGCCTCGGGATGATGCAGGGCAACAACTGTTCCAGGAATGTGCACAATAATAATCAGTGTGCCTCAAAACGAGCCAGAAGCACTGATTTTTAAGGTCAGAAACTTAAGTAGTGTTGCTATAACACTCAGACATGAGATTGTTTTCTTGTCTCATTAACAAAAGGGAAGTGATTAATTGTACCTCTGATATGTTAAGCTGTTTAGCCAAGTGGGATTCTTCCTTCCTCTTTTATGTGCCTTCAGAGTTTTGTTCAGATGCAGCTGAGCAGAAGGATACTATCTAGAGGAATGTCTTACAGTGTTTTACTGCATCGCAACTTTGATGTACAGATAGAATTCCTTCGTGACAGAAGAAAAAGAAGCTTTTATTTCATCCTTCATTGACAATTTTTTAGCAAGACCTGAGAGAAGTTTTTACTTGTATTGGATCTGAGGAGACCAATCTGCCCCGTTAGCAGCACTTTTTATTTTTCACGTTTGTGTATTTGCAAAAAAAACCCACTCATTGTTTGTGTGACAGGTTTTGTTATTCCCTCGTCCTGCTACACCCTCTTTCACTCCCTCCCGCGTCAGTCACTTTTTGTTCCCTTTTCGTTCTTTCTCTGATTTGTTTCTTCCCCGTTTTGTTAACAGGCTGCAGCGATATTTTTGTTTTTTCTTCTTGCTTCCTTTGATCTCTTCCAGCTTTAACAATCATGAAAGATGAAATGAGAAGAAATTTAGAATAATCCGGCATTTCATGCTCATCCTTTTCTCCTTCCTCTCAGTTCAGCGTGATGCAGCAGAACTAAAATGCTGAGAACCTGAAAAAAGACCATGAAAACCTCTTTTATTCTCAGGGTGTTTAACTGTCATATCAAGAAAAGGAACCAAGAACTGTACTGACACGCACTCACTATGCACATTTATTTAAAGAATACATCTAATTAGTTAGTCAGAACTCATCGGTACATATTTATCAAGCCATGAAACTTGCAGATCATCCCATCATCATTACAAAGAGCCAATATATCCAGGTAGATTTACACAGATTACTTTTTGAGCCGTGTGGGAAATGAACAAATATTACTTTTAATGCTATGGTAGCATTGCTTTTCCACTGAATTACAAAATGTTGACTTTAAGAACACCTGCTCAACCATCAAAACGTTCCTCTGCTCCAACGCAGCTTAGCTAATTAAACAGACACACTTGAGAAAGCAGTACAAACGAGACCCAGAAGGATGTGTGGTGTTGTGCTAACCGTGAAGATCTGCTCTCTGTGGATGTTTGCTGTGTGATGCTGGGAAACGTGTGAAGGAGTGAGGAAATCTTATTTTGTTTTGCAGTGAGCGGAGACTCACAGAGTGTGTACATAAAACCTGCCAATATGTGGGGATCTTCAGTTCTTTTGGCTGTGGATGACTGAACCGAGAGTTGCCTCCTTAAACAGCCTCCCACATGAAACAAGCAAACAAACATCTGTACTCTACTCAACTACCTCATTTTTAAAAGTTGAAGGTGGTAATTTGCACATCTCAAGGCCAAGTTTAACTTCTGGAAACAGGTAGCCTTGCTCTGAATACATATAACAGAAGCGGCTTACCAGCACCTGTTATTAAAACACAATACAAAGAGGATAAAAGGACTTTTTTTTTGTGTATGCTACCATATGGTATCATAGTATCTGGTCTGATGTAGGACACCATTTAAATCAAGACAAATTTCTCCCTCAGGAGATGATAAAACAGCTTTAACCTTAAATATAGGGTTGAGAACTTTCAGATGCAGGTTGAAGGGGGATTTAATGAAGGCCTATGTGGACATTAGTATCATAATACCCATTTACGTCTTTATTTATTAATGAATTGAAACTAAATTTCCCTTTAAATTGAGTAAACACACAATAATAGAATAGCTGTTATAGTAAGGCATTATGCAAGTGAACAGTTTAATAAATTACATTTGAATTGTGCCTTTTTGTTGCTATGAGTCTGTGTTTGCATGATAGGTTATTGAACATTATACAAACTCTGCATAGATTGAAGCAGATAATTGCCCTAATCATTCTCCCCCATATAGCAGTTCTCAATAAAACTGTTTATGAGATACTTTAATTGCTTTATTTCTGTGCACTGTGCATGAATTTGAGCTATTCTGATTTCATTGCTTTTGAAAACAGAAAAAGGAGAAAATCCACATGAAATGAGCCCATGCAAGTGCACAAAAGGACTAAACCTGTAAATAAACACTCATGTTTATCTGGATTCTGTAGAGAGATTGATTTCTCTAAATTCTTCTCTGCTGCAGAAACAACACGCAGACAGCACATCCGGCACTAATTAGGCCTCAGTGGTCATGAGAGCATCTCTTCACTGGTTTGCAGTGATTGTTTTTATGTTCTACATCTCTTGCAGCCCACTTGCTACCACAGCAGAAGTTCAGACTCCCTCTGGCTCCACACCTTCTGAGGTATCGGGAGTATAACAGCCACTCATTTGAGAGATTAGAGTAAATGAGAAAAGGAATAGATGGAGCAGCACCTCAGCAAAAGCACATCGATTCGCCACCCCTCACAACTCAAGCTACCTCCTCTCTGTCTGATAAATGCCTATCCTCATTTTGGTTTACAGTGCAGTTGTGCAAGGTGCATGCAGAGTGAGACTTGCAGAGGAACATCAATACACAGTGAAGTGTACATCCCCCTTGGGAGTTTAGTTCCTGAGTTGCGGTCAGTAGGGGCAAGCTTCAAAAGCACTCTGTTGTAAAATTTCATTTCACGCTTTCTGTGTCTATTGATTCCTTTTGGTTTTTAGGCAAAATCTGTCATTGCATTGTCAAAAGACCAAGTCCCCTTTGCAAGCTGTGAAAGATGACAGAAACAGATTTGCACTTTTCCTTTTATCCGTGTGTTGAACGGGGAAAGAAAAGTGTGCATATTTGTGTGTCTTTGTTGTCTTTCTGCTACTTCACCTTTACTCTTAGAAGCCTGGGTCTCGGCCTCCTTTGGTGTTCGGAAGAGCAGTGGTTCGCTCAGCGGGCTCGTCCCAGACATGCTGATGTACTGGACATGCACAATGTAGTCTGTCTCTTCCTCCAAGTCCCATAATGCACAGGAACGCGTAGTGGTGTTGACTTCCTGGATTAATCGCAGCATTTGCACATCTTTCTTCTGTTGGAGCAGATGTTGGTTATTAATAATTAAATTAATGCTCAGAAAAACAGTAGATGCACTGGCGGATCAACCAGATTGGGATTAAAGTGTAGTTTTTGGTTGCATGCTAAGTTTTGTCACTTGCAACCATTACATTTGGACAAACTAAAGGTGTTATAACCTCTACAACCAAGTGTCAGGATTCCAGATGGCACAGAAAAAAAAGTAGTTTTGTTCTTCTTGTTTGTAATATTTTCCACTTTGTATTTTTGTCTGTTTCTTTAAGAGAACCCAGCAGCTAGTCAAGTGCGCCGCAAACATAAACATTGGTGTTGACGTCACCATATGCATGTGTAATGACTGATGAATTAAACATAACTGGTTTTACAAGCAGCTTAGCTACATTTGATCTCTTTGACATTAAAATGCATGTCACACATACTTCTCATGCTACTGTTAAACTAAGTGGTCTGTATGCTAAAAATTCCTCTCATGTCCATACACTAAACATATTGTTTG
The DNA here is from genome assembly GCA_037177495.1 of Rhadinocentrus ornatus. Lineage (NCBI taxonomy): Eukaryota > Metazoa > Chordata > Actinopteri > Atheriniformes > Melanotaeniidae > Rhadinocentrus > Rhadinocentrus ornatus. Next base: position 7,064,733 of record JBAMHW010000022.1, read on the forward strand.
AAACTGGATGCATGACATAATGACTGGAGGCAGGGGGCGAAACAGCTAATCCAGTTTTCTTTCGTTTGTACCTTAACAGGTTAAGACAATTGATACTAATATAAACTAACACAACCATCTGGTTGCAGTCTCATTTAATACTGCTACTAAATACTCATATTTAATCATTTAATAGACCAACAAATGGGTGTAAGCAATCTTTTCATTCTTGACTACATAAAACCCCCCCAACTGCCCAAAACTTATTAAAATAAGAACAAAAAAATCTAATGCAACACAATATTTATGATGAAATGAAAATGTTTTAAATGCATCATTAATAAACTACCTTTTTTCTGGCTATTTTTGTTTGTAAAAATCACAAGATAAGAGCTCATCACGTAAAAGTAATTCAATAAAAGCACAAGTCCAGAATGTCAGTATACAGACATACAGAATATTACACAGCACAATTATTTAACTAAACCTTCTTCATATAAAAAAGGTATGTGATAAAAACTAATTCAACCCTAATGATTCAGGGGACACTGGTTTCTCATTGTTTTGGGGACATTTTGGACCACTCCTCTTTGAAATGTTGCAGTAGTTTCTTGAAATTTGTGAGGTTTGTGGTTTGTGCACAGCTCTCTTAAGACCCCTCCAAAATGTATCAGTTAGGTTGAGGTCGACCATTCTGTTGATCAAAGTCCTGTCGAGCTGGTTTGGGCCAGCGCTCAGCTGTCAGAAAGATGGTCTCACATTTGACGGCACAACTCATTGACTATAATGTGTTCAGATTCTGTGTCTGTAAAACGAGCCCAGATGCAACTTCACAAACACTGGAGAGGCTTTCTCCTGCAACCCTTACAAACAAGCCTTGTTCAGTCTTTACAAAAACTTTAACTTTTAACATGAGGCCTGGAAAATGTGTGACGTAGCTCTTTTTCCCCCCAGCTTCTATGTATTTTATAGGCTGACCTTAGGGCAGAATTTACTGGGACTTCTGGGCTGATTAGCAGCTATTTTGAATGTTTCCCACTTTTTCAGTGTAGAATGATGAACTCCAAATTATTTAGAAAAGTCCCAATTGATAGGCAGCAGCAGTTGCTTCTCTAAGGTTATTGTAGATGTCTTTCCCCCTTAGCAATGTATCAACACACACCTGAAAACGACAAAAACAGCTCCTTTTTATAGAGGTACTCACACTTGTTGACAATCAATGGATTAAGTGTTTGATAGGCAAAGCCTGGCTGCTACCGATTCATGAATTCCTATGGAATGATTTTTTAAAAATGTTTTATTATATTCTGAGAAGTTAGACCTTAGATTTGACGAACTGTGTTTTTTCTTTTAATTATGACTAAATATGTTTACTTTCTTGGCACATTTGTATTTATATTTAGTATTAGTCTTTACTGCAACGTGTATAACTCACCTGCTGTGTGATGGCAAAGCCAATGACGGGGTCTCCCTCAGGGATATCCCATGACACCACAGCAAAGTTTGCTTTCACCTCTTTGATGGTCACATTGACAGGAGGCGACAAGCTATCTGCAAACACAGACACAGAAACAAAAGCTCTTTGTATCCACTGTGCTATGAAGCAAAAGAAAAGCTCTGTTTCTACAACCTGCTGAAATGTTAGACGGTGTGGCAGGAAGCCAAATTTCAGAGGGTGTGAATAAATGGCTCAGCTAAATCCTTGATTTGAGGTGGAATTTGTGAAATGAGTATATAAACAGAGAGCAATTCCTCAGAGGCTTTGTAAGGTGGGGAAGAGTCAGGGTAAGCTGTGGGGTAAATCAGTCTCATTCATGACATCAACACTTAAATTCGAAAACTTTTTAAAATAAAACTTCATTCAAAATGTTAAGATATTTAAACAAGTATTTGATTCGCTGATATAACTTTTGGTGCATGCACCCATGGAAATCACAGGATGAATCATACTGAATTTGACCAGTAAGTCAGTTTACACTTGCTCAGAAATTTCTTTGACTAATTGATTCATGACATCCATAGATCCCAGATGATGTCTCTTATAACGTTGGTGACTTTATGAGATTTGTCACAAAGATTCAGATCCAACTATGCTGAAAAGCTTTATAAGCATAAAAAATGCTTTGTCTATTCCATCACATGTATTTTCTTTGTGTGTTTTAGTCTGTTGTCCACATGTGTTTTTGGTGACTTTAAGTGTATTTTCTGAACAACTGCCCAGTTTAAAAACTTTTAGAAATGGCTTGCACTATTGTAATCTCAGGAAAAAAAACAGGTTAGATCAGCAGTTTAGAAAAATTTTTGCACATCATTTTGACCACGCTGCTATGTGATTGGCTGGTTAGCCATTTGTGTTCATAAGAAATTGAACAGGTGTACTGGTGAGTGCATTTTTTGCATATTTGTGTATTTATAGTTAAAGCCCCACTATGCAGAAAATGGGAGGTGCCAGTATTCACTGTGGATTTACACTCTCATTAAACAAAACCTGCAGTGAAAATCTCCTGTTTTATTTAAAAACCCATAAAATGTTTGACATGTGGGGCAACTCTAAGACTGAAGCGTTGCTGCAGAATGGTGAGAATAGTTTCTGTTGTCTTTGAAGGGAAAATAAATGTAACCACTGTCAGGACAAATAGTTTTTGTAATGGATTTTAATGATATTTTGGCACTTTTTGATATTTAATTCAAACCTCTGCATTAAATATTTTCTTTTTAGTGTTAAATGCATTGATTTATTTAATGATGATAAAACATAACACCCCTAAAACAGCTCCAAAAAGCCTGGACTTGAAGAAGGAAGCAGTTATCCAAAAATAATAAGACAAATGAAAAGCAATAAAAACTCAGTGCTGCAAACAGGATGAATTGTTTTCTTTTTGTCTAATAAAAACAGATAATTTTGTGGGGCTTGAAGAAGCTAGGTCACAAAATTATAGAAAAAATGCCATTTCCTCCTCCTAATTCACCAAATCAAACTAAATAGAGCTTACAGCATGAAAATACAAATGCATTTGTAGTCAAAGAGTGTTGGATAGAAAAATAGCATGAAATAATGATCTCAGTGGGATAATTATAGTTATACAGGGTCAAATGGATTAAAAACTCATTTAGATTTTTGAGAGTTGCTTTGTATTTCAGGGTCAGATTTAGACAGAAAATAACCAAGGACTTATGTATATATTTTTTATTCACTGCTGATTGTCCACCAGCCCAGGAACTAATGCAATGGTTCTCTATTTCATAGCAGACAATACTGAAACCCCTTAATTCTCACCCTGGTAAGCATTTATTAACCTTAAATATTCACCTTAACTGTCTCTCAAATACACAAGTGCAAGTGCAACACAAGTGCAGGACTCCTCGTCATCCTCATAACGACGCTATCTACAACAGATCTGCGTGTGCTTCCCGGCTTGGTATCGCATTCCAAACACACCTCCAGTTTAATTAGGGTCACACATGACAAGAAACTGAGAATGATAATTTGCATTCATTACATAATTAAGTGTGAGATCGTGTGTCTCCTTGTGCACTTTGGTGGCCTCAGCTGTTGGTAAGAGGCTGTAATTACAGTCTATATTGCTCAAGGCTGATGGTCACATATAGATCAGATGATTAAACAACCTGCAACTTGATCACTACTAGAAAGCTTCAGAGGTTCTGCCAAAGGTTGTCGTATTTAGGGTACAAAAATATTCTAATTATGTATGATTATATTAGATGCATCTCTGAGTGTATGATAATTCAGTGCGTTCAGTTTAGACCCCACTAATTCTAATAACTTTGTACATAAAAACATACTTGAAATGAAGTTTAGGTTAAGTGTTGCCTCTATCATGGCCTGAGAGACAGGCGTCTGGGGAGCATGATGGGACCAGTGGAGTCACAAATGAAGCTCATCATCTCTCAGTTATACCTTGCCTACTCTATGTTTTTGTTTAGCTCCAGGGAACACATTCTTTTCTTTTGACTCTGATATAAATCATTGTTTCTTCTTCAAAACTACAAAAAAAATAAATAAATAAATAAATAAAACAAACAAACAAACAACAACAAAAAAAACCCTGATAAAAAAGGGGGTTACCTTGCTCTCTTCCGGATTGATAACTGTTGCCATGGTTGCCAAGTAATTAGCATATGCAAGCTGCCCACATAGATCACTTAATCACTCCCTTGGCATATTATCCAACAGGTGGATCCATTCACACATCAAACAAACTGCATCAGAGCTTGCTCGGAACCTGGTTAACCGGATTATATCATTAAAACGTACTTGAAAGAGCTCCTGCAGAAACCAAAAACAATAGTCTGAATTAAACAGAAGTAGTTCTGAATTGAAAATGTACAATTAACCACTCAGACAAGCATAAATAATTAAAGCAGTTGAAAAGTGTATAAAAATGAAATCAGAATAAAACTGCTCTGAGTCTGCTAAGAATGCTGTTTGGCAGATCTAAGATCAGCTCAAATGAACCACACTAAGGGGGAAAATAACCCAAAGTTTATCTTAACTGAACAAATCACAAACACACTCTGCGGTAATCAAATACTTCCGACACCTTTTAACAGCAGATTAAGTCACTACTGTAGTTAAATTGTGCAACTTATGTTGGTCAATCCCTGGTAACATATGTGACGTGAAGATGCGAACTAGAGAGCATCAATCAAATTATGATGATCTGCATCAGTGGTGGGACCTAGTGGGTGTAAAAACTACCAGTAGAAAAATGAAGCAGGTCTTGTTGGTGATCCTTAACTCTATCTTTATAATATCAATCAACTAGGTCTGTAGACTATAGTTACCCATTTAACTTTAAATCTCTGAGTGGGTGTGGAGCTCTTTATCCTTTGCACATATTTAATGTACTGTGTGTTACTGAAGGGGGAAATGTCCACATACATTACTCTAAGAACCACTGTGCTAGATTGTTAACTTGGCCCTTTAATTAGGGTGACCAAATGTCCTCCTTTTAAGAGCTAAAAAAAAAAAAAAAAAAAAAAAAAAAAAAAAAAAAATGTACCCGACCAAACTTTCAAAATATCCCAGACTTTTTTTCTTTCCCCTGGCTTTTTTTTTTTTTTCCTTCC
>JBAMHW010000022.1:7069902-7084105 GCA_037177495.1 Rhadinocentrus ornatus
CCCTCTCTCCCCCACCCCCCTCCTTTCTTGTCTTTGGCTTTGTCCTTTGAGTGGGGGGAACGACTTTTCTTCGTGGAAAAAAAAAAAAAAAAAAAAAAAAAAAAAAAAAAAAAAATGTGTCCGGCCGGAATTTCAAAATAGTCCGGAATTTTGTTCTGTACGCTGGATTTGTGTTGTGTTTCATTCCCCACACTTGCTTGTTATTGTCATTCACTCTGTCAATTAAAGAGCAAGAAGAGAGGGAGGGGGAGGACGGAGCTGCAGTGGAGAGAAGCCAGAGTTGCCTAGTAATGACGTCACCTACTCTTGGCTGTACGGAATGATGAGACAAGTGGAACACATAGACAGACATATACAGCAGTCTTGGATGGGCTTTGCAGGGGCTTCGTCGGGGATGCAAAGACACTCAGGTTTTAACTCCCTAAGGGACAGCTTAATAAGACGAGGTGAAGACAAGGTTCATATTTTGGACTGATGGCTTGGAGAGCTTGGGGAAGAAGCTGTTCAGGAATAGATCTGAGTGTCCAGTATCTAGTACAGCTAGAGAATGCAGATACGTAAATGAATGAATGAACTACAAAAAATTCCCATTTTCATCTTGGTGGTGATGGGAAGCTCAATGTATGACATACAAAGCAGTTTGCTGTATGCTCACATCAGTTCGGCATGAAGACAGGGTTGCTTTATAAAGGGACAAACACCAAACAGAAAGACACTTGTTAAATTTTATCTCGTCCACCACACTGAAAGTGGACTGAATGCTACAGTATTTTTCCCACACATTTAGTTCCCACACAAAAAGTTGTTTTATGTAGACAATATAAATACAGTAAAACAATGTCCTAAGATCAGTGCAAAGTAGGCCTCTTCATCATATGGCCATAGCCTTGAATGTGGACACACTTATTCTATCCACACTGTTGTGATGCCACTACAGAAATGGATCACCAGTGTCACTACATCAGTGTGAAGTAAATTTTAGCAGTACTGTAGTAGTTTCCTAATTAGCTATCCTTTACAAATGTATTTACCTTCATTTATCTAATTATTATTAATATTTCTGTTCTGTATATCAAGTTTCTATATTACTATTCTTGTCTTACTGATTGTTTTGTTTTGAAATGTGAAAAATGACAAATAAAAAGTGCAAAAAACCCAAAAAACTGTTGGGAACCCAGCTATTGTCTAACACATGCAATATTAAGATGTAGTTCCTCGCAGATTTCATTTATATAAAGAGAGAGGGGGAAGTGGGGGGAAAGAAGTCCAATTTTAAAAAGCCATGTTTGTGAAGCTTTGTATCATATAATTTTGCACAAAGCTTATTAGCTTTAAATGGGGGAGCAGTAAATATTATATTTTGTTGACGCTACTCCATCCTTGCTTCTTAAAGTGGAGAAGTGCATTAGAGCCCTTGGAAATAAAAAATTAATAATTTTCAATAAATATTTTTTATATTTTATTTGATGTCTGCCACTTTCTCACAGTAAATTAATTACTGTGCTTTTTGGTTTCTCCTTGAAAACAGATCCTGGATTTTCCAAGACTCCGCCATCACGTAACAGAAGTAAATGAAAAACCATAAATTATTGTAGCAATTTCAGAGGATTGCCACATAGTGGGCTTTTAAAACATTAATGTCCTTGTTACGTCTCCTTAGTTTTTTTGTTTTGTTTGGCAAAACACATTTAAGCCTCTCTGAGTGTCCTCACGTCCCACAGCTTTTGGTTATTTTTCTTTTTTTGCCCTTGTCTGTCCTCTTCCTTCTGTGTTACATCGAGGGACAAAGATGGTGACGCTGGCCATGACTCCAGTCGCTAAATATCCACATGACATAAGAGTCAGCTCTAATGAAACCCCAGACAGATGTCTTCATAAACTCTCTGCGCCACACAGACTGCGTCACCCCAAGAGACGGGGAGGTGACTGAGCCATGATGGATGTCCCTAGTGTTATCCTGATGATGATCAGAGTGACAGCCAGTTGTCTGTCCCAGGCGAAGCAGGTTGGAGGGTCACTGCTCCATAATGTCCCTCTTCATTAGAGAATTCACTGAGACTGTCAGCTTTTGATGGTGGAAGTGTGGACACTATAGGGAAGGAAGCCAAGTTTCCATTTACAAGATAGACGTGTGTGAACACACACACAATGGAGAGCTTATCACTGTTGCATGGACACTCCCCTTGTCTTGCTTTGGGCTTCAGAGAGATAGAAAAGCAGGGGCTAGTTAGACAATGAAAAACTGCAGGTAGCATGAATATATTTAAAGCATAGTGTAAGACACTTTTAAGACCAAAAAATACTTTTTTCACTTTCCCAGCTGAGTGACGCCACTTTCCTGAGAGATCTCTGCAAGTATTGTTGTTACCACGTACGGCTTTGTGCCATCAAAATAACAAAAAGATGTATGTTCATGCTGAATGTAAATGCATAACAAAGGATTCTCAGCTCAGTCAGAACATATTTACAGCTGATCAGCCACATGCTGCAAAGTAATCTAAGTCTGAAGCAAATGCAAAATGCATCCCACAGAACAGAAATGAAATGAAATAAAAAATACTTTATTAATCCCAGAGGGATAAAAGAAAGAAAAATTATATATAGAAAAGCTCACAAGACAGGCAGCTGCCCCTGTGGAGCTGGAGGTTTATTCATAGTTCAGTTTATAACGTTTAATAAATCAATCAGCGGAAATGATAACGCAAAACTATCTTATTCGTGTATAATTACATAACAGTAGGAATAACTTGGTTTTAACAACTGCAGAGTGAGTAATTTGAGAAAAGACGCTGCAGCACACCACTCATTCCTCTGAAGGACTTTGGCACTATTTGCAGGCACTGTTATTTAGGATAAATTAAGTTTATTATTATTTCACACTTCAACTCTAAATACAGAAAAAAAATCCAGTTCTGGACCCTTTTGTCAGGAAATTGTGAACCAAATTTATTAAAGATTAGCAACCCATTTTATTATTTAATAAAAAATATTTAATAAAAAGCTACTTTTATATCTGGGGTTAAAAAACAAGCTTGACTCTGACAATAAAAGTGATCAGGTCATGTAAACATGGCAGAAGAATCTAAAGGATAAAATCAGGTTTCTGGTGTTTTGGATGCTGAAGCCACTATCGTGCCCTACTGCAACACTTTAACAGACAACATTTTTCCCCATAACTTTACAATTTCTTACAAGTCAAAATACATTATGCAAAAAAGGCTTCCAGTTAACTGTTTAAATAGGAAGTATTTGAATTGAACCCCTTTAATGTTTAGTGTCCATACCAGTGGACCACTATTTAAAGGCTGTTTTCAAGTGTATGCATGGGTATGGATGATATATCTGCAAATATGCCACTTCACTAGACATTAGTGAGTCATCGAATACACTGACACTCACTGAAAAATAAATAAATATACTGTATGATCAAATTTGATATATTCACATTCTGTGATTACAAAGTTTACCTAAGTGATAAATAGCATTAGAAAATGATTCAGCTATATTTTTCTTAAAGAATATTTATATTATATAAATAAATAAACATATTAATAATAATTTTTATAGAATAGATACAAAACAGATTTCAAAAACACAAAAGTTAAATAAAATATTGTTTGTGAAAAAATTTGAGTTTTTAAAAAAAATAATTCATGCATACGAAGGTTAACCTCTTCAGCTGCTACACTTAAGATCTGAAACTATGATTCAGTATTTAATGTAGTCGTCTATACTTCTCCATGGAGAGATACAGAGTCATGCCACCTTACTAAAGCTCTTTAGAAAAGTGTTTCAGAGTCTGATCCCTGAACTGGCTCTTCTCCCTGGGATGCTTATTAACTAGTCTAAAGAGAAAACTACCAGTTAGTTGCAACATGTTCCACTATAATCTGGCATTACAAAGCCAAGCACAAGCCTCAGATATTCTCTTTGAATCACTTTATGCATGTAATTTGTTTAGCCACTAAAACCGCTTTAATTAATTTAATAGCACATGAACATTTGCTCTTTAGCTGTAATAAGCAGCAGGTGGCAGAGAATATTAAAGCAACGTGCATTTGAAGGAACACTTTTGTAGTGGGATGAAATAAAACTTTATCAGAACATGCTAACCTTCAGAGGAATTGACAGTTATAAATCAACACATTAATTAACGCTGTGCTGTGTTGTGGTGAAGCTAACTGCTTTGTGAGCTTTACATTAGCTCACATTTTCTTCCACCTGAGTGTGAGATGCAGCCATGCTGTGCTATTTGCGGTTAGCATACACACAGCTGGCAGGTATGCTAGCTACCTCCTCATTGACAGTTAAAGTGCCATGGCAGAGTTTTTAAGACTTTATGCTGATCTGGAGTTTGCCCCGGCATATGTCAGAGTAGACCTTGGCATATTGTCTTGTCCTTGTGGATGCTCAAGCGGACACACACATCACACACTTAAAGAGGCATTGTGTCGTGGAGAGATGAAGGCATTTTAGTCTTATTTAGACACTGTAACATCTGATTATTAATTTAGACGTACAATTTTAGATATACTTTTGCTCACAGTGTTACGCTGTGTCATGTTTTATAATTCATTGCCCGTGATTCTTGTTTCCTTACTGACTGCCAGCTGTTTTGCAGTCATGCCACCACTTTTCCATACCACAAAAAGATGTTCCCCTATGGCTGTCATTTGTTTTCACAAAACTGACATTTCCTGTATTTCTTTGTTTTCAACACCTCTCTCTCTGACTGTTATGGACACTCGGTGCTAAACCTCCCCCTCAAACACAAATACACCTTCTATCTTTTTTTGGTCTTTCTTCCTTTCAATCTCTGTCTGCCTCTCCAACGCTCCTCACTATATTTCTGTACTACACTAGAGATTTTTTGGCAGCTTCTCTGTAGCCTTGTTTGTAAAGCTCTCCGCATGTAGCTGACACTTCAATGGGAATCTGGGTGCAGCGAGGAGATGATGGGTTAAAAGGGGAGACGCTAGCCTAGCTGTGACTCACTCATATCCAATTCTGCTATTGATTAGCTCATACCTCTCACACACTTTCTGCTGGTCAGCTGGTTTACAGTGTAGGCAGATGAGCTGCTTTTAGTTTAGAATGTAGTATTTTGTTTTCAGCTATTTCAGAATGTTTTCTTAAAACTTTCTGTGCTTCTTCGTGTAGTTTTGAGCCAAAAATAAGTGTATTTTCTGCATGTATGCATGTCATACAGAGCCTACTCTGTTTGTTTAAATCTGCTTGCTGGCATGTGACGCAGGCACAAAGCGAAACTTAGCGTCCTAGATAAAAAAGTTGCATAGTGGGGCTTCTCCGCTTAAGAAATCCACATGATTGATGTCACTGTGCCATCAACTGAGTCCAGAATGCAGTGTTTTAAGGTAGAAAAGTTATGAAGTGGATCTTTAAAGCAGCACTACATAAATTTTCAATCTTAAAACTGTTCTTCAGACACACTGACGTTAATTACACATGCTTCCGGACAGGGCCGGATTAAAGGTCAAGGGCCCCTGGGCACAGTGTCCAAGGGCCTTCCCCTACCCACGGCAATATAGTGAAATATGTCCATGACAGAATGTAAAACTACATTTCTAACATTTCTCAGTCAGTGGTGCCAATAGCAACACACTACATAGCTACAGGCTGTCTACATTTCAGATTTTTCCATTACTCAATCACAAACACACAGTCACACCTATTAATGTTACCTGACTGTCTCTCAGTGCTTCTGTCTCAGTCGTCTGCTCAGTGGGTGTGTGTTCTCTGTGGTCCAGTCTGCGTCTGTACACAGTAGCTTAGCTCTGTCCAGTAATCACACCTAAAGGTCTTTTTGTCCCTTTGTAAAAAAGTGAGTTTTTTACTCACAGGAAATTAATTTTCATTCCTGCTGGCCAAAAGTGCACTTAGGTGGAAAGGGTGGGGTTTCAAAACAGCATCTTTTCATTAAATGACACACACACAAACACACGCTCACATTGTTCTAATTAAATGTCAGAAGCAGGCAATGAAAATCCATGCAGCATTGCGTGCAGAAAGAACACAAGCCAGCTAATTCAAAAAGGCAAAAGAGCGCTGTGAGGCTGATTATCTGACAAGCCCACTGCTAATGAAATCCACTCTGAAATCAGCAGCAAACCCACCCTCTCTCCCCCATGCCAGCCATGGTAGTAATATGAGAATGAGCTGATAATGCTGAGGGAGCTCACAGCTTGGTACAGAGTTATGAATATGATAATAGCACTCTATAATACACTTTCCTCATCTCCTTGCCGTTTACTTCACACTTACAGTAGCTTCCCACTCTCTGTGGATTTCTTCCAGCATGGCAGATGATGAGGGCACAGCTGGGATAGTAACGCCTACAGGATTAGTGTGGCAGGCAGGTGGAGGGGGAGTATATGAATAATATTCGTGCTCCGATACCCACGTTTCACTCCTTTTGGCATTCAGTGGGTATCTCTTTCATTGCACCGCCCCTTCATCCTTACACCATTACTGCATGCCATTAACTTTGTGTATTCTTCTTCTTCCTGAAGTTTGTACTTTCCTCTCTGTGTATCTTTCTGGATGCACAGTTGCATGTTTTTGATCTGCAGCTACTGCCCGGAAAACCTTTCCCTGTCTTCTACTTGTTACTCTTTTCTTTTCCCCGTAAACTCTCCTCCGATCCCAACCGGTCGTGGCAGGTGGCCAAACTCCCGGAGATTTCTTCATGATAAAAGGGAGCTTTCCTTCCTACTGCCACCGATTGTTTGCTTTAAAAAAAGTATCTGGGCTTCTATTCACATTTGTAAAACTTTTGAAACAGTGGGCAGAACTTTTGTAGGGCGAAACAAATGAGCACAGGTGTGTGTCTACAGTATGTGAAGGCAACGGTAGAGCAGGTAATCCTCAAGGGGCCCACCTGTGCTTCAGACTGGATGAATGTAAAACACACCATCTGGGCCGCCACAAATACCACAAAAGGACCTGCACTAAATAAAAATAGTATTTTATTGTTCTGCTGGGCTGCAGAGAAAGCTGGTGGAGCAGGAATTATATAATTCCCTGCTTGAAACATCAGCTGTAGCTTCAGAATCTGATACACACTTACATGACTGATTAGTGACACAAACTAAAGTTATGACAACCTTATAAGCATATTCATTTCTAAGTGTTTACACATCTTTTTTTTTTAATCAGTTTTATCAGGATTTTAAACCAAATAGATCTTATTGGTGATATAATTTGTCTTAGCATACATTATATTAATGAAAATCCAAATGTACATGTACAAATCTCTTACTGGTCATCAAAAAACTGGACTATCTGTTACCAGGATCAACTAAAAGGATTTTTTATTATTAGTATTACATGAACAGTCTAGATAACAGCAGGGATGTGAAGGAAAGTTTAACAGCAGCACCATCAGCTGACACATGCGAGGCACTGAAACCGGCTCCAACAGACCACTGGTAGCTTTGAGCATCCAACAAAGGCGGGGGTGGTCACAGAAAGAAACCTGATTGTTCTAGGGCAGGGATCACTGGATACTGGATGTCACATTAGACAAATACAGCCAAAACTTAGAAGTATGGACACATTCACGCTGGAGCTGTTTGGTCCACTCTAAACAAACCCTGATTTGCTTCCATGGAAAGTATGGTTCGTTTGGAATAGTAAGAACACTCATTTGAACTCTGGTACAGACCAACCAAGTGATCTCTGTCTGCTTGACAGACCAGGGGTCTCAATTCACTTGCAAGTAAACCCTGGATCATCCAGTGAACTAAAGAGAGGACGTGACTTAGAGCGCTTGCTGCTAATACTGTACAGCTTCTTGTGAAAACCATATTAGGTTTAAACACCAAAGTAAAAACAGAAACCAGATGCAGAAATTTGGTGTTGTTTCTATTCTATTCTATTCTACAGTCATTTGGCAGACACTTTTATCCAAAGCGACTTACATCTGAGAATAAGAACAACACAAGCAAGAATTCAAACAGGGTGGGACATCATAATTAAGTAGTAGTCAGACTGCTGTGAGTCCAGTTGGACCCAGGTGCAGTCATGTAGTTCTAGACGCAGGTTGTTTTTTATTTTTTGTTAAAAATACAAGATCGAGATTTCATCACACAATATCATCTTGGGCATAAGTGCATGCAGCATGTTGGAATGTTTACTTGCAGTGAGCAAGCCAGCTGATGGGGAATGATTGGCCAATAAATAAACTGGATTTTCTTCTTCCACCTGCTTTTTTTCCCCCCATCTTGGTCAGTGGTCATTTTGGGCAATACGGGCAGTTGTTATAGTTGTGATGTTATCCAGGCTTGGTCCGCTTGAGTGCAGTGCAGTGTTACAGAGACTAAACCTAATGAAGGTGTGACTTCACCCAAAGGAACCAAATCCACCAGACTATGATGGTGTGGACAGACAATAAAAAACCTTGAAGCCATTCAAGCGGCATGTACATAACTTTGCTTTGTTAGTGGCAATGTGGACTCCATTGCCTTTACTGATAAACGGGAAAATACAGTATTTTAAACCTTCAGATTAATTTGCAATCTAATCTGGTGCAATTTAAAAGAATTAAATTTAACTTTATATTCAGTTTTAAACCATTAAAAATCCAACTTGGCAGACTTTCTCAGTGAGGCACCCCCTAAAGACGGCTAATATGACATCCATTTGGCATCCTACATATACACTGATATCTCGTCAGTAAAAGTTATTGCTATATCTTTTCTTTTCACTTGCTTTGTCACATTCTCTTTTCTTCCCTCTCTTCCTCCAACAATGTACTTTTGTGTGTCTTTGATGAATCATGCATGATGCACGTTCAAACAGCCGGTGCGTTGATAGCGTGTGAACTAATAAGTAAAGCAGAACGCAGCATCCCGGAAAGAGAAGTTGTGAAGTGTGGTTTTTCATGCTCAGGATGCTGCAGGGCAACGACGGCACCAAGAATGAACATAATGAATATCACCGTGCCACTTTCTGGGCAGAAAGTTACATAAGTCTCTAAACAACAATACATACATTTATGAGAATAGATAAAAAACAGTTTCACAGGCTGTTTATAAGCATAGGTTGATTCTGCAAGTAAATGAAAGGTGGACTGAAGTTCACTGATCAAAAACAATACAAATAGAATACAAACTTTGGACTTTGTGCCACTTACTCCCATGCCCTTTATTCCAAATAGCTCAGACCTTCCTCCAACTGTGCATGTGCAGACATGAAACTGGACAGATGACTGACTGCGTCAGAGAGCAGTCGCTACCACGTCAGTTTTTGGCATCACTGCATCTTTCTCCCACTGGCCCAATGTCGACATGATGGTGCCCATCTGTCCTTTAATCCGTGTTTCACTTTTTTCTCCATAAAAAAAACAAAACAAAAACTTAAACATGGTCAAAGGAAGATTTTTTTAAAAGAACTACTACATTAAAAACCACTTCTGACAGCGTGAGATTTAAATCTAAATGGTTTTCTTTGTATTTCTTTCTCTTGCTGTTCATTGTTAATCCCAGCTTTGAGCCCTCTCCATTAACCACAAGGCCACAAGAGCTCAAAACAGGCTTTTTTAAAACGAAGGAGAGAATTACACGATTCCAGAGGAAAGACCAGCAGCATATTAATACAAACACTCGGTTGTACCGGAAAGACCACATGAAAATGATTTCTCTTCATGCTTCTTTCAGCTCAACTTGTCAGGTGGTGATTAAAATGTGACAGGGTGTGAGGAGGACTGACAGGAAGAAAATGCAAAGCCCAGCCCCAATCCTGAGTTGTAGAGACAAAGCTCTGTCAAACCTGGATTCCTGTACATACTCCAACTTAATCTTTATATTGTCAAGTCTTCTCCACTGTACACTTGTATTTTCTCTTCTTTATTCCACACACATGTAGTTATTTGACCTTTTAAGAGACCTTCTGGAGGATTCCTGAAAGGTGAAAATAATCAGAAACTCAACATACTTATGTGAAGACTGAAATAACACAAAGCATTGCTGCATGATCATGTATGTCCCAGTCAAAAACTACAAATGTGGTATGTCATATTGTTAAACAGCTCATTTTTTTTCTCAGTAATCCCAGTAATTGGCTTTTTTGTTGTTCCTAAAATTGTTGGAGTAAAATGGGAACCAGGCATCTAGTTTTATTTAAAATAATAGATACAATTATATTGTCTTTTTCTCTACTTGTTTATAATGTTTGTAATAGTTATGAATTCCTGTTTGATTTGCTATTTAAAATTAATATTGTGCTGTTTGCTAATTGATTTTGTTCATTGTAATTTATATATACTTAATATACAAAAAGTAAGGAAGCTTGTGTTTGGTCAATTATTTCTTCAGTTTAATAATAATTTGTTTTGTTTTATACAGTTTTGGAAAGCCTGATTAGTCACCTTTTAAATTGAGGTTTAACTTGTAAGGATCGTGCTTCTGTGAAATGAGCAAAACATCTGATTGTTTTCAGCCCCCTAAAATGTATTAAAATCCCTTGCAATATTCTCCTGTTGTTCACTCTGGATTTTACTTTCTCGGTGGATTAGATGATTTCACCCTCCCACAGGAAAAAAAACCCTCAGATTGCCCTTTTCACACTATCAATTTTACATTTTCAGGGACCTCGGTTGGATGTGGAAGAGCCACATACAGCCACACCAGCTTAGCACCTCCTCCTCATGCTGGTCACCAGCCTGGTTACATTTTACTGTGGGATGGCATCCCCTTGCTCAACCAGGAGTTGCTGAAGGTCAACCAGCATGGTTGTGTTGCACGCCCAAGCTGATCCCAGTGTGTTTATTTGGGTTCATGTCTGGACTCCATCTTCTTCATTTCTAAATTATACCAGTACTATATAATGATGTGATGATCCCAACTGCCTCCAGAATCTCATGTTCAAATGTCTGTTTAATGAGCCCATTTACATGCACACCAAAAATCTAATCATTACCTGATTTCTGGAGTTATCAGATAATTTAAGTGGCCATGTAGACAGCAGAAATCTGATATCATTTATCAGATGACCCCCATTACTCCGATGTCTTTGTTTATGTAGACCCATAAATCTGATTTATTTAGTCCTTTTACATCGCATTTGCAAAGCGTGGTGTCGCTTCCACCTTTTCAACATCTTCCAGTAAAAAGACAGAAACAATGTAGTAACAACGTGAAAGAAACACAAAAGAAAAACATGGTGGCGTACAGCAGCAGGAATTTCAAGTATAAAAACAGTCACCTTTACACTTTAGTACGGTGGCTCAGAAGTGTCACAGCAATACAAAAGCCGCAACACTACCTAATTAACCACAACACAGCACAATAAGCTGCTACACAACACAATTAGTCGCAACACTACACAATTAGCCACAACACAACATAATACGCTGCAACTAATTGTGGCTTGTGTATTTCTGTGACACTCTGGGCCACAGTACTTTAGCAGCTTATTACCTCATACATTAGAATCAAGCGCTAAGAGTGCGAGTGTAGCTATGTTCAACAAAAACCAGATGTTTTTAGAATAACAGGAAATGAATTCACTCCACACATACATACTCTGAAATAAATCCGATAATGAGGACATGTAGATGTGGATTTTCGAATATTGCATTTTAGAAGTGCATTTAGATGCGTGAGATCAGATTATTACATTTATCTGATTATTCCCAGATATCAGATTTTGGAAGCACTTAAATCTCATTTAATCATCATTTTTGCATATCAAAACAAGACTGAATACCATCAAAATCAGGTTTTCCAACGATATACAATGGAAAACCAACTGGTATTATTAAAGGGAGAGAATTATTGACCAAACACAAATTCCATTATTTTTTGTGCTAAGTTTATTTGCTATTTATTGCTTTTCTTCTTCATGTTTCATTTTTGCACATAAAGGACTTGGTGTTGCCCAAGCGCCTGAGAAAGTGCTGTAAAAATATAGCTGAGTTGAGTTAAATGTTTCTTCAAACAAAATGCAGCAATTTAGGTGTTGAGAGAACAAAAACCTGATCATTATAAACCAAAATTAATGGATATTTATGCCTTCAGAGTTAGTCTTGCATATAATTAAGCACACACACACACGTACCTACCTATCTACCACCCTAGACGGTTTTTTCAGGGAACAGTGATGATTCAGCCCTCCAATCAGGAGGCTATCCCGGATAACCAGCAAGTGTAAAGGGCAGCACATTTGAATAGAATCAGACTGCAGGGTTTCATTTGCACAACTAAAAATGCACCAGAAACATTCAGCTGCTGCGTCTGATGCATGACTGAATGTGAACGTGAGTCCTGCACATGCTCTGCCACTGATTGTGGAGGTTGTGTCTGCTCAGTGGCGATCACTCATCTAATTTTGACCATGTGACGAAGCTGCCGTCTATAAAACAATAACATGAGAGCCCTGAAGGCAGCGTCTGTATTCCTTAAATGAATAATGCAGCATGATGTGTCTAATGAAGGACCCTTAAAGCACAAACAATTATTTGTAATTTGTGTTTGACTGTTTGTGACGAACTGCATGAATATCACAAAATCACATCTATTTAAGTGGTTTTCTGCATTTTTCTGAGTAATTTGCTCATAAACTCTTTGTTCTGTATGAGAGATGGAAGATGGGATACATTTACTAACTTTGGCTCATGCAGCTGCAGGCCTTAACTTCTCTATGGATGCTAGATGGTGAAGCCCTTCACAAATAATATACTGCCCTCACAGAAAATTTATCATCTGGCATGCGGCTGCCAAAATCTTCCAACATTTTTTCTGTTGCACCAAAAAAACATACCTTCTGTTAGCTGAAAAACTCTGCTTTCCTCCCTTATTGTTAAAGCATATCTCTCAAACAGTGAAAAAAGCCAGAAGCTTTCCACCACTTGCATCAGGGTTAAAGTTTTCTTTCAACTTTTTCATTGATTTTTCTTTGTTTTGCGTTTTCTAAATAGAAAACTGTTTAGAAGCTCAGAAAATTACCCACAAAGATTTATAGCCTCGTTAAAATAATGTGTTAGAGAGCTGATTTAGATCTTACATAGAAACATTATCTTTCCTTTCCCAGGATTAACCTACAGTTTATGAGTCACTATAAACACAGACGCTGTAAAGACGTCACTGTAGTGTAATTTTATAGTATGCACCCACTCAGTCCTGCCAGCGTACCTCTCTTCCTCATTGATTTGGTCTAATTTTCCTTCTGCGGGTGTTTTAAAATACTTGAATATAGTTGAATTATGACTCTAAAAGTTTCTGACTTGGTTATCTTCTAAATAAAAGGACAATTAGGAAATTCAGAAACAAGATTCAACTGTGTATGCATGTTTATAAACCCATTTAAATCTAACATAGTAAAATGTAAATGTAAAAACATGATAAAAACAAAAAAATGTTTTGTTTGTTTTGCTGCAGCCAAGTAATGAGTAACTTTAAGAAAGGGAAAAAATACTTAAATATTCTGCTATTCTGGGAGATCAAAATTTACTCACGCTGCTTTCAGACTTTCAAGGGCTGCATGTTTGCAACTGTCTCCGTCTAAATCATTAACAGTTTAGTGCAGATAAATAAGTAACCAGTCTTCCTCTTGTGCCCATCTCTGCAGAAACTTGTCTTCCAGTTGTGCTTTCAGAGCTGAGACCACCAGATTAAACTGATTACCTTCGCTCAAGTCCACCAAGTGTTTGTGCTTTTTCTATGAAAGGCTAATTAGGGGCATCGCCATCATATTATAGCTAAAAAAAGAAATAGCTGTGGATTTCAGGTTTGTTCAGGTGGATTTCTGTTTGCCCCCCCACCCCCTTTAGAGCTTCTGTTTGTTCTGTCTGTTCGGTTCATTTCAGTTTAAGAAGTATTTCCACTCTGATCCAGCTGGCTCCTGGGGTTTTGTCGGCATTTGAGTCTTCATCTCCACTAAACTTCTTGAAAAAGTTGCTGATTAGCGATAAACCAATAAATCATCCATCCAATTTGTTACTGCTTGGACATAGGCCTGTCGCGATAAGCAATAAGTCAATTAATTGCACGGTAAGAAAAAATGAGGGCAATAAGTTTGCCGGCCGCTATAATTTTTTTTTTTTTTTTTTTTTTTTTCCTGTCCTGTCCAGCGTCCTAACATACAGAATGGTGCCATATTTTGCCGGGCAGATTTGCTCTTCCAAGGGAACCATGTTCTATGAATGGCTGCCCTTGATGTTTAAAATATTTTTATTATAATCTTA
>JBAMHW010000022.1:7092899-7111883 GCA_037177495.1 Rhadinocentrus ornatus
AAATAAATAAATAAATAAATAAATAAATAAATAAATAAATAAATAAATAAATAAATAAATAAATAAATAAATATATATAAAAATAAATAAATAAATCACTGAATACTTGCGAACAAATGAGCATTAATACAGGAATAAACAGATTTATAGATAAATGAATAAAAAATATGGAATTATTTATTTCCTAATTTCTTTTTGTTTATGAATTTAAAATTTTTCTTGGTCCACTAATGTAATGCCACCAATTCCCAGAATAAACAATAGTGATGTAATCTCTATGTCCTAAGTAATTGTCTCAAACACAAAAACTGAAGCATTTTTAGATTTTAAATAGTTTACAAATTACAATTTGAGCCCCTCAGAGCTGAACAGATGAAGATAAGTGATGCTGGAAAGTGCTGCCATCAAAACTTGGAATGATATCAGGAGGCGAAAAATGACAAACAACTAAAGCACTGTGGATTTTTCCCTGTCAGCAGGCAATCTTAATTCTGAGCCTCGATTATTGTCTACGTGTTCAGTTGATACTAAATATATAACATGCATATTGCAGGCTGGGAACATTATTGCATGGTTGTCTGAGACAATTCATAAATTTAGTCATGCATTTAATTTAGAATTGCTGAGGCATGAAGCCCGGTCATTATCACATAAACTCACAAAGTGGGAGCTCCATCTGACCAAGCAATACAGCCACAGCGGATTATAGAAAAGTCGAAGCTCCTAAACAGTTGCTACCTGGTTCGGCATTTCTTTTCTTAAACACAGAATAAATCAGCAAGTTGCACACCTCACCATGAATATTTCACACACATCAATATTTCCTGACGTGACATTGGAGCTTACTGCAACTTTTCTTTATTTCAAAAGGATTTTGGATTATGAGCTCTGGTGGGTTACTCAGAGGTGAGAACCAGGACAGAGAGGGGAATTTTTTTTTTTTTCCTTTTTCTTATTTTTGGGATCGAAATGGCCCAGAAGCACAGTTGGAGGGAGGTGAGGTACAGCGGCCTTTGTTCCTGTCTTAGCCTGATAGGATTGAGACTCTGGCTCAGAGAGAGAAGACTAAACAAATACTGAGCTGTGACAGCATGGGGTGGTGCGATTAAAGATGGGCGGGGGGGAGAGAAAAATTCTAATTCATACATGAAGTGAGCTCAAAAACTTCCTCATTTTTTCTCAGTCTTAAACTTTGATTGACACCCACTGTTGACTCATTAGGAGGCTTGAATCCATTGGTTCTGCTGAAGCAGTGGGGCAACTGCAGCTGTAGATGATTGAGTTCCTGCTCATAATCCCATCACAGAGCAGCAGATTCAGAGTTCATTTGCAGCTTTTAGCGAGGACATGCTCCCCATCTGAAAATGGGGCAAATCTGAATTGGCAGCAGCTCGCTGGCTCAAAGCTTCTTAGAGCCGAACATGGAAGATGAAGCTTTTAAACAGACCAAAAATTAAACAAAATGAATTAAAGTAAAGCAGCCTCAACTAACTAAACAAACTTAGCACAAAAAAGTAAGGAAATTTGTGATTTTTCCAAAATTAATAATACCGTTTGACGTATTATACATTGTCGGAAAGCCTGATTAGTCCCTTCTGAAAAAGATGTTAAACTTTTAAGGATATTGCGTCTGTGAAATGAGCAGCACAGCTAAACATGTGGGCAACTCCCCCTGTCATGATCCTGGCTCGGTGGGGGAGAGCATTGTCATGTCCCAGATCCTGGAGGTATGGGATCACCACTGGCTCCAGAATCTCATTCCAATATATCTGTCTATCACTTAGGCACTCATCAGGTGCCAGTCATACATCTGTAAATGGCACACACCTGGCAGCAGCAGCACTTAGATCTAAAAACAACAGGGAATACCAACAAGAGAATTTTGCAGGGGAGTTTGGCACATTTAACAGTGTTGCTCAAGTTATACCTCACTGTAAATGTGACAAATCAGGCTATCCAATAATGTATAATACAAGGTGTAAATAATCAACCAAACACAACTTTTATATCAAGTTAAACTTGAAGAAACAATATTATGGAGACAGTGAAGAAAAACTCTGAGACATGGAAATGTATATAGATTCATCATTCCATAAGACCCGTTTCCACTGATTTTCAGCCTCGCTCTTGCATCATTCGGCACACCTCAGCCTTTTCTCTCTCTTTTCTTTTTTAAAGAATGTCTTCTTGACAGCCACCCATCCATGGAGACAATGTCTGATGGGGCCTCAGCCAACAAAGCACTCTATGATGAAATTTGCCAAGTTTTCAGCTAATAGCACTTTGGGAATCACCTTATTGGTTTGGAAAATACTATTTCATGTCTGCCAAAATCAAAGCAAATGATTTACATTTGTGACAGGCTGCTATAGGAAAGTGCTCAAGGATACAAATCAAAATTGGTTATTTGCTAAGTTGTCTGTGTATTAACACAACACTGGTTCAGCCTTCAATATACAATAACTACAATAGCAGTCAAAGGTTTGGACACACTTTTTAGTAGATTTAATGGGAAAATGTGTCCAAACTTTTGACTGCCATTGCAGGTGCGTTTTTTATGCTTGAATGATTCATAAGTCTGTGTTAAGTGGCTCATAAATCCAACAAGACACACATTCTTCTGAAAATGGCCAGATACATGGACTGGACTGAAAATGGGTCAAAAAGTAACAAATGTCCAAAAAAACAAACAAAAAAAACCCAACTTTGAAAGACTTCCAGATCTATAGCTCACGACCGCTTCAAGACTACAAAGTCTGGTTCCTTGGAAACCAAAAATATAGAAATCAGCACAGTACTGTATAACTTTGAACAATCCAAGGATTGAGACAAACAAACAATAAAATGTGTGTTTCATTTACCGCAGCATGTTGGTAGTTGGTTTGGCTTCCACATCAATGCTATAAACCAACGAAAACCTCTCTCAGTGCATCACACTGCCTCACATCCAGGCCTGTTCTCATCCCGTATCTCTCTTTGCTTCCCAGGTAAACAACACTCACACACTCAGCTGTCCAGGAATTGAGCTACCTTGGGTGCTCTGTCATCATAGAACAGTTCTCATTTACAATTTTCCCCAATATGCTAAAGTTGCTTAGCTCTGTGCTTGCCATTTCTTTCCTGCCTCACCACATCAATTTTAGGAACTGTTTACTTGTTGCCAAATATGTCCCAACTCTTGACAGGCTCCATTGTGATGGGATAATCAATGTTGTTCACTTTGCCTGCCAGTGTTTTTAATGGTACATGCTGATTGATGCATGTTAGCTGTAATTTGACAGAGACTATGTTTCTGCCTGAGCTGTTGTTGTACTCTCATGATGGCTAAAAGTGTGCGTGCACTTAGTTATATGCTGTAGTTTTATAGACGTAATTGTGTGCTTTCCTGCACTACCTGCTGGATGAGCAAGGTGCAGGTCAGAAGACTGTAAATAACTGAAAGCAGGAGGCAGAACTGACTCTTTTCTTTAAGCAAAAGTAGAATATCCATCTTTCTCTGGCAGAGATGAAAGAAGTCAGGTCAGGGATACAGTTATAGCCATTTGCTGCTTCCTCCCCCTGTCTCTGGCTTTGGCTGAATGCAAGACTCATTAAATTCAGTCCGTTCTCCTGACCACAAGAATAACTTATCTCCCTGCCTTTTGTTTGGATTTGGTCTTTTCTTTCTTTCATCATCTTATAATTTTACCATTCCTTTAAGCTATTCATTTCAGTCTATCTTCCCATTTTACTTCAGTAACCTTGTGTGTGCTTTTTTTTCTTTTTGCTAATGGCTTTCTGATGCCATCTTGCAGTCTTTACGTGTTTGCCTTTATGAAATGGTGAGATTTGGGTTTCGGTTGGAGGCTGCTTAGTGTGAGGGAAAAAGAGAGAGAGAAAAAAAACAGTAAAAAAAAATACATTAATGCAGCAAAATAACACATAAAACATAAAAAATCTGAAATATTTCTATATTTCAATCAATTCTACATTTATTATTTATACAATTTATTTCACATTAGTTTTCTGAAATAGTGAAGTGTCTGTTTAAACATGTGATATGTTGTATAGGTTCTGTTGGAAATAAAAAATGGCTTAATGAGATTTGTAAATAATTAAATTCTGTTTTATTTGTTTTGCAGTGTCCCAATGCCTGGCGGAAATTAGGTTGTAGCTCAAAAACAGGACTTTTTTTTTTTATTTTATTTTTTTTTACCTGTGACAAGTTTAATTTTGGCTCTAACAGGAGACCAAACTTGCTTTGGCATTTCTAAACTGGTTAAAATCACATTTCCATACAGCAAAGAAATACAGAAATAAATTTCTGTTGAAATACATAAATAGAAAAAAGAAATACATACTGCAAATGAATGTAAAAAATAAGTGTAGAAAAAATCTGAACAGAGTACAAACAGAAACAATTTCTGTACTATATTGCTGAAAAGATTTTTATTTTTTATTTTTATTAATATATTGCATCTAGAAATCATCCATTTCACATTACTGATCAAAATTAAATTAAACAATGTAAGGAGTGATCCACTCGGTTCAGTGCTGCATCAGTACTTCTGTATTATTAAACCCTACAGGTGGAGATTTCAGCTGTGCTATGTTGAAATGAGTGTTACAGGTTTTATTTTGTGGGACAGATTCAGTGGAGTGGGAACATCTCTTCTCTTGAAGAAGTTAGTGTAATTGGCCACATTTTTCAACAGCTTTCTGTCTTTTATAAGAAGGCTCATTGGAATAAGACTGTCTGGCTCTGCTGCACTACCTATTCATCAAGAATATCACCGTTACATAAATGTGGAAGACTTAACATCAGCTATGTGAAGTGCAGGAAGAGATCTGCTTGTTAAGTATTACAAAGAAAACATAATAAGCTTTACTTATTTTGTAAGAAAGTAGATCTGCTCTGAGCTCTTTACTGATTTAACTACACCTTAAGCCCAGATGAAAGTAATGTTAACACAGCCTCTTGGTCCAATTCATTTTCCTTTTTTAAATAATTGTTTTTTTATTTTCGCTGACAACAAGCTCCATTAAACGATCTTCTGATGATAAGACAACAAAAGAGGAGCTTAGGTAATTCTCTCTGGGAGTCCTGAACTCTCTGATTCATAAAACCTCTTCGTTTCTGGGCTACTTAGTTGGGCAAAAAATGTTCTGCGTATGCCAAAAGCTGTTGATGATCAAACACCCAAACAAAAAACTTGCATTTGCAAATTCCTCCCCAAAGTCTTCATCAAAGCTACGTGGAAATCCACCTCTTCAAAAGGCTCAGTGAGCACAGATCATCTGAGATCAAACAGAGAGAAACCCCCTAAGCTGCTTCTGCATCTGGTTTCTGCCACTCTGACTTTTGATGTGCAATGTCACCAAAGATGCAGCGCTTCAAGAAAGCACTCAGGAAATCGACGGCAGATGCAAAGAAGGGAGACAAAAAAAAAGAAAAAAGGCTTACATC
Organism: Rhadinocentrus ornatus; assembly: GCA_037177495.1. NCBI lineage: Eukaryota > Metazoa > Chordata > Actinopteri > Atheriniformes > Melanotaeniidae > Rhadinocentrus > Rhadinocentrus ornatus. The sequence continues at coordinate 7,098,346 of JBAMHW010000022.1, forward strand.
ATCATTTACTGTTTGATGAATATTCATAAAGCAACAGCAGCAAGAGGAGCAACAAAGATGGTGTTTGTGGCTGCGTTGCTGGGCGTTGTGAAGAATCTAGCAGGCAGACAGAGACGCCTTTGCTTTTACTGAGATGTGAGCGCGTTTGTGTGTAATTTTAAGTGTACATAAAGAGAAAAATGGCATGATGAAAGTCACATTTCAGAAAAAGGTTATTGTGTCCTGCTTGGCACTGATGGAGCTGTCACTTCTACTGTTATCACTGATTCCCCCTCCGGTGCACATGCACACACACACTATTGTTTCCATTAATGACAATATATGGAAGTACTTGTACTTCCAGAAAACTTTGGATGCCATTTGTATTCAGCACCATGGATGGAAAAATCCTACAAAAAAAAAGTTAGAATTAATTAGCCAAATATACCAAGATATGTGCCAAGATTATGTTATTTGCATATAAAATACTCTAAATAATAAATATTATCCTAGTATGACCCCTTTGAGTTATTTTAATAAGTACTATTTGTAATTTCTTCATTAACTGTGAAAATTAACATTAAATTTGATGAATCACTTTTGTAAGAATTATCCACTGGAATATCTGTTCCTGCATCCTGTTTAAGTTCTTCTCACTGATCACATCCATGATCACATCTGCAACACGTGCACAAAGCTTCATGCGTGAATGTTTGAGCAACAATTCAGAAATAGAAGTCTACAGTGACCACAGTTAAAGTACAAATGGGAATTAAAGCATTGTGTAGCTGTAGAAAAGCGGGCTAAAAAGACGAAAAGTAGCCCTTCGTATTTTGAGGTAGACCGGAAGTGTCTCATGCATGTGAGATTATTGCATAAGTTACCTGTAGGCGTGTGGATGTATCATTAATGTACATCCACACTCCAACAGGAGTATAAAAGGCTAGCCCTTTGAATCCCAATCATACCATTACTGGTTGTTCACTATGAATAGAGATTGTTTCTGAAATGTTGCTTAAACATTAATCTGAACAGGGATCAGTTTTGCTTTAAAACTCAACCATAAAGTAAATCTATATTTGGGTTTTGAGACATGATCTGACCTGCTCTTCTTGCATGACGTTGAGATCCAGGCTACTTTAAACAAATGACTTCTGTCAAAACATTTAAACTAAAATTAAATCAGATTCAAGATCTTCTTGATCTATTTATTATTTTTTTCTTAACACTTTCTTTTAATCAATAAGAAAGAAGGGGAGTTTATTTGTTAATTGGTTGAAAGAGCGATTTCTGAAAACGTTTCTCATGAACAGCTGCATACTGTCGGATTTTCATCTCAAGGAAAACAACCATTAGTCATCGATTGCACCAAAAAGAGGTAATTGATTTCTTGGCTGAGGATTAAATAAATAAATTGCTGCATTTTTCTCACTTTGTTCCCTCAATTCCTTTATTTCCCACTAAGGGAAAAGGATTGGGATGAGTTGGTACTTGGTTAAAGGTTAGAATAAATAAATATGGTTATAAAATACATGGTTAGCCATAAACATGCAGATTTTAGTATTGTAACATTTTTTTTATATTATTAATTTTCACCATTTCACATACATACTGGTGGCAGAAAACAACAGTTTAGGGAAACACTAGTGTCAGAAATTAAAGCTACAGAATGTGAAGCAAAGCTAAACTGTCTTGACTTGAGTAGCTTCTTTTCAACAAAAAGATAGTGGCAGTTGAATGGGGTTGAGTGGGGACTACTGCAAGATTCAGAATTTGTTTTATTACTTTAGTTTTATTTTTGTTTCCTCTGCACTCTGTTTTCATGCACTGATTGCTTGGGTCCATGTTTTACATGTGATGCTTTGGGTATAAAACAGTTTGCATCATGAAGACGAACCAAGTTGTTTGTGTCCTTGGTGACTAAATTGGATGTGTAACAATAGTTGTGGGCTGCATGGTGTTAGGAAAACATACAATATGTGATATATTTGCTGTATATTTCAATGATGATATGAATTATGATAAACTCTCATTCATTCATTCATTCATTCATTCATTCATTCATTCATTCATTCATTCATTCGTTCATTCATTCATTCATTCATTCATTCATTCATTCATTCATTCATTCATTCATTCATTCATTCATTCATTCATTCATTGTCTATGCCACTTATTCCAATTCAGGGTTGCGAGCAAGCTGAAGCCTATCCCAGCAATTAGCAGGCATGAGGCAGGGTACACCCTGGACAGGTCACCAGTCCGTTGCAGAGCCCTAAACAAATACATCAGGGGAATTAATCCGGCTTCAGTTCCACATTGCATCTAGCTGTAGAATACACACACAAGCAGAACTTGATATACCCGTGCTTGCTGTATTAAAAGTCTAAATGTCTGTGATTTTGCAGTTGTTTCTGCAATGTTGATAATGTACATGTTCATATTGCAATAATGATCAACTTTAGATATTTTGAACAGCTCTACATTAACTTTAATGCTTTCTACAAAATAAGTTTTGCTTGTACCATTTTCGTGAACTTTTGTCATATTAGTTACACTTTGCACACATTGGCTTTAGATAGTAAACTGCTCAAATCCCTTCCCTTACTGATCAAACAGTAAACTTTGAGTAAAATATTATGCCCACTTGCACAAAACATGTGGCACATATTAGAAGCTGACAATTAGCAGAGGAGACAATGGGCACTCAAACCAAAGGAATAAATGCAAATTATAGCAACAGGAGAATAATAGAATCCTGTGCTTCACTGTGTGCAGCCACATTGAGCTGGTGAGGGCTGACTCACTGGCTTGAGGAATGCAATTACTGATGCACCACAGCTTTCATTTGCCTCCTTAAACAGCTGCCTGGTTGCTGTAGTGTGTTATAGAATAGAATAGAATAGAATAGAATAGAATAGAATAGAATGCCTTAGAATAGAATATGCTTCCTTTTAAAATCATGTTTTGTCTTCAAGCTGATCTGATGTGCAGTTTAAAAAAAAAACACTGTTCGGTGAACGTATTGTTTGATGTTGGAAGGAGGTAACTGCAGCTCTAGTTTGTCTTGCACCTTTTTTACTCAATCTAATCTTTTTCATATGAGGCATTCACATGTAAATGGCTAGTTTTACTTCCACACACAGTCACACACAGGTGATATGTCTTGTAATGGCATTAGCCAGCTTGTCTGAGGAGACCGACCCCAGAAACTTGTTTTAACAAAGATTTAATATCAGCGGCATTCATCCAATTTAACCTGATTCCTCTCCTTATACATGCCATTTAAATAAAATGAAAATCTACATTCTTTGCTTCGCACACACACACTATACAAATCAAAACTCAATTTGTGCTAAGAGCTGGAGAAGCAGACTGTAACCATCCGTTTGCCATTTCTCTGTGTTGCAGCTGTGGCAGGTCAGTAAATTGAGTGCATCAACAACCCACCACATCCCACCTCACTGTGGCAGCCGCCTCCCCGTCATCCTCTTGGCCTGTCACTCAGTGCCGCTCTCAATTAAAATGGACCACTGAGCACCAGTTTGGCTGAGACTGAATTCCCAAGCTGAGACACATGTAATTTTTCCCTTGCTGCTTGGATCATACGTCTTTGTGTTTTTCTGCAGCTGTCACATTGGATCAGAAAATATAACTTATGCTTCTTACTGACACTCAGGTCTTCACGGCTGTCTAACAGAGGAATAGTATCGATCTTGTGTTGGCTAAACTGGAAACAGTTTAGACACACATGAAAATTTGTGGTTTGTGCCAGTGGCATTGATATGATGACTTTGAGCCTGTGTGAAATGAAGCAAACAGCTGATCAGAGCTGCATTGAATCAAGAATGAAGCTTCTGATTGATGACATATTTTGGCTTCCTCACAGGAAGTAGTCATGATTTGTCTCATGATATTAGCTTTCGTGTCTTTCATCCTTTCTCTGCCACTCTCATTTAAAATATCCATGTGCATGAGTGTGTGTAAGTATATGTGTGTGTGTGTGTGTATAGTGGAGAGGGTGAAACATTTTGGTATTTAGAGAAGCTAGCCCACTGGGGAGCTGAAGCAGGCAAACCTGCATTGCTTCTGAAGAGCAACCTCCCTACAGACTCCCCTTTAGTCCAACTCCTGGCCACTTCCACGCACCTACACTCTTCTACAGTCTCGTTCATCTTTTATTGAACTTGTATTGCCTGCAGCTGTGCGGTAGCACAAGTTATAGTAGCTTGAGCTAAAAATGTGGAAGGATTTGGCAACAGACTCTGATAGTGGTGCTTATTTTATACAAGAACCTTTAATAAAATCATACCTTGAAATTAGTTGATCTTTAATAGATTTTAGGCTAAAAAATTGACGACATCCTTTCTTTTTGATGTTTGGCTGTGGGTGTATACAAGTTAGACACATTTAATTAAATACATTTTAGTGATATGTGTCATGATTAAAACCATGTACTGGGTCACCATTGTATTTTGGAAATTATTATTATTTTTCTGCAACATGATACTTTACATGTCAGTTTGGCTGAGACTGAATTCCAAAGCTGAGACGCATGTCTACATGAAAACTGTCCCCATGGAGATCCATTTGTTTGTGCACGCTAAAATAGCTTATAGCTGCATTTGAAAAATCATACTAACTCAAAAGGTTGTGAGAGGAACTGTAAAAATTGTGTCCATGAAAATAAAGATTTAAAAAATAATGTGTTTTAGTATTGTTTGTGAAATGACGTCATGTCCCGCACACGGAACATCTTGTACCAACGAGACTAAGACAGTCTGCTATTCTACCCATATATCTGTACATAAGATTGCATAGTACAGCTTCACAAGTGGAGTTGGCTTGCACTAGTTAATTTCAGAGTCCTAAGCAGCATCCTCAAGCCATCATGATACGCCATTTTGAGTTTTTGTATATGTGGGCAGTACACAAAGGGGTACAGTATGCTTTAAAATATGCAACCTTGACTGAGACAGAACACACACTGAACTCGTGTATAAGCACAGGTTGTCCATCGGTAAAGTGACATTGTCTGTGAATGCCCATGTCATCAGCCAGATCATTGTTATAAAATGTGCCAGATATTTAACCACTTTCAGAACAAAATCAAATAAAGACATCAGGAAATATTAGTTTATGATCCTCCCTGTTTTCATTATCATGATGTTATTTTTATTTACATTGGGCATAATGTCATACTTTCAGGCATATTTTAGGAGGAAACTGTCAATAACTGTTCAAGACCAGTATAAGGCCTTAACAGGACTAAATCATCTGCATACATGAGGTGATTAAAAAACTTAATATATGTCTGTGGAAAAAGCCATTGTCACATGTTGGTCTAGAACAGGAATCAGCATCTCCCGACCTTGAGGGCAATTTTGGGATAAGAAGCTGTTAGCTATGCTGGTGAAAGATATATTCTTGGTGTCCATGGTAAAGATGTTGATATAAAACATGTTTGTGTCCTTATAGCCTGTGTATGAGGCCCAAAAATGAGAAAAGGCTGTCCCCTTTCTCACTTGCTTGCTCCACGTTTTAGTGAACGTGTGCTCAAATGAGTGAGTCTGAGATCTTTCCCATTGTGACCTCACGAAGTGAAAATACCCCTGCCCCCGGTAGTCATTGACCCGCCCCCTCAGCTAGCTGAGCCTGCCCGTTAAAATCCCCAAGCAGAAGCCGGGTCTTCTCCCAGAGAGGGGCATGGAAAGGCACCACTAGGAACATTAGTTCAGACACAGAAACGGCCCGTTCTCAGTAGAGCTCATTAGAGTGTATTACACCAAATCCAAGGTGAATTTGGTGTAATACACTTTGAAAACAATGTTGTTGGACCTCTGATACCCATAAGAAATTGTTGAAAAAACATATAATATGGGACCTTTAAGTTGTAAACATACAAAATATGTTAATGCAGCACTTCAAGACATAAATAAACACTTTGATCGCATTGTGAAATACTCATACAACAACTTCAGCATCATTTTGAAGATGCAACAATGTCTGACAGTGAGTCTAATTAATGGAAGTCCTCTCTTTAACTTGGCAAGCAGGACTTCCAAGGCCAGCTACTCATATGCAACCAAAGAGATGTAAGTCCACAAGCTGAACTTGACATTTTATTTCCCTCCTAATTTTCAAGATCACTTATTGAAAACAGCATCTAAAAAATTGATAATAAACACCTGCAAGTTGTGCGTTACTTTGTGGCCGAAAACACAGCCACCTTTTCTGTTTCTCTGTAAACTGAAGTCATTGTCTCGATGTGTCCCTCTCTTTGCCCATCACTGTATCCTTTTTCTTTCTCCCTTATTGTCCGTGTCCCTAGGTTGTTCCTATTAAACACCATTCAGCATGGGGTGGACAAAAACCTGCCTGCTGTGGGCTGATACAGCCACAGCACACTGCTCCAACCCCTCTTCTCTGATGTTATGCCATGAACTCACACATACACACTTGCACAGAAAAGTCTTTATATTTAGTATGTTGTGCATTTTTAGAGGCTCAGAGAGGCAGAAAGAATAGAAGCATTACTAACTAAATTTTCTTTGCTTGGCAAGAGAACAAAAGAGCGGTGGCGTTTATGTTGACAATGGTACAAATACAGATCTTGATTGGCCAAAAAGAGGAGAGGAACACATTCAGAGAGGGATGAAGGACTGAGACAGTGATGGATGCACACAGATGGTGGATGACAGTGAAAAATGAGAGAATAGCAATTGTTCTTGAGGTGACACATACTGATGATGACATCCACAAGCGAAGAATGCACAAAATAAGAAATAACGTGATGTGTGTGAGATAAACTTTAACAGTCACTATGAAGCTTGGCCATATGTTTACGACATATATAAAAACTGTTTCAGTTGAGTCTAAAAGGAAAATTTTGTGGGATATGATGAAATGCAAAATAACAAGTGCCAGGTAATTGCACTTTGATTTAAAATGCCGAAAAGCTTGCACGGATGCTTTAAAGCTGTCAAATTCAGGCATGAGGGAAGATGTTGTACTACAAACTGCAGTGTTTTTCATGGTAGATGGAAAAATGTCATTTCCATTTTCCAGATGTGTTTAGCATAGCAGCTTGATGCATATGTTTCCAGTAATTGACTGCTTGTACACCTTTTTATGTCCTTTTGATACATGCGTGTTGAATGTGCGTGTTAATGAGACCAGAATAAAGTGCTTAAAAAGGACACTTTAATACCTTTTTTCCAGATCTCTTCATATGTGAAAAAGGTACACTGTTCGCATAATGTCTGCTAAGAACCTTTGAACGGGTGTTGGTATGAAGTTAGACAAAAAGGAAAAAGGAAAAGAAGAAGAAGAAGAAGAAAAAAAGTGACCTCCTTATCTATACTTCTGGGTGGAGGCTGAAGGTTTAATTAGCCTTTACAGTTATCAGTTCAGTAAAGTTGGATTTTAGGTAATAGTGGCACCAGATTGTTGATAAAGAACAGCTATATAATTCTTCTGCATTTAGTCTGATCTTGAACTCTCCCTCGGCAGTCAGTCAAAGAGTAAAATGCTAAACTTGTGGCATATTCTAGTTCAAGAAATTTCCGTCAAAAGCATTATTGTTGAACAAATAAATTTAGTGGATGCTGAGATATTTGACCTTACTTTGACCAAAACAAAAAAGAGAATAAAATGGAAAATGAAAATTAAATAAAATAGGTTAGACTAATTGTTGTTGAAAGCATGAATGTCTAAACTACATTTTCTTTTGGTCTGTACTATTGTTGAGATATTATCTGATGGATAAAATCGTGTTCTCAACATAAGTATAAATAGGAGGATGACTACAACATGCCCGCAGTGTAGTGCCACAGAGGTGCAGAGGCTGTAAACAAAAGTCTGATGGTTATGAATTTTTTAAAAAATATTAGCAATCTTAAATTTGATGGCAGCAACACTTTTTTAAAAAGGGTGGATGGAGCAAGAGGTTGGAAAAATAAAATATGTGGTACTACAAAAAACAAAACAAACAAAAAAAAACTAATACAAAACTAACAAAAACAGCTTGAGGAACATGATGCAAGTAATTAGCAACAAGTCACAAATAGAATTAAATATAAAAAAAGCACCTTAGAGAGGGAGAGTCTCTCAGAAATGAACATAAGAACAGTTGCAGAAACATTGCTTGATGTAGCTTTTGACGACTTTGCGTAGCTTATAATCTATAGCACAAATTATCTAGAAAAGATTAAATGTCTAAATTAAAAAAACTTTAAAAGTATGTGGGTGCTGCACATTTGGAGAAGCACCATCGTTTCTGAAAAGAGAGAAAAAAAAATACAGGTTTAGCAATGCAATTTAAACAACATACAATATGCAATGCAACAATTACAACAGTATAGCTTTAGTGTAGAAGACTAATTAAAAACATCTGGCCCATCATGAAACACAAAGTATGACAAAGAAGATCCAGGACTGTTGAGCAGCTGGAACCCTTATCAGACAAGAATGGTTGACATTCCTCTCCCAAAGGTCCAACAGCTGGTCTCCTCAGGTCTCATATGTTTACACTGTTGTTAAAAGAAGAGGGTATACTTGTTGTAAACTACTATGGTCCTCTTCCAATTTGAAGACAAGTTGCTGCTAAAAGAATCAAAATCATTAAAATAGTAAATAGTTTTTTTTAAACATTTCATGTTTTTTTCTTTAAGATATAAATTACATCATTAGATTTATCTAAAGATGCATGTGCAGATTTCACATAGACTTGGGGTGTGCATTTGTGTGTTTTTCCTGCACGAACATACATGTGCAGATGTACTTTAGATCAATTGCCACTTTCACCTTGTAAATATTTACACTAAAACTGAAAGCCTAAAGCTGTGAAGAATAAAAAGCAAAAGGCCACATGAAGCCAGTTCGAAGCCCACTTTAGCCCCAACTCCAACCTGCTCCACACGAGATATATCACAGGCTGAGTTATGTGACGCAGAATGTGGAATTTGGGTCCAGCAGCAGCTGTTGTGCACCCACCTGTTCCTCACAAAAGTGTCACATGCAAACCGACCTCCTGTGAAGAGAGGGAGAGAAAAAACCCTCCGTATTTGCAGATGGTTTAAAGTTTCAAACTGTGACACGTTTCAGATCACTCTCAAAAGTACTGAATGGATTTTGGCTGCGGGACTTTTGATACAGCTCCAATATACTTAAATGCTGTCGGAGTCAGAACCATACTGTCCTTTACGTGTCTCTTTTGTTAAATAAATGCCTCCAAATGAATATAAGAAGTGCTGACACAATTATCTTGGTTTGATCAGTTTGTACAAATGAATCAACTCTTATTTAATGTGTCTCCAGAAAGCACCCATTACCTGCTGATGGTTAACAACTTGCTTCCAACAGAAGCACATCTCTGTCTGTTTAGAGCCATAAACAACATTCAGCACTGATATGATGTTCATCAGATGGTCGATTAATCTTACACTAAATCCAGCCGACTGAGGAGGAGTAAAGACTTTGCTCCTGAAATAGTTTGCCAAGCTGTCAGCTCGTCAACGTCACTGGCAGAATATACTGTGGTGCCCTTGGTCTACTGTGTGAATGATGAGGAACACAACTGCAGAGTAGGTTTGGCAGCTGAAGGAAGTTAGCCCTGCGTGACCTGCGGTGCTGCTGGACACCGAGAGGAACTCAACTGTAATGGAAGCAAACCGCATCCCAGAAGAGCCACCGAGGCTTGCTGAGTTTAAATAAAGAATGAAATTGGAGACAGTTTAGATGCACTGAGCGTTTTTGTTGAATTCAAAGTATTAGAAAGTCAAACTTCAAGAGAATGGTGTTGTCATGTGTCAGAGTGACTCAGAGTTTAATTAGGGTGTCTGTCAATACTAAAGTCTTAAATTTTGATGTCTTCTTGTCCTTGTCTTTTGCTAGCTGTTTCAAAGCTGTGGATTCATTGAACTGTAGTAAAGCTGAAGTTAATTGGAATTTTTTTTGTCTAAAGTAATAGATTAATGGCTTCATTTAATCCAAATATCAAATTCCAGATTTAAAAGGAGCTGCAATCTTAAGTGCACCACCAAGAAACAAAGAATAAATTGGGCTTTTTGACAAAATGCTACAAAACAGGCTTGTTCAGGATAAGCTGACTGCAAAATTTTCCACAATGGAGGATAAAATGATACAGATGTACGATTCGTGTGGGTGATAGGGATCATTCTTTTTTTGCTAACATCATGCTTGACTTGCTACACTCACTCTAAGAAACTAAATATCACATGTAAACACAACATTGTTTTGTATCTTTAAGCATTTGTATAAAGTTGTGTATACAATCATGAATGAGTTATTAAAGTAATTTGACACAGCTGGAAAAGGGTTATGTGTTGTTTGTAAACTCACAGTTGATCCAGATTTTCAACATTTAGCTAAACTGACTCAAAAATGGGTCTAGGACTGCACTCCCTATACACTGACTGACCACTTTATTAGGTAACCTGCAAATCACTGTTGCCCTGCAAATGGCCTCAAAATCTACTCTTACCAGTCACTTTTATAAGTGACTGGTGTTATAAGCTGATCAGCCAATCACATGGCAGCCACTCTGTGCATGTAAGCATGTAGACATGGTCAATATGACATAACAAAGTTTAAACCATGCATCAGAATGAGGAAGAAAAGGGATTTAAGTGGCTTTGAATGTGGTACATTTGTAGGTACCAGACAGACTGGTATTTTAGAAACTGTGCCCGAACTGAGGACACTCGGTTGTGTTCTGATATTGGCTCTCTATTGGTCAACCAGTCCAGTAAAGGCTGCCAGACTGCCAGATTTTGTTTTTGTGGATTTGGCGAGTTTAGGCTAACTGTATTTAGACCATGTGTAGGGAGGAGAATATGGCTGAGATACAGACTTGGTTTAGATTCAACACCCAGACACAGGCCAGTGTATCAAAACTTTTTAATATTAATGAGTCTCATGTTAATGAAGCAGCTGGCTAAAATTATGTAATTGTTGGTGAGTTTGGCTGGCATCTGATGCTTATGTAAACTCTGCAATTGCAATTGTAGTTAAAAAAAAAAAAAGATTGTTAGTACTGGTATTTTATAACTTCATCACAGCAGCTAAGCACTCATCCTTGCATCTCTGCACAAATTTGCTCTTTTATAATCACATGTGATGTGAATCCTAACTCCTTTGTCAGCTATAACTGGTGAGAACTTGCAGAGCATGTAAGTTTGTGTTGTAAGTATGATTGTCCAAAAATGTGCATTCAGCAGAAGAATGAGACACAACCGAGGTGAACATTTACGTAAGCAGGTGAGTGAAATGGAGAAGGGGGGAGAGGTTAATGGAGGCAAACTAACTGTGTCACTTCCAGCTACAAAGATGGCAGAACTGGACAGCATGGGATGTGAACACACTGTCACTGCCCAGGACAATAAAGATAAGACACAGTTGAAAACATATTGTTGTAAAGCACAACAGAAAAAGATTGTTTAGCTTTGTAGTACTGCTCAACCTAGCGTCTTCTCTCTGTGAGATCTGGATTTGCTTGTGACTAGTCTTCTCAGTCCCTGACCAGCCCGTTGTCACGCTGCCATCTGCTTCCTACCTCCTAATGAAGCACGTCTGTCTCTGGGATTCTGTTCTGGGAGATGTCCCTTCCAAACCGCGGCTTAATCAGCGTCCAAAAAGCTTCAGCTCCTCTTGCAGCATCTAGTAAGGGCTGGCCCTAATCGGTCATTTCATCAACACCTGCTGCCTGACGAACAAAAGGATCGGAGGCATGTGAGCTCAGAGAAAGGAGCTATGAGCGTAGGACCTTTTAATGAATAAAGAAACTCTTTCACTGATGAAAGTGGATCTTTTGTTCTATACTGGGCACACTCAAAGGACGGGACTTGGCGGTCGAGGTGATCTGACCACTTTAACATTCATCTCCATGATAAATGGTGAAGCAGTGAATTATTTCTCCCTTTCGGGAGGTCTTTCTTCTCAACTGCCAGCACTGTATTAAGCTCTCATTTTAAGTGATTGGTTCCTTTGTGGTTGGAGGCCCATGCGCTGTGCTTGCAATCTCTCATTCTCAATATGCAAAATATATATTTATTTGTAGAAGCAGCACTTTCTTTGCTCTACATCAGCTTGGAAAGTCACACACACCATGATTATAAACCCCTGAGCTAATGAAGATGTTTATTAAAACACAGTTGATGAATTTTATTCCATTTATAAGATCCAACTAAATGAATAAAGATGAATCCAGCTGATGAGCTACAAAGAAATTATGATTAGATGGTGTGCAGCTCAATACAAAAGGAGGAAAATGATCATTAAGATGTGGCCTTGAAGAATATTACTTACAGCACAGTTTCAATGTAATAATTGACCATATTAATCATTTATACAGCCCATCCACCACGCAACCTGGCCCACCTCACACCAGATTGTAAGTCTATATATAGTACTTCTGTTCTTTGTTTCTACCACAGGCACACACACAAATACACACTGTAACATTCTCAGACTTGTAAGACTCCCTGTGGCCATGTGTTGTCTCTTTGATTGAGCTCCCAGTAGATAATTCTCTTTTGAACGGACAGATGCCAAGGGGAAGCCAGTCAGGTTCGAGCAGGAACTGGCTGTCTCTTTCCATGTCTGTGTGTGCGCCCGAGTGTGTGTTCCTGATCATCTGTAGGCTGCAGATTTTTATATCAAGTTATGACGCTGTGTTTTTCAAACAAACTTGATTTATATGGTTATTCTCGTAAGTAAGCCCCAGCGACAATAGTGGTGAATTTCCATTTAGAGGAGTTTTATTGAGGCTGGAGAAATGATAAAGCAAATGATTTATGAGCAGGAGTGACATGCCGGGCTAAATCTAATCCCACTCAAGGATGGAGGTGGTGGTGGGGGGCTACCAATTTTCCTTTGAGGGAGGGGATAGGCCAGTTTGGCAATGTAAAGATATTACAAGGAGATGAGAATGGTATGTGATGAAAAGAGAAACAGGTTTTGTGGGCTGAATATTTATACTTTAACACAACAGTGTGATGCATCACAGATAAGAATCTACACTATCTGATCCTGGACAAATTTCACTCAAGATTAATACATTTCTTATCAGTCTGACAAACCCTTGCTGTCCCTATTAGATGATATCTATAAGTGTATCAGTGCTGCAAAGACTTGTGTGGAGGTTAAAACTAAGTGTATAACCAAAACTGCTTTTTGGAATTGCCCCATCAAAGTAGCATCTGCCAGTGTCTTCTGGCTACTCGGCACTCATTAGCAGGCAGACTGGTACAGAACTTTCTCCATCTGGTAGCCCCAAGCAGAACACAGTATACCCCACTCAGAACAATGCAGACCTCATACTAAGTACCATTTCAGTGCAGAATATCAGTTTGACTTGCAAAGGGAGCATGCAGATGACTGGAGAACATGTAGCACCGTACTTACAAGTTAGCCCATAAAGTCTAATTCATTTGCAGCTCTGTGTGTGTTTGACTGAAAGATGTTTTAAATGTGCAATGTGTATAAAAGAAGTAAGTAAATAAACAAAAATGAGGAGGTAGCCTTATATATTATATATG
>JBAMHW010000022.1:7111983-7125876 GCA_037177495.1 Rhadinocentrus ornatus
TTACATCAAAGTTGGATCAGCCTGTAGTGTGTTTTTCCACTTTAATTTTGAGTTTGACTCCAAATCCAGACCTCCATTGGTTAATAAATTTGATTTCCATTGAAAATGTTTGTGTGATTTTGTTGTCAGCACATTCAACTATGTAAAGAACAAAGTCTTTAGAAAGAATAGTTCATTCATTCAGATCTAGGATGTGTTATTTTAGTGTTCCCTTTATTCTTTTGAGCAGTATATATACGTATATACTGTATATGCACATCTAGAGGCTTACCTCCCTTACACATGAATTAATTTGTGTGAATCTCGTAGTGTGATAAGCTGTCAGTATCAATTACAAATTGGTTGTATTTGGTTCATAACTTCCTGTATACATATTACATATAAATATTTCATGGACGAGGGGTGCTGGTAAAATGGATGCATTTGAGAGTTGTTTAACCTTTGGCAAACCTTTGATTTAGTCAGGATGAAGATGCAGCTCTCTGTGTCCCTAGCCAATCAGCGTTGTTTTAGGTTCTTTATTTATCCAACAGGATTATTTCTGTGAAGCACTTTGAGAATCTTATTTTGATAGGTGCGATATAGATACATTTCTTTATACTTTTTTACTTGCTTACCTTCTTGTTCATCTGTTGATCAACATGCAGATGAAAACATGTTTATTTCTGGAAGAATTTTGGCCATCGCTCATTCACATCTGTGCTTGGCTTTTGAAGTTTCCATGCCCACATTTACCACCAGGTGTTAGTAATTTTTACACACTGTACCTTTAAATCTGTTCCCTGACTGTCTCTTGCAGTTGTCTATGATTTTCACTTATACCTGTTCATTTGCTTTTGCTACTTGTCTTTGTTGTAATGAAATCTGTTGTCAGTCCCTCCTGGCTTTAGCCAGCTTAAACAAACTTTTAATGATCATGTAGCATAATCTCTGGAGCATATGGATTAATGCCTATACTACCTTTTAGTCCAGATTTTTGTAAGGATGTTCAGATTACAGAGGAGTCAAGTAGTTTCTGTTTACTCATGACAAGCATGTGCCTTTAAATGCAGATCTCTCTTTATTTTTCTTTAAACTAAATTTAAACTCTTACTGTACCATTCAGAAAAACTGAGGCTAGTTGTGCAATATCTAAAGTTGAAAGTGATAGTTGTAAGCACAACAACCTTTTGTGAGTTGGGGATGTCTGTCAAAAAGCATTAAATCTTAAACATTAAATAAATTTGAATTAAATCATTAAAAAAAAGTCATACTTGGCAGGAAACTGTAAGTAACTAACCACTAATGCTTCACTTTAGTTAAGAAACAGCTTCACTTGGACCTGTTCTCCACTGAAATGTCAGTGCTAATCCAGAGTGAGCAACATCCATTTTCTGCAGTTTTCATTAATTCTTATGAGCTGCTCTTATTTCTTTTTGTTTTTGTGTGATTATATTCGGCTTACAGTAAGGCTTTACATATTCTGTAAAGCAAGCATTTTTAGCATGATTGCTCCCAAAGAGACGGGAGTCACTAATCCAGCACAATTAATGACAAAAACTTGCTTCCTAAAATATTTTGTCACTTGCAAATGAACTCGTTTAGAGCTTGAGAAAATGATGCACTTTAGTCAGGAATACTAAACAGAATGAACTCTATCCAGCTTGTTTAAAAGAATAACACTCTGCTGCAGTCTGACAAATTCAGAGACACTGACAGTTTGACTGTTTTCTGCCTCAAGTCATAAAAAATAAATCACCTGCAAGGAGAACAAATTAGCTACCACCCTTCGCTTTCCAACCCTTTTATTACCTATTTAATCACAGTAGATTTGTACAACATTAACTTAGAATTCAGTGATTAATTCACAGAACAGTTTTATTTTTACTCCAAAAGCAACATTTAGTTTAAGCAATCACATCTACATTACCTTAAAAATTTTTGTCAAGAACTTTTGTCAGCTCAGCTGTGATTTAGATGAATTTAGTGTAGTTATATATATAAAACAGGCATGACAGGGTTTCACCCAAAGTAACAATGAGATAAGAAACACGAGGCCACACATGTGATGCCGTGGACAATTCCCTGTACAACTTATGTGACACAATAGCAGGATTAGAGCTTTTCCGTTCACCAGAGGGATTACATGAAGGAGGCGGCGCAGACTATATCCGTCTGCGGTGCAGATGAGACTTTTTCACACACTTAAAATGATTTATGGGATGGAGAAGGCTGGAACATAGGAAGAGAGGAGAAAGAGACGGCACATGGGAAAGTGAATTGGGAATGAGAAGGAAGCTGAAAATGAGGCTGGCTTGAGTGACGGGTGGATGAAAAAGGAAGAGGTCCATACAGTTCAATATGGATGAATGATGTAGATCTATAATTATGTCCTGAAAAGGCAGTTACTTTTTAAAATATTTACATTTAAGAAGAGCTTGAACATTTTTACATTCATAGTCACTGACCTGATGCTGTAGGAATTCAGGCTGCAGGAAATGTTCAGCTGGGCATAAGGATGAGAAGTTTCCGGAAAAGAGAATTATATAACCATGCACATAGTGTCATAAATTTTTTAATCAAACGCTGGCTTTGTAACAGCCAAATAATAATACAATAACAATAACAAAAGGTGCTGCAGATAAACATGCACAAGGACCAATGAAGACATAAAAAGCACAGTGACATAAAGCAGAAGGAAACAAGGAGAGAAAATGGAAAAAAACACAATGATAGAGATTGATTACATGGATGGGAACAGGACAAACAAAAGAAACTGGCAGCTAAAATTTTATTTGTAAATTCAACTTTTAACTGCAAGCTTTTATCAAACCAAATTATATTTTCATTTTACTGATGGCAATTTATTCCAACAAGTTCTGTTAGAGCTACAAGCTTTGGACACTTAATACTCAACTAAATAAAAACAAATCGTGTTTTGCAAGGCAATGCAAGGCAGGTTTATTTGTATAGCACATTTCATTTACAAGACAATTAAAAGTGCTTTACATAAAACATTAGGAGCTAAAACTGAAAGGAGTAAATCAGAAAAAGCTAAAATAAAGTCAATGGATATGTAAAGATCTGAGGACTGGGTATAAAATCCACTTTTATGGTGTAACAGCTGTCAATAAGAATTTGTGTGCAGAACTACACATCAATGCATACTTATCTGAAGCCTGGTACACACAAGGATTTTTTTAATCTTATGAGATTGTTTATCTGGTCGAGACCTTGCATGTGAAGACAAAAAATCCGGCATTTAACAGTTTTGATCATACTGTGTGTGGTGTGCTCCGATAATCTAATCACAGAACAACACACACATACCGATGCTGTCCCACGACTGATCTACAATCTAGTCTTCCGAGCCGGACATCTTACGTGACCAAACGCCATCTAACAAAAACGTTGAAGAAGAACCATGGCAACAACCGGAAAACACAGCACACGAGGGACGAGGGAATGATGGTGGTCTTGGGACTTTTGTTACCAGAAAAAGACAGAACTGAGAAAAATAACAGACTGGAGACAACGTGAACACAGACTTTATCTTTCCTTGTTCCCCAGCCAGCTTGCTCTCTGATTGGCTACATTCCGGCTAACGTCACTATCCACACAGTCACATTTCAGGAGTCGTCGGCTTTCCTCACACACATGAAGATATTTGGTTGTAAATATTAAACATGTTTAATACTTCCGGTTGTCGGCCTCGACCCGTGTCAGTGCTGATTATCGGGACAAATCCGCTCGTAATACACCTCAGACCAAATGATAAGAAACTCTTATAACGCACAGGATAATCAGGCGTTTGCCGTCCTTGGTCAGGAAGGGGCAAAATTGGGACAAAAACAGCTTAAAAATCTTTATGTGTGTACCAGGCTTAAAGTTGTGCATAGATAAAAAGTGTATAAATTCTCATCTGTGTAAAATCACACAAAATGTTTATTGTGTATTTTAGTCTGATAATACAATTTAAAGGTTACAACTTACAAATATGAAATGTGATTTATGAACCATAGCTGTGATACAACAGTCAAAAATACGTCATAGGGTCACAGACATTATTCATGAATAAGAAAATGAACAGATCACACGAACTGTGCATGTGTTTAAAATCTGTTTAACTTAATGGCATCAAGACGGCTGCTCCAGGAAAAAGATGATGCTGGAATACAGGAAACAGTTTCAGATCAGACGAGTTACTTGGTTAATTTTTAACACAACTAAACTAATGCACTTTGTACACATCTAAATGTTTATTTATGCCAGTTAATGAGACAAACTTTTCAGGAAGATGCTCTGCTCAAGCCTGTGTGCTCCACTACTCATCAACTTAATGAAGCAAAACTGTTGCGAGCACTTTTTTTAACCTCTTTATTTGAAGAATCAACAAGGCAATGCATCATATCTGAAAAAGAGGGTTATTGGAATTTTGGAGTGCTTTGCTGTGGAAAGCACCAACTCCAGCTGCAGAGTGGCATGTGACAGCAAGATGGTTGTCACTGATGGATAAGCTTCCTCCTCACTGATTTAAAAGGCCACTGTGCCAGATGGAGACCTGATGGGTGGTATTTTATTAACGCCACGTGTGAGTGAATGGATCGATCGCTAGGAAAAATTATTCCACTTGTGAATTCGGAATGACTTGGCCTGCAAATGAAATGGAGGGTATAGCACCGGCCAGTTTGTACATTATCTGAATAAATATTAGCTGCCATCGGTGAGTGAATGAGCGACTGTAAATTTTAACTTTCCACATACTCTCAGTGCTGCACTTAACCATGACTGCCTTTCCTCCCTCAGCTGTTGTGCCTTAAGCATTTAGCTGGACAAGCCTAATGACATATTGGCAATTAGAGAAGAGCAGGTTTAATGATTTCATCAAACCTTCAGCTCTGCACAGCTTTATTTAGTTGCACGCCAGGGGATGGATGTCCTGTGGTGACTTCATGCCAAAAGTTTGCTGCCTGAGAGTCAAAGGGATGCATAAAAAAACAAACAAACAAAAAAAAAAATTCACAGTGATCAGTAAATAAATTATTCATTTAATAATTATTTTTGTAAAAAAGTATATTTTGGATGGACACTATGGCCAAAAGAGTTGACAATAAATAGCTGCTAGTTGATAATTTAAAGGTAAAACACCTTGCAATAAATTACACATTTACAAATTATATTAAACAGATAAATGGCACTTTAAAAAAATTTTTTTTTAAAATATATAGTTATTTTAAATATGATAAACAATTTATGCCCACAGTCAGCGAAAGACTGAAAAGGTTACTTAATGTTGAAAAGGAACACCTGGAAGAAGTTCTCATGACTAATTAGGTTAATTGGGAACAGGTCAGCAGGATGACTGGTTATATAAAAGAATTGAGGCCTGCTGCTTTAGAGGCAAGTGTTGGGGTGGGTCAACTCTTTGTGAAAGAATATCTGAGTGTACAGCTGAACTTACAAGGAACTTTTCTGAGCTTAAAACTAAACTATTTGGGACAATTCTCATTTTCAATACATAATATCATTAAAAGGTTCGGAGTCTTCGGAGAGAAATTTCCATGTGAAAGAAAAAGCTGGAAATCGATACTGAATGGTTGTGATCTTCAGTCCCTGAGGCAGCAGACAAGATTCTGTAATGGAAATCATTTCATGGGCTCAGGAACACTGGAAACCAATTTTTGTGGACACAGTTGGTCGGTTAAAATTCCAAGAAAATAAAGATTGTCAATCTGGTTAATATTCAACCTTTCTAAAGTGGTTTAAAAATGGTGACTTGAGTTTAGTTTCTGTGGACAGGCCAGGATGCATGAAATACCTGGCTATAGAAAGGATTTATTAGACTGAAAAGTTAAAACAGTAGAATTTAAATGAATACATGAAATCAATCAAAAAAGAAAAAACCTGTCTATTGTGTTAAATTACAATTCTTTGTTGCTCCATGCAATTAAATGGCTACTTTTGTAAACTACACAGTTTAACATTATTAGCTATGTTCTCTAAAGGAATTTGTCACGTGAAAACATCTGATAAATGGTCAAAACATGAATTAAAATCAAACCAATGTCATTATAGCTACACTGCAGTAAGAGGCATGTCAATATGCTTACAATAAATCAGTAAGACATTAAGCTCTTGTGTAATCTTAGTACCTCCACAGGATTTTAAACATGATTTAATCAGCAGAAGCTGTGATTACTGGTTTAATCTTATGAACCAGTAAAGCAGTTTATCAGCTGGATGAAATGAACCATGTTTGTTGTTTGAAAATGAGCAGGGCTGTATGTGTTTGTGTGACATGCTGATGGAGTGATGCTTTTCACAATGTAAACTCAGTAAATCATGTTTGTGCCACAGGGAGCATGTTTGTGTACATTTCCGAGTGAAATCTGATGTTTGAAATGCAAACAAATGTATGTGTTGCTCATATGTGAATGCACAAGAGGATTTATACATATATATGTGTTATTTAATGATAATCATGTTCAGACTTGCAATAAAAATAGATTTTACATTAAAATAAAACGTGACTGGAACATCTGAGAAACTCCAGAAAGATTTTTAATTCATCAAATATCCATCTTTGTATACTCGGCCACATCATCAGACAGAAACTGGTTCATCCTAAAGACCTGACTCCACACTTATTAAAGCAACCTCGTGTTTGCAGTTCATTAAAACAAGGTCCTCATTGAGCTTAATATTGGGAAAGTCAAGCAACCAGCTAAGTCATCAGGTCAGAAGTAAGCTCTTTTCCATTATCTTAATGATAAAAGACACACTTGAAGACCACAATGTTTAAATCTTGGACAGAGAAGACTAGTGGTTTGAGCAGGGAGAGAAAGAGGTAATCTATGGCCCCATTTCCAACAACCAGTCTGACTAATACTGGGTCGGTTTGGTTTGGTAAACCTTGGTCTGTGTTGCGTTTGCACAACCAACCGTACCCTTATTATCCAGTTGGCGGGGTATACACTGGATAGCGAGAGCTGCATCAGCTACGTAACAGCACTGTGCAATGCCATCCTTGAATTATAATGAAGTAGAACGTGGCACAGAACCACGGACAGTTTGTGGTTTCTGGGCATGTGGCTTTGAACAAGAAAAAATTAAAGGTATATTTAAACATGGGGCTGTTCCTGCTTTGTTCTTAATCCCAAATTACACAAAAAGTGAATAATTTGAACCAATTAACGGATTGCAGTGCCAGAGTTGTGAAGAAAATGTGAGACTTATGGAACAATTCTTAAAAGTTGTCTGTTAATTATAGCATTTTCTCTGTCCCATATATTGTACCCGCATACTGAAGTGATGGTGTGGCAGCAATCATTTAATTCACCAAGGCACAACAGGCACTTTTTTCCTCCTTTTAGTTTTTGACATTTCATATTTCACTGAAAATGGATTGAACAAAGTGTCTAGACAAAAAGCAATCAAAATAAATTGACTTGAAGAACAGAGAGAAAACAAATAGTGGATATCCTTTTTGCAGAATAACAACCTGCTTACTACTCATTCCTGACCTGAAAAGAAACTGTCATAGTAGGTGGCAGCCTTTTCCCAGCAGAACATTGTAAGAAACAAACAATGTAGGCCACGTTACCTGGTCAATCGTTTAATGCGAACAAGTGCAAGTTAGCATTTTCAAACAGCAGCTTCCCCTGATTTACCTGCACCGGGCACTGGGCCACTCTCCAGAGCCTCATTTCATCGTGTTGGCCTCAGCCTCAGTCAGTTTATTGGCTAATGTTGCTGTTGTTCCTTTATCATTAGCTTGAAGTGAGCACCGATTACCTTTTCAGAGCCGCCCCTCTTTTCTCCCCAGCCGCCCACTCACTCCACCTTTTTAATCGCTGCATCAGCACAAGAATCCTAATGAAGCCTTGTGATGGGATGACTCAAAGATGACTGCTCCCCAACATAATAAGACACTCCCACGTTTTCTGAAAGCAGCAGTTTACTTCCAGTGTATACTAATTACACAAGCTGTAATAAAGGTGATTTAGCAACAACATGAAAGTAATGGTGGGGAATTATTTGTGTCGATGAGTTCACCATCATGATTATTAGTCCTCAAGGCAAAAACATCCCTCTTCTATTACATAAATAGCATGCACTACAGTATACATGGGGTTCTATATCATCTTTATGGCAATTTATACAAGTACATACAACTACTGTATGTTCCTATGTTGCAGCCTCAGACAGAGAAGCTCTGTTGCAAGAACTGAAGCCCATCGATCTAAGACAAGAAACTCCAAATAAGAGCCAAAAAAAACCCCCAGAAAAAAAGAATAAATTAGTTTTTGCTGCTGGTACTTTATTGATCAGACATGTTTGGGCTTTTAGTCAAGATGCGAGGAAGGAAATCTGGAGGAAGAGAGTAAAATAGAGCACTTTTAAAAATAGACACTGGCATGAAAGAGTTTAAATAAGATACAACACATGAGTTGTAATGGGAAAATAAATCCTGTTTTATTTCATTTCTCCTCTTGCCAGAGTTATTAATGTCTGAGGTTTAATTACTTTGTGGACTGTAGTGAGGTAATGCTTTTATCCTGAGAAGGACTTTTTTTTTTTTTTACTTGAACATGAAGAAGCTCTTCACACTAGCTCGTTTTTGAGAAGTGCTCTGGAGCATAATTAATGGATGGGGCAAAACCCATGAATAGCAATGCGGCAGATATGTCATTTTTCCAACGCCCTCCACTCTGCTTCCTCCATCTTTCTTGAGGGAGTGCTTACTCTGTTTGACAGTCAGTGTAATTAATTTGTAGGGTGGCTGTTTCAAAAATGGATGTTTATTTAATCATGGCTTGATTTTTAAACACCTTTGCCTGCTGTAAATATTCTCCATTCAAAGTCAGATAGACCTCAACATTTTAGTGTTTTGTTAAGCAGCATATTCTAACTACAATGTTACAACAGTTGGAAATAGCTCAGACTCTTTAGGAGACTGGGAGATTCTGAAGTTGTTGCTAGTTGTGCAGCAAATGTTAGAAGTGAACATTTTAACAATATTACAACTTACATTTAAAAAGGACCTGAAATTTAACATCAAAGCACATAATGGATTCTTTCTATCCTTGTCCTGCAAAATCTTTATGTATATTCGCTGGTCTAAATATACATAGGTACACTTTTACTTCAGAACGGCCTTAAGTGGCATGGCATAGATCCAACAAGCTGTTGGAAACATTCCTCAGAGACTTTGCTCCATGTCATTGTCATGTTCAAGAAACCAGTTGTAGATGATGGGAGCTTTGTGATATGATGAATTATCCTGCTGGAAGTAGCCATTAGTAGATGGTTCACTGTGGTCATAAAGGGATGGACATGATCAGCAACAATACTCAGGTAGGCTGTGGTGGTTAAATCATGCTCAATTTGTACAAAGTAATCCAAAGTGTGCCAAAATACCACCCCCACATCATAACACCATCACCACCGCCTGAGTTGTTGATTTACGGCAGGATGAGCTGCTTTCCAGTTTTTCCCCATCAAATTCTGATCCTACAATCTGAATGTTGCAGCTGAAATGGACTTATAACACCAGACACCATTTTTCCAATCTTTTATTGTCTTCTGGTGCTGTAGCCCATCTGCGTCAAGGTTGGATGTGTTGTACATTCAGAGATGGTATTCTGCTGTTATTTGAGTTATTGGTAACTTTTCTATCATCTCCAACCAGTCTGCCCAAAGTCCTCTGACCTCTGACATCAAAAGGCATTTTTATCCAGACAACTGCTGCTCACTGGACATTTTCTCTTTTTTAGCCCATTCTGTTAAATCTAAATGGTTGTGATACAGCTTCTACAGCTTCTAAAATACTGAGACCAGCCTATTAGGTACCTACAATGCCATTTAATCACTTAAATTCTCATTCTGATGCTCCGTTTGTACTGCAGTAAGTCATCTTGACCATGTCTACATGCCTAAATCTATGCATTGCTGTAATATTATTGGCTAATTAGCTATTTGTATTAACAAGTAATTGAAAAGGTGTATAATAATAATGAAGTGATTAAACAGCTACAATTTTCAAACAAAACAAAGGAATATATGAAAAGTCAGCTAAAAATTCAGTCCTAGGATGTCTAAATAGATTAATAATATTTGTTTCTCTGTGTCTGAGAACCAGAAAATTGCTTTTAATAAGTTGTAAGAATGAAGCATTGATAGAGTGGATGAGTCAGAAGGTCCATGTTTATGAAACTACAGGTGCATTCTGACTGAATGCAGTTCTTAGAACTACCCTAGTTCAATGAACGGCCCTTCCCCAGGGGAAATGTTTCATGTTGCATTCGCACATGAGTTGGGGGCGGTAGCGGGACCGATGTGACGCAAACGTCTGCGACAGTGACGTGTGACTTTTGCACCACACAACAACAGAACAAAACCCGAGAAAAATAACAAGAGGACACCATCAAGCTAATATGGATTACGAAGAGATCGCCGTGTTCATGCTTTGCCTCTTCAAAAGCTCTCTGGATGTCCTAGGTGGCACAGATGGCCAAAAGAAATTTGACCTCCTCGTCGGTCCATTTGTCGCTGGCTTTGTCCATTGTCATGTTGTTGTCTGTAGCTGAAACCGCAGCAGCAACAGAGAATTTTAAAAATACCGGGGTCACAAGAAGAACTCCGGTAAGGGGCGTAGCAACGAATGACCAAACACCTACGTCATGAGGGTTCCGATGGAACCATGAAAAGACCCTGCCTCGGAGCAGGAGCTAAAATGGTTATAGGAACGGAGGGTCTTTAGCCCTAGTTTCTATATATCTGAATGCGCGAAAAAACGGCCTGGTTCCTGAAACGGTTATAGGAACTGCAAAAGGTTCTTACGTCGGAAAGGGGCTTCTATGTGTGTTTGCACAACGCTGTTAAACAGCTGACTGAGTTTACTAGGCTTTGTTTTCCTGGCGTTCCCCCTGAGATTGAGGCCCATATTTCTGTGTATGCATGTATGTATGTTGTCCTGTTTACGTACCTGACAGAGTTGTGCAAGTAAAATTTTCTGCAGAATGGATGACCGTCATTACTGAGGCAAGGTCTAAATCATTCGGGCTGAATGGTACGGGCTTTGACGGCTTTGCCTATTGCATTACCACACGGCAGTGAACCCTGTAATCATCACTATTCCCCAATCGATGAGGCGTCCATTCACTGCCTCAATTGACAAATTGACTCCTTAGTCTGCTGCTCACCCGTTCCTGCCTCTCTGTTTCTGGCTCCAGATGAAAGTGGAGTACACTCTTGCCAGTCTTTGTACATAATCCTCCCCTATTTCCATAGCTTTGGGGTTTTTCATTGTTTGGATAGAAAACGCCAATGTATTGCTCAATCCAAGCATTGGTAATGTGGCTGTTGGCTGCTGTAGAAGGGCGTGGAGCACTATAATTCCATTAAGTGTTCAGCTCCACATGAGTGAAGAGGCCGACATTAGCTTCCTCAGCATGGGCTTACTTCTCCTTGTGAGAAGATGCTTATTTCTGCCTCTGTACACATGCACAGCAGGGATGGCTGATAACCATGTTTCCATGTAAGTGAAGCTGACACAGTTGATATTTAGGGATATGCATCGTTGGCTCCTCCTCATCTGAAAAGTGCTGCGTGACATGCTGAAAATAATGCAGTGAAATGACAGTTTTGTCTTTTGCTTCATCTGCATTGATGATACATATAAACAATTTTGTTTTTGCAATTTATTCTCAAATCGGGCTAATCATAGTTAACCCTCTGCCCTTTTCCACATGGATTCTGTGACCTACACGGACATCAGTCCATGAAGGTGTGACCACACTGCTATGGCTGATCAAGGCCCCTTCGCTTTATTGAGAACCAATTGTCTCTCTGTCATGTTCTGTCAGTTTAATGCTTCAGAGTGAGATTATGAAGACATTAATGGATGAGTGATTCTATGGCTTTGAGATGTAACACTGCATCACTTAAATGGATGGATACAGAGCTGTGTGTGGGAGTGGAGGATAAAATAAATGATGTAGGTAATTTAGAAATAATGGAAGATTAAAAGAGAAAAGAGGATCAATCTGTAGCAAGAAACACTTTTATCACTTTGTCTTGACAGCAGACAGTTACCACATCACTGCCAGAAACCTTTGCATTATTTTTTTTATGTTAGCTAATGATGACGGGAGCTTTACTCACAATAATGAAGTCATTAAATCTACATGTGACAGTTTGCTTAATACCATCACTGCCACCTAAGACATTTTCACACAGCCCCTTTACATAACTCAAATAACAGTGTTCATTCATCGCTGTTTTTGCCAGAACGTCTGAAAAATTTTCTTTATAATTTGAGCTGCAACTTAAAATTAATATAAACGCATTTCGGCCCTAACATAACCACTTTTTGGTGTAAATATATATATTTTTTTTGCACAAATCCTGTTTTTTTTTTTTTTAAATACTGAACAGACTGAAGGAGCAGGGCTGAAACTGGTCGGCAAAAAAAAAGAGAAAACCAAGTAGTGCATGTATAAATTTGGACAGCAGTAAGAAAATATGTGCTAGACCCTTATGCTGATTATTGCACTGATGGGTAACAGCTGTCAGGTGCTTAAAATAGGAAGCGGAAGAGGGAGAAGGAGAAAGATTTTTTTTGGATGAAAATCAATTTCTCTAAGTGGTTGAAAGACAGCAGGTAAATTATGTCAAGAGTAGCTCGAGCTTCTGTGTGCGGACGCTTGCAAATATGCAGGTTAGCTTCGGGTAGCTAGTTTTTGTAAAACAACGGGTTTCTGTTGTCTTGCTACTGTGTACTGAGGCCTATTTCTAGAAAGCGAGTTATTTCATGCAGAGCGTTAAAGGAAACCAAGTTTTCCGTTTCAAAGAATGAGTTTAGCTGGACTCTGAATTCGTTTCCATGGTAACAGACTCTGTGAGACTAACCTGCTCGCTAGCAGGTTGAGACCCAGTAACTCTTGAGTTTCTTCAGCTGCACATTCAGATTGAACTAAATCGCTGATCAGACGTGGTGTTTCTTTATTTCTTTTGAAACATCAATCGACATTAAATCATTCACCAGAAGTCTGATCAGACCTGGTTTAGACCTTTGACCCTGATGATTTTCTATTTGGGCACTTTACATTCTCCCTGCAGTACGTTATTTATCTGAATAATATTCTCTCATTCGACAAAATTTGGCTAACAAAAAATAAAAAAATTAAATTTGTATCGCACTCCGTTTATTTCTACGAGTGGCAGCTTTCTTTACATTAACGATAATGCTCAGCACGTTTCCATTGCAACCGTTTGATGATGCTTTTTTGTACTGCGGAACAATTGCTCATCAATTTGTGTCACAACCGACCTTTAACTGATGCTCTAGTAACTATATTTCTATTTGAGTTTTATGAATTTTTATAAGGTCATATGAAGTTTAAAAAATTTACTTTCAATTATACAACAATTACTTCTAATCCACATTTTAGTTTATTAAAGTATACTTTAAAGTGTTCCAATTTAGTTAAAAAATTATTACCTCACTATACTATTCTTAAGTATATAAAATACAGTATATAAAAGTAAACTAAGAGTATACTGCCTCAGTTTTACTCTAAAGGTAGTACACTTGAACAAAGTACTTTTTGCTAAAGGTATGCTAAAGTTGCCTTGAGGAAACAAATTAGTTACTTATCTGTTTTCTTGATGTAAACTAGTCTTTTCATCTACTCAGAGTTAATTGAACTCAGTTGAAATTGAAAATGTGACTTGCTTAAACTAGTTGACAAACTTCCTGTCTTGAAACCAAAAGCTCAGAGTTTGACAGTTCTGAGTTAATAAGCTCATACCTACATACCCCTCATAAAATAGGTAAATGGAAATGGAAATGGACTTGTACTTATATAGCGCTTTTCCAGTCAGCTTGACCGCTCAAAGCGCTTTACACTA
>JBAMHW010000022.1:7128060-7160044 GCA_037177495.1 Rhadinocentrus ornatus
TGACAAGTAGTGTAAAGCGCTTTGAGCGGTCAAGCTGACTGGAAAAGCGCTATATAAGTACAAGTCCATTTCCATTTTCATATGTTGTACAATACCTAAAACATGTTTTTATAAGTGATTAGATTATAGCTTGAAAATCTTTATCACGACATCAATATAGGCTAAAAAGCAAGAGCATTCGACTTATTAGTGCACAGTTACAAGGCAAGCCTCTACTGAAATGGGGGTGCATAAGTGAACATGTCATGACTAACTTGACCATTTTATGATGGTTTAATAATTTCTGAGCGATGCATACAAGTTTTAGAGCAATGCATGCTAACATTTTTTTTCGGGGAGTACTTTGCTTATTTCAACATAACATTGCAAATCAGCAGCTGTAGCTACAACATTTGACATCTTTTTAAAAATGTAGAGTTTAGAAAAAGCAATTATGCTTCTGAAATATGCTTTTCCATTTTATCTCTTGGTTATTAAGAGTTAATTCCACCAACTTGTCAGATAGAAATTGTCTGTAAGCCTCATTAAGTCTTATTTAGAGATTAATATTCTCTAATAGCTTGAAACAGTATCTATTAGTTTATTTCAAGGCATGTGATATAGAACACTGTCAACATATGAGCACACATTTAAAATATGGTTTCATGATGGAATAAAATAGTAAGATTTTGTTTTTGTTTTTTTACAAAATTTTTAACGTCATAAACATTACAAATAAATAGATATTTAGCACAATTAGTTATTCAGTACAATAATAGACTTCTCTGTGCTTTTTGCAGATATAAATAAAACTAATTCAAATTTCACTTTTGTGCCATACATTGAAGCTGATTCTGCAAACAAACGGCTGCTTATTTACACATACAACAATTAGTAACATTAGTATTGATTGGGAGAGATTAAAATTGATTTCTGGATGATGAATGGAAATCCAATATTCATGTGTGGTTTTATTCTGAGGTAATCCTGAGCAACTAATTTACCAGATTGTTGCTTTTTTAAATTACAATCGTCATATATTCATGAAATGAATTTACCTTTTACCCCTTTTGAGCCACACGAATTTAAAGTGAGTAAAGGGGTCGATGTTTGATTTGTTTAATAAGTGCAGTCTAATAAATTAGTTTAGCATCAGCTAGGACCTAATGGGTTTACAAATATTGTAGTTGTTGCAGAACACAAATTGACATCTTGTTCTTTAAGTATAGATTACAATTTGTTATACATGCCATTTTATCACAAGAGCATCCAGTATGTCTGTTTGTTTTTTTTCAAGAGGCAATTTCTGAAATAGATGCATCTATACGCACATGCACAGGGTGACCTTCAGTGAAACTTAAGGCGAAACACACATTATTATAGAAACATGGGATACACACCCTATAGCTGTATGTCTGTGAACTGCAATTTCATAATGGCGAGATGCAGTGCCTCACATAACAAGCAACAGTCATGCATTGTTCCTCCGTTTAGAGCCAAATGGGTGTGTTTTAACAGCATGTGTGCATCAAGGAAGTTTATTAGATGTTATTTACAGCTTTTGGGGGAAGCGGCGTGCTCAATGTTTGTGTGAGTTATTGCCGTGTTTGTATGTGGACTGTCCGTCTTATCCACGATAGTCAAGGTTGACAGACAGTCCTTGCTTGAGAATTCTTCGCTGATTAAATGGGTTTGACCCATACGGGGCAAGCAGGGCCGCACTGCCTCATTGCTTCCGTAACAACCACCATAAATTAAGAGATAACCTCACACACATGCAGATGCGCACACACACTTGTGGTGCATCTGCTGAACATGAGTAAACTGGTGAACAATGCCTCCAGCTGAATTCTGATAAAACACAAACTTTGATCATTGAATCCATTTGTCCAGCCAAGCTTCAGGAATTTTTGATCCAGCAATTTCCCTGGAAAATCAAGACATCTAGCTAGAAACTGCTTATTTCACTAATCTCCATTGGTTACCCATCCATTTTAAAATTAATTTAAAATTTCTGGTCCTTACTATTAGAGCTCTACATGGTCAGGCTCCCCCCTACATCTCTGACCTCATTCATCTACACTCACTGTATGAGGCTGTGCTCTGCGGTCTTCAGAACAGAGATTATAGCTCCACGTACCAGAGAGGTACTGGGACCAGAGAGAGAATTGATCCTTTCAGGCAGAGGTGCCAAACTGTGATTCTGTCGATTCTTTTAAAAAGCAGATGAAAACATTTTTATTCAAGCAGGCTTTTTAGTTATACGAGAGGTTTTATGACTGTGTGTATGAGTACTCGTGTTTTCTTATTGTCTATTTTTTTTCATTCTTTTTGTAAAGCACTTTGTATGAATTAAATTTCCTTTCTTCTTTCCTATATTGGCATTACCTACAGGTGAATCTCCTCTCACATGAATTAAATAATCTTTACATGTGCCAGGCTCCTGATGGAGTTTGAGAAAAAGCAAAAGAACAGCAATGAAGGATGTTTAGAAAACAGGAAAAATACAGAAAATTTCCCTGGCTGTCTGGCAGAGAGGAGACAGAGTGTGAGGCAGAATAGCAAAGAGACACTAATTGTGGTTTCAGCCTTTTCATAATATTCTGAATATTTCATCACACCAATTAAACAGCTATAATCTCCTTCCTCAGAAAAAACAGGGCCATCTGATCTCTTCTTGTATCTCCATCCTTTTCTCCTGGGAAACTGAATATTTAGAGATGCATCTTTCCTCCTATCTATGAATTGTTAGGCAGCAGTTAAACACGACAGAATACAGATGGAAAGGAGCATTGCTCCCTAGTAAAAGATGTGCCATATAAATGAAGGTTAACCTCTTCTTCACAAGACCTATTTTTTTCTGCCTCCTGTCCAACATGACATACCCAAAATAAATTAGGAAATGTTTTTTACAACTAAAAGGGCTGGATGTAAAATCATGGCCTCAAATGCAAGCTGAGACATGTGAGATTATTACAGAAGTGCCAGAATCAAGGTAGGCCAACAGCTCAATTTATCTAGGAATTTAGTCAAGAAAAATCTGATGAGTGACAAAAGTAGAATGCTACAAAAGTTAACCTGAGCGGTTTTACAAATGTTTTAACACAATGTTAAGGTGCTGTTCTTGTGTTTTTGTTACATTGTTTTTATTTTGTGCCCATAATATAGATGGGCTTTGAATTGTATTTTGTTTAGAAGGCAATGGTTGGTAGTTGCTGAGTTTCTTGCCATAATGTTGATATGCTACATGCTAGGATAGGTGCATTCTAGTGTGTGCAAAAATTGCTTGTGCTGCCCACATCTCGTGTTGCCTCCCTGTAAAGGGGATGCTTATGAGGAAGAGTTTACGTGTAAAAGTGTGGTTGCATAAATAATAACGAGAACACAAGCCACAGGCTTAAAGAACTGCAGTCAAAAGAGAAAAACACGGAGAGCGTTCTTTCTACTCCTTCATAAGTTTATAAGGACAAACACACTATTCACTTGGCCAAAACATCATTACTGCAAGTTCTTTGGCCTACATAAAATACCAAACGCTGCACTGTTGTTTGGCAACCTTGGAGAGTCACGTATGATTGGTTAAGGAACCAGAAAGTAGGAAAGAGCTACACAGTGCACTGAAGTTAGTCCGTCACGTAACTCTTATTTTGAAAGGAGAAAAGCTTGATGTAGAAAGACCGATTGTTTATAGGGAAGCTTTCTTTTAAATGAGAACATTTAAATAATTTTTACTGAAAAATTCCTAATTATTTAGCGTTTAAACAGCATTGTGTTCCTTGAATGTATTTACCTTTTTCTCTGATTAATTACATTCCCATTTACTTCACAGACAGTGTTGGGATATGGTAACAATATTACTTTTTTGGGTAACATAGTAAAATAGTGCGTTACACTTAAAATATTGACAACGAAATTACTTTACTGGACTACAGTAACGCGTTTTTCTGCATTACTCGAGCCGTGTTTGCCTTCAGCAGCCGACCCCTCCTAAACAAGCTAAGCTTTATTCAACATTTCCTGGAGCGCAGTATCCGGTAACAGACAGAAATTAACAAGCAAGTTGCAGGGTTCATTGTAGGAGACTTGCTCCCCTGTCAATTGTTGAACCGCCCAGGTTTAGAAAAATACTAGATAAAGTAATTATGAGACAAGTGTGTCCATTTCTTCCCACAGACAGCCATGTTGTTCTTATGGTTTCAAAGCCATTTTGTTTACAATTTACAGTAAACACTATGCGGACAGGCAGTGATGATTGTCCATGTCTACATGGTGAATTATGGTCTGGTAAAGTAATAAGTGGTGGCGTTACTTTTCAAATGCAGTAACGGGTAAAGTAATTTCATTACAATTGACAGAAGTAATGAGTAACTAGTAACAAATTACTTTTTTAGAGTAACTACCCCAACACTGTTCACAGACAACAATCCTTGGTCTTTCATGCAAACAGAGTCCTAAATGTCCTAAAAGTCTTTCTCCTCTTTTCTTCTGCATTACAAGTACCTGAAATAGGCTCTGAAAGAACATTAATGCTCATCTCACAGCAATAACCACCAAATCTTAAACAGTGTTCTTCCTTCCTCTAATGAGACAGCCCTGGAAATTGACTTAAGGTTTAGTATGTGAAAGTGCAGGGGTGGCCGCAAGAGAACAACACATTGATTGTATCTAAAAGGTGCTGTCGTTTTGGGTGCAGGTAATGTACCTGAGTGTTGCTAGAGAGGCTCAGGAGATGGCTCACAACTGCTTGGTTACACAGTGTAATGAAAGCTTCATTTTCTCTGCTTTGGAGCGACCTTAGCTCATCCATCACTAGAACCCCATCAGAGAGACAGTGGGGAAAAGTGTGGAGCCTCCGGGACTCCATCACATCCCCATCTCTGAAAATGAGAAAACTAATAATAGGACATGGCTGGGCATCATCACAGAGGGCATCAGTTGCTGCTTTTAGTTGGAGGAAAGAAGGATACAATGACCCTGATCTGCTATGTTAGGGCATGATACTTTAAAGAGATCAAATGCAGTCTAAGAGGTGGGTCAAAGGTCAGGGTCCAAACATTTCAATGTAACTGCTTACATTAGTCTTCTAAATCTTCCTATTCTTTCAGGATCCAATTAGAGGTTTTTAGGTACGACCAATACATTTGCATTTTTAATGTGTAGCTTTATATGAATGACAGTAGCAGTCTAATATGAATTCTATCCAGATAAATGACTACTTGATCAGACGCAGACAGGGGAGCTATAGATGGGGGAAGAAGCTACAGATGCTTTAGGGAATATGCCGGTGGCTCCACTGCGGCTTTAATGAACCCTGACTTGGCTGACCTCTCGGGGCTCCAGAGTGTTAGCTGCCAGACAAACTGCAGCCAATTATACTCAACCCAGAACTGAAGAAGGATTCCAAAGGACAGTAGAACACAGTTACTAATGAGTGTGTGTATGTGCAGTTCAATTCAATTCAATTCAATTCAATTCAATTCAATTCAATTCAATTTAATTCAATTCAATTCAAAGCATTTATTGCCATTACACATAGTGTGACAAAGTTAACTCTGGTTTAATTGTTACAATGGTTTAAACATATTGAGTTTATTGGAAATTATATATAAAAATCAATTCAAATCCATGGTAATAAATAACTAACATGAAAGTGATTAGTGCTTTAGTGAATACTGTGTTCTAATTAAGTGCAAGGAGTCATGAATTGGTTATTTTTGTTCAGTAGGTTAATGGCAAATGGATAAAAACTGCCTCTGAACCAAGACGTCCATGCTGTGGCAGCTCTGTAGCGTCTGGCAGAGGCCAACAGTTTAAAGTGGTGATGGCAAGGGTGGGAGGGGTCCTTTTATGATGTTTGAATACAGTAGAGAAGGATGGTCCTTTTATGATATGGAGGCTAAATAACGTGCCAAGTTGAGAGCAAATAAAACTGAATCTTTGTTCATTATAGATCCACTGTTTTAGAGTACAGACCTACAATTTCTCATTTAGGTGTTTTAACAAGGAAAGGATCAGTCTACTATACATTACCTCTCTGGTGCCAAACGACATGAAATAAGGACACAAGACAAGAAGAAGGAAGCATATGTGGATGAATACAATGGCTGCTATTTACAACTCCAAATAGCTTACAGCAATAAACAGACTGAGATGAGACTTGAACAAAAATGACTGCCCATTCTCTTTGAAAGCAGAAAAACATAGAAAAACATAGCGAGCAAGCCATATCAACCCCGTGGAATGTGAATGGAATGCTCAGACTCTTCTGTCATCCTGCTTCTTATTCTTTTGCAGTCAATCAATCACTGTGTGCATTCAGCCCTTCCATTACATTGTCTCTCATAAAAATAAATAAATTAAAAAACAGAAAGCACTTTTTATTTTCCTTGTCTTGCAGCTAGGTGGACACCTGGTGACTCCACTTTTCACCGGAAGACAGGGGAGATGAGATGCCTGCCTGCAGAGTGCTCTAAAGCAGTGGTTCCCAACCTTTTTCCTCGGGGACCCCCTTCATGCATATACTAAAATGCCATGGACCTCCTGCTCCACCCTGTGCTGAAACCATGCTGGATTTTAGGCTTTCAAAAGTGAAATTATCATCATATATAATGTATTCTGGCTGAGTTCTGTCCTTTGATAGAGCCAAAGTTAAATGAACAACATGTAGACTTACTTTTCTTCCTTAAAATAGGGACAATTTGTAGACATTAATCACAATGGCTCTAATGTTCAAAGCCTCAGGGACCCCCTGTGCCCTTTGGTGGACTCCAATGGGGGGTCTCGGACCCCAGGTTGGGAAACACTGCTCAATAGGAGATACTCCAGCCTTAATTTCAGCATGCATGGAGTCTGAATCTACACAAATTTATTTAGTAATGAAGCCTCTCTAACTGAAGCCCCTCTGTATTTCTGAGGATGGGGTACTATTACAAGATATTCACCAGTCAGAATCACTACACGTATGCAGCAGACTGGGGAAAGTAAAATGAATTGAAAACTGCAAACATTTCTTTGTAGATTTGAATTCAGTTAGAATTTTTTCTGTTTATCTTGTTTCCATTAAACTGAAGGTTAGTAACTCACAAACTCAGTACATAAAACTGCTTTAGGTATTAATTATGTTGTCTTGTTCCTTTTATCTACCAATTTGATAAGATCCTGTTTATAGTGGTGCAGCTATTGCAAATTTCATGATTGTGTTCAAGCAATACAACTGAGAACTCTTCTATTTAATCCACTTGACACACTAGAAAAAAAAACAACGTGATTCTCTTGAGAGGATATAGTAGGTCTGAGAAGGATTTTAGCCAGGAAATGAACATTTTAGGGTTTAATGCTGGAATGACTGCTGTGTTCACAGCGTAGAAGCTAAAGTTGTGTACAGCAGTTCAGCTGTTTGCTTGTAGGAGAACATTAAATAACATCATGATGGCATGTCAGAACATGTAAATAATAAATGAGTTTACTCTCCTCTCAGTGTGGAGACATTATGCAGCTGTGTGATACTGCAGCTGCTCAGTGTCAGCAAAGGAAGCAGA
Source organism: Rhadinocentrus ornatus (assembly GCA_037177495.1). NCBI lineage: Eukaryota > Metazoa > Chordata > Actinopteri > Atheriniformes > Melanotaeniidae > Rhadinocentrus > Rhadinocentrus ornatus. The sequence continues at coordinate 7,135,578 of JBAMHW010000022.1, forward strand.
TATTCCACATTTAGTATCAAACAGTAGAGCTCAGTTGTGTAAGATTTCTTTGGGTGATGGTAATGCTGTGATACAGGACATGGGCTGTGATCAGTTCGAATTCTGCTCCAGTTTACTTAGATCCAAATGAACTTCTGTCTGTAAGGAAATAGCCACTTAAAGGTACAAATATATCCTCTGCAAATAGACATTATATGATTCTGGCTTGCAGCTCTGCGTTAATTGCTATAATAACAGAGAAGGTTTAAATGACCGGATAATTGTTGAGTTGGTTGGCTCATATAAATAATCCTAATGTTGATTTTCTGTGTTTTGGTAAACTGTCAGGAACAACTGGGATATGTTTTTAAAGGGGATGAGTTTGGAGAGATACATTTTTATATTTTTATCACCACTTAGTAAAAGTCAATAAACAGTCACCTGTATTTAGAACAGCATTTAACTGGAGACGTTCACACTAGGTGCAGGAATGATTTAAATTTAAAAGAAAAAATACATTATTCATCCCCTAAGGAAAACAATTAAATTGTGTTTAATTCCGTTCATGTATTTAATGTCTATTTGCAGGTGTTTGGTTGCACCTATCACAAATAGGACTCATACTCAGTAATAGCCAGGTCAGTTTGGCTTTAGAGTAGTGAAGACGCCGTAGCACTTGTCTTGCACGTGTAGAAGAGAAGTTCAAGCGCGGTGCCTCTTCATCTGAGAGCGAAAACCCCAAATCAATCCCCCACTGTTCTCTGATGTAAGATGTGGAGGGATTATACTCGTCCATTATATTAGAGGAAATCCTCGATTTTTGTCTAATTGTTCAAAACTAGCAAATGTGTTATCAATATAAAAATCTTTAATACTTTGCATTCCATTTTCATGTCAAACTCGAAATCCTTGTCTAAAAGGGATGGCAGGAAGAGGTGGTTATATATTAAAAGTGGGTGGAGATATTCTAGATGCCTAAACATTTTTGAAATGGTCTTAGAATGAGTAATGACGGGTCACAATAACATTTCCATTAACACTTAACAGTCTATGGCAAGGGTTCACAAGGAAGAAGGCTCACAGGGGCTTTTTATATGGAGCCATGCAGGAGCCTATATTATCAAGTCTGGCCTATCTATATATTCTCTTTTTGTACATGGACTATTATAGAGAGGAACTAGCATTATACGACAGCACCTGGGTCCAACATGGACAACATGGGTCCACCAATATGGATTTAGTGTAGCAATTAAATAGCTTTTTCACTTTTAAACTGAGTAATGAGGATGTATTTGTTCCACATGTGTCGTTGCTGAGATGTATTTTTATGACTAATTAGTTGGTTAACAGATAAGATGAGTCAAACTCTTAAATCTTTCTCTGTTTTAAAGGTTTTTCTCAGTGTCATCAACTAAATCATTCATCTTAATTTGTTTTCATTGAGTTTCACACTTCAGCTTGGTCATTACATGACATTACATTAGAAGACCTGCATCAGTTTTGCCTCAGGACATGAAGGAATGTCTCAACCTGACTCAATCATGCATCATTTATTTGTTTAATGTGTCACTGAATTAATAGCTTTTTAAGTTATTTGCAACCACAGAAGAGTTTCAAATTAATTAACATTTGTATTAGAGACTTATGTGTTTTGAAATTTATGTTTGGTGTTTTTCTTCCTGGTCCTTCTTCTCTCGTGGGTCTTTGAATCTCTCTTTTCCTTGCAGTGGATGCGTTAGGCTCTCTTACACCTCCATTCAACTCCCCGGGGATCCCATCACGCTTACCCTCTCCCATGGATACCTCAAATCTTCCTCTCATCACCGTGGAGACCCAGCAAGCAGTTTGCTCCCATCATGCAGTGGTCCGGTGAACATTTTTAGCGATAACACACTGTTATCAGCTGCCCCTTACAGAGTCGTGTGGCTGGTTCACATTGCTTCAAGTGCCTCATAAGTTCCTGCACTGACTGACTTGAATGACTCCACAGCTCAGTGTTTTCAGTCGCAGTATCCTTTACGTGAAAATCTTCTTAGTGCCTCATTTCACTGTGGATTAATGAGATTGCACTTTTACAGACCTTCTTGTTAGCATCCTATTTAATATCTCCCTACTCCAACTGTTAAAACATTTGTTGTCCAATAAAATTGGCAGCTTGTATTAGTCACATTTGTAGCAACCAGTTGTGCAATAGAATTAAAGAATAAATAGAAATATTGAGGATTGTGTTTAGACATTTTCACTGAGTCTGAGTTCGGATTTCTTGTCTCCTTTGCTGGAATAAAAATTCAAGGTTTATTCCTGCTACTTGGAAGATTTTTCAATAAACCCAACCTCATTTGCGATCCTCTGTTTATCATTGTTTGATTCCTTTGTATAAGGTCCTTCCATTTGATTCATTTGTCTATACCTTCCTAAGTTTACCCACAGTGTGGTATATAGTCCACAATATATGTAATGTTATAATAAGCGGTGGTTTTCAAGCCTGCTGGCTGCCTTGAATAAATGAATCTCTGAGGCTCCATCAGGACCTCGAAATGAAAGCATCCTTCGGTTTATAAAAAAAGCACACAAGGTCAGCAAATCTTGGTATTTCAGCTCTATTTCGCATTGTACAACAGCACACCTTGACACGTACAGATTCCCTTGGGACCTGCCGCACTTCCTAACCTAACCTTTACAGTGGTCTGACTACTGCCTTCATGCAATGGGTTTGCTTGTGATTGTTTCTGTGACTGTTATGGGATTTTTGTTTGCAGTCTTTAATCTTTGTGTATACCTAAACACCCTCTATTAACAGACCCTGAACAGTAATCAATATAACTCTGATGCATTTTAAAATTGCATAAGAGTTATATTATGCATTTTTTAATTAAGCTGTCATTGGAGCTAAAATTTTTATTCGTACAGCTAAGAATTTAACATAGTCTTATTTATGTAGAATAGTTTAATCTACTAATCTAAGATATAATCTTTGATGTGTTTTCATGCTACATTATGCAAATAACTCTATAGAAGAACACAGTATTAAAGCCTTTTGTGAAATAGTCATGAACCGTCTGTTGCTTCATATTTATTGAATAACCAGGTTTAAAGGGTTAGGTCATGCTGCTATGTTCATGACTGGCACGTTTGAAGACGCATTATGTAACTTTCTGAACTGAAAACTCTGCTTGCCGTTTGATGGCACAGTGATATTTACTGAGTGCATTTCTGAAGCTGTCGCTGCCTGGCAGCATCCTGAGGCTGAGAAAGTCCTGTCCTGCGATTTCTTGGCAAACTTTGAGCTCCTTAGAACAAAATGAGCAAGGATCAGGCATTGTTTTGTGTGCCCATCTTCTGATGGCTACTTCCAACAGGATAATGCACTATGTCACAAAGCTCAAATCATCTCCAACTGGTTTCTTGAGCAAGACAATGGGTTCACTGTACTCCAATGGTCTCCACAGTCACCAGATCTCAATTTTAAAGAGCAACTTTGGGATGTGGTGGAACAGGAGATTCTCATCACGGATATGCAGCTGATAAATCTACAGCAGCTGTGTGATGCAGTCATGTAAATATGGAACAAAATCTCTGAGGAATGTTTTAACATCTTGTTGGATCTATGTCACCTAGAATTAAGGCAGTTCTGAAGGAACAAGAGGGTCCAACCTGGTACCAGCAAGCCGCATGTACCTGATAAAGTCGCTGATAAGTGATAAGGCATTCTATTCTATTCTATTCTATTCATATACAGAGTAACATTCATTACACTAAAACTCACAATTAGCTATACCTGTACTTAATTTGAATTATTGTTAGAATTTAATTTGACTTGTAGGTTTGGCCTGCCTTTAAGCAACATAAACAATTACTAAATGAGAGAAAAATATGATGTATGTTCATCTTACATAAAAACATTTCTGTGTGCGTGTGTGTTTCAAACCCTCTATTTGCTTTAATAGCAAACAATTCTTGAAATTGCTAACAAGGTTTTGCCTCCACTGGGTTTTGAGATGACTCCCAAACCTTCTTAGCAATTATAAGAACTGGATTGCTTTTGTAGAAAAATAAATCTTTTGTTTGTGTCATTTTCCAGCCAGAAGAAACCGTTGAATGAATAAATTGTTTACTGTAAATAAAAAAAATGTGGCAATAATTTTGGGCTTAACTGTTCCTCCACAACTCAACATGATTTTATTTGACTTTCATACAGCTGGTACTGTATTTTTTCATTCAAATAATTTCTGCACAGGTCATTTACTTGGTTTATTTGTGATAAACTCTTAAACTGCACTTTGATTTATTCTAATGTGCTTTAGGGTTTTTATGTTATTGTATGACACTGTAAAAATCCATCAAGAAGTAAACATTTGCAATTTACACAATGAGCTTTCAATCTCTGCTCTCCAATGAGCCTCTGCTTTCTTAAGGCCGAAATCAGTACTCTATATGCAGGGTTTGGTTATATGTCCGTCTCACAGGACTATGTTTCATATGCAATTATCAGTATAGCTCACAGTAATCTGAGGGGCCTTCTCATATTGCTTTGTTATGAGAAGGCACATTGGAATTTTATTCATAGCCCATGGCCCATTTACTGGTTCCTGATCTGCTCAAACAGCTGTTTGTCTTGCAAAAATTTACTAGGAAAAAAAGGTTTTCATGTAAGAATGATGTAAAAGACTTTCACAATTGCTCTGTAAATATCTGTGGTTTATATGTGAACTCCTCTAGTCACATATGGAGCTTGTCATAAGCCAAAACAACTTCAGAGGAGACCAGAACCCAATGTTTCTTCTTTTTGCCCGGCTGGCACCAGACAGCTGCAAGCTGCTCTTGGCCACCTTATAACTCAAGCTGACATCAGCTCCTGAACCTACAAACCTACTTTTGGGTTTATCAGCTCCTTCACAGCAACTTTCTTCCTGAAATGATCCATATTTCTGAGAAATGATGATTAAAATTTCTTACATATCTGTCTTTCTGTCTTTCTGTCTTCCTGTCTTTCGGTGATGAGGTAGTGCATTTACACTGAAGGAATAAAATCCATCAGCTTAATGGGCTCATAAATGATACACCACAGTGTACTTGACTCATTACAGAGGAGAGAGCATGCCTGGGTTTTTAAAGGAGAAATGTGACTTTGTGTGACTTTGTGTCACAACATATGTGATAATGCCACTGCAGGCAGTATGTGGGACAGTTTAATGTTCTAAAGACTATTCTCTGGAGGACCTACAAGCACCTCAGTTAACTTTGACATTACTTTGACTAAAAGCTGGGCAGGCTGGAAATCCTCAGTTCAAATTTGCAGCTTATTGGTGCAAAATCTAACAAAATCAAAGGCAGACACAGTTTTGAAGTAGTTAACTGTGGTGCAATTATTGCTGCACCTGAGGCCTCTGGATCCATTTACAGATGAAAACATATTTATATCTGGAAGAATTTTGGCCCTGGAGGGCCACTCTCCATCCACAACTGCGCTTGGCTTTTAAAGTCATTGCTATGCCCATCTTAACCACTAGAAAGCAGTAGTTCTTACACACTGTACCTTTTAATATTGGGCATGAATGTGCCCTTTGTATTTCCAAGCAACACAAAAACAAACTTTATTGTAGCACCATCAAGGTTAGGATGCTTTTTATATTGTTCCAGCTTCACCAATGAAACATTTATTTGGTCACATGTGCTTGGATTGTGACTCCTCCTTTGTAATCTTTTCTTTTTTTGTCTAAATAACTGTCAGAGGTGGAAGTCAAATCATGATAAGGTCTTTTGGAGCCATAGTCTGGCAGTACCCCTGTAAATTTCTACATTTTTCTTTGTGAGCCCCCATTTCTTTACTGCGTCAAAAGCTTCTTTTTTTTTTTTTTTTAACATGTTAAAGGTCTTAAAAGTTAGAAAGCCCCAAGATGGTTAATTGAAATGCATCACTTGTGGTGGTGGTTCACTTGTGGTTCAGGTCTTTCTTCTTGATTTTGATGGCATCAGCATAAAACACATTTGTGTAATGCCTTAGTATTGCCTTTTTAAACCATGCCTCAAACAAATGATGACTAATGCCTGAGATGTGGCGCTGTTGATCAGATAAAAAACCAGACCTTTTTAGGGAATATTAACAAAATTAATGAGGAGCTTACCTTTTCTTTCGTCATCGTTGTTTGGGTCTAAAGAGAAAAGCCTGAAGATGTGCTGCAGAAATGTATCAGAAGTATCAGAAAGAATTGTGTTTTTTTCAAATATGTATGTTCTAGTGGATCTCAAATTAAATGCATGCACCTGTAAATGAGCATAGCATGGGCTCAAATTCTCATACCTAGGGGGTTTATCCATCCTTCATAAAGTCTGTTTATTTACCCCTATATCTAGTTTTCATACTGATACTGAGGCATGTCTTTGCCTCTCATGGGCATACTGACAACTGCACTCTCCTCTCTCCCTGCCACTTGCACACTGCAAGTAAAATAGTCTCTGGGGACGCCCCATAGCTTTCCTGCTCTGCTGGATGTTTCAGGAGATTTAACCCCCCCACAGAGAGATACTTGATATCAGCTCTGCCTCTTCCTTTCCTCCCAATTTTTCATAATTATCTAAATACTCTGAGCTGCAATTAAATCTTTGATTGTTGCAGGAATCTTTGGTAAACTGTGAAGGATGTGACTTCATGTGGTGGATGCTGGTGTGTGCTGGTGATGTTTTAAATTTTTTAATTTGTGAGAACATACTGGGTTTGCTGGGAGATCCACAGCTCCCCCTGTCAGTAACTGGACACAATACATGAGAGGATTCCAAGTGACACTCTTTTATTACACTGCAAAGGCCTTGAATAGGTCTGCATGTTTACAGGACACGCAAACCTGCACAACAGCCTCTCTTGTGAAATTCAGTAAAACTATCTAAAGCAAAACACTTCACATCCCACCTCTCAGACTGTGTCTGATCTCTCCAGCTCTGACTGTGAGGTCACTGAGATGGTGCACAGCGTTCTTATGCCTTTAAATGCACCATAAAATAGATGGTCCTGAAATGGAGAAAGGTTCTTCAAAGTCGCAATGACATTGCTGAGCTGGGACAAGAGTGCAGACGGAGGCATGAGATTGTACACAGATGAATATTCCACTCCAGTTCAGAAATATCATTAATCAGGAACTTACTTTTTCTGTCAGGCCCAGACAAATGCTGGCCGAGGTTAGGGTGTGATGACTGACACAAGACATTAAAAAGGCTCGGTGTCTACCATAACTGTCCTTGTCTAAACCCTGGCTCTGTATTTGTCCGGTGTCATATTAAGAAGGTAGTTAGGTAAGATACATTTCGATGTTTAAGGTCAAGAGAAATGCTGGTTTTGTTATGAGCTGCAGTCATAATGCCTCATTTGCTTCAAGTATTGGAATATTAGCAGGAAAGACACTTAAAAAGAAGTTGACAGCTGTGAGCTCCCTCAATCTTTTTCTTGCCTGCTTTTCATCTCTTTTATTCACAGGATAAACTGGCAGCAGTACAAAATTACTTTTCAGGGAGAAAGGGGGGAGGAAGAGTGGGAAAGGTGACGGAGAGGCTTCCTTTGCCCCAGGATATCACCACTGTCTACTTATCCTAAAGTTGAAGAGCTTTATAGAGATAGATTTAGTAAAAAGCAGGAGGCAATAATATGACAATTTATCTATGAAATACCAGTGGGATTCCATAATCCGCTTCCACTCTAAACTGGAAGAATAAGACATTTTTTCTCAGGGACGTGCTGTCAGTAATGGCAATATTAAGACTGGGTGGGAAAAAATAAAGTTGTTGAATTAGCTAGGATGAATGTGTCGTCCTTGTCCTTTCTAAAGGACCTTTTGGAATTTTGTTTCAAATGTTTATCTTAAAAAGGCAACAGAAACTTTCTAAACGGCTAATGTCCAGGCTGCAGGGCAGGAAAAACAACCTCAAGGGATGTGAGGTTGTTTACGCAGAGTTACCCGTCTGCATTCTTTAATCAGAAATGCAAGTGATTAGCACCTGACAAGCCTGCCGCGAGCCTATTGATGCACAAATAAAGGTTCAGTCTTCTAGAGCTTATCTACATTTTCTCTAGCATACAGTAAAGGAAGCAGCTAAGCAGGCTGTATGTCGGCAAGGTCCACAGCAACATGGTTTATAAGTGCTGCTGATTTGTAATTTCCTTGTGCCCGCAGGTCTCTCCGGGGAGCAGGTTTTTGCTGCTTGCCCTCGCTCCCTGCATTAACTCTCATTATTAATTGAGGAGGCACGTGTTGGCCACAGTCCGGGCCACTTCTCAAAACACTCTAATGTCATTAAATATAAAAATATCAACTGTATACATTAAAGAATAGGCATGTGAATATAAAAACATAAATTTGAAATAAGATTATCAAATGAAGACAAAACTCCATATTTGGCTCTCAAATAATCATACCTGAACATCCCCTTTTTAGCCAAGCCCAACCAAGGTGGTGAGTTCAAACTCTCTCAGGATGGTGATTAATCCCAGCAGGAGGGGATGGTGGTGGTGGGATGTTTACTTCAAAGACAGGACTGTCAAACAACCTCATCCACAGAGCACATTTGTGTGCATTCCTCTCAACTTGACAACTAAATGTGCCTCATCAGCTGTCTTAACTGCATTATTCATGGAGAGAGTGAAAATGAGTGATTTATACACTCCATCTATTTTAAATGAATGTCTTTGAGGTAGCACGGAGGGGTCTTATCTGGAGCCTTTTCTATGTGTGTTTGGACTCATCAGGAAGGTGTAAAGTAAGCATAAAACTCCACTGTTGTTTAAATAGAAGCTTTCACACACATTAAAATGACTGCATGATGTATTTTCTTTCAAAAAATAACTTGTATAATGAAGCACAAAAAACTAAAATAACAAGAAGATATTACATGTTTATGTAATGGCTTTTCATAAATCTGATCCAGACAGTTAAATGTATAACAGATAAATTATGGGTTCAGTGTTGAAACATTACAGATCTACAGCCCTGAAGCTCACCGAGGTCCGAAAAATATGACATGTTTGAGTGCAGCCACTAGAGAGCGCATTAATTCCTCAATCTGCTCTTGCAAAAAATCTGCTGTTAACTGCCTTTAACATATGTTTTCCCAAACGGGTGCAAAATAAACCACACAAAAGCATTTTTTAACACAATTAATTCAAGCTTTTAATCTTTTCAAAAGTCAGTTTTTAAAAGCCCCGACCACCCTCTCCATCTCAGACTGGTCCTTCTGGTCATTCTCAATTAGACTGAGAAACCTTCACTATCATGTGGACAGACACAGGAAATCTTTCCTGTCACATGCCATCACTCTGTTCAGCAATCCACCTCTAGCAGACAGAGATAACCTGGATGGACAATAGGCTCTTCCTGCTGCTTTTAACATTTGTTTTCAACTGCTGTCTATATTAATTAGCTATTTTATTCTATTTTGATTTGTAGATTTTTGCTCACTTTTAAATGGAAATGCCTATTAAATCTGAAGTGGTTCCTCATTTAAATGGCTCCTTTTCTTTGCCTAATCTGAAAAAGATTATTTTGCTGGTAGAAAAACCTGATAATAAAGGGAAGCGTAAACAGTTTATTAAATATCCCTTTTTTACAAATCAAAATACTTAGTATTAAATATGAAATAAGCTCAGAAGACCTAACTTTTCTTTCAGTGCCATCACATTGTTATTCCTCATTCATGTGTTTAAACTATAATATGTTCTAACCAAGAACAATGATATGAAAATAAATTGTACTGAGGTAAAAAATAGGAATAAATTCTCCATTTAAATGAAGTTTTGACACAACCGTTGATGTTCTAGATCAGGTAGTGTGAAGGTGATCAGTGTCTTACTAGTGACTCTAAGACAGCTATACTCTGGCCTCAAAATCACAAACAATCAGTTTTATGCTTGATTTTCTGTGGTGGCCTTGCAGCTGTCAGAATGAAGGGAGAAGCTTTCATTCACTTTGAGGATTGAGTCTTATATTTCCCAACAGCAACATCTGAACTTGATTGTACTGCCGGAGGTGTTAACATCTTGCAGCACTGCAGCTGTATCATATTTGCATTTTTATATGTTTTTCATGTTTTAGAAGATAATCTAAACTTCCTTCAATGTTTTGAATAAGATAATAACTATAAAAAGAGGGAGATTATATGATGATAATACAGTATCTATTCTTGCTACCTTAGAACAGCGACTTAATCTTTGCCCTACTTTTTACTTTCAGCCTGTAGGACTTCGGGGAAAAATTGAGGAAATTATTCGGGGAATGTTAACCAGCTTTAGAACGTCCGCTGCTGCCTGTGGACATAAATGTATCTCAGGGTCACATGGGGATATTTAAACACTAAGTTAACTGTTGTGTTAAGATAATGACCATGAATTTCAGAAAATCTGATCTGTCTATTTTGATCGCACCCTTCCCTCCTCCTCACACACCCTGCATGCGACCCCATCCTTTAGTACCACCCAAAGCCATGTAGACTTTCTTTGACCACAAAAGCGCCTCTCAGAATCCCACTGTGTCTGTGGCTGTGATCCAGTACCAAGGCCGCGTCACACTAAGTCCCCTCAGGGGGCTCACGTCCCTAAGGCTGCAGCATCAAAGGGACCTTAGGTCAGGGGGCTAAGTTTAACCTGGTTTCACCCTCCCATGCCCTTTGCATTACAATGTTTAGATACGTTTCTACTCTTTAAACCTCACTTTCTCTTCAATAAGCACATGTCACTGTAACACCTCAATCCTAACAACTTCTTGAGTCCATCCTGCTGGTTTTTGAGATACAGATCACACTGATTCTAGTAATATTTTGGCTTGTAAATAGGAACTTAAAGGGGAAATGTTGCTCTAGATAAAAGCCAGGAAACTAAATAAATAGATTTTAATTGCTGTTAATATCATGTTAGCAATCTACCCACTGTGAGGAAACACACATACTCGCTCCACTTTCCTTAGTGCTCTCTTGCATTAGTCTAAAAATGAAACATTACGTGTCCTGTTAATTCTTCAATGAGAGAGGCTTACCCTGCTGATCATTCATTTAGAAATTCCTTTTTGATTTCCCCTCTTATGTGAAAACAAACTTCACATATCTATTCAATTAAATGACATGAATTTCATGGCTCATAATTAAGTTATATTGTAAGCAATCACTCACCCCAGATGACATTTTAAATCAGAGGAAGTAGACAGTCCAAACTTTTCTGAGGAGAACTGATGGTCTCACTGACCCTATTACTCCATCCATAAAGATGTCAAAGCATCCCCAATCCCTTTATCTCTCTGCCATTTCCACTGAGATCGTGAATATCCATGCAGAACGGAGCACGCTATGCAACACAGTAACAGACTTGCCATTCAGAGTTAATGGGATTATATTTCAGTCTGTATTGCTCTGACGTGTCTATAAACGCGGTTTTTGCTGAAGGGGAAACTTTGGAAGATTTTCCAAGACACAAAGCATTACGTTCAAAAAGTGTGGTTAATCTGTTTATACATTTTCAATTACTTATTGTATCCCACTCGAGAACTCAAACAGTTATGCTAAATTTATGAGCTACGATGGAAACTTGTGGCTTGCAGACATTTTTTTTTTTTTTAACTGTTCACACAAATGCTGAAAGAAACTTTGGCCTATTAAACAAGTTACAGTGGTTTCAAAGGGGATTTGGTTAACTGCAAAGAGGAGGAGAGTTGGAGGGCAAAGGGCACAATCTTACATGAATTTCCCCTTTCTCTGATGCCCAATAAATTTGTGAAAGGACTAAAAGTGAATTGTAGGAATGGGGTCACTGAGAGGAACAATAGTAAGTGAGAGAGGAGGAAATCTAATCAGCTTGCAGATGCTAATTTTATGGAGCACCAATTAAGGAGTTTTTTATGACACTTTTCTGAGAAAACAAAACAGCAGAGCTGTTCCCTCTTGGTTGGGGGGATCCTGTTCGAGTGGCCTGCTGCACATTTAAAATGCCCTGCTCCTCTCCGCCCCCACTCCAGCAGCATTGAATCCAGTCTCTAATGGCATGGCACCTCCTTTATGCCTGCCCTTGCCCACATTGGGGAAATGAGGCAGTGTCTGTTTGTTGTTCTGGACGGCTGTGTGTCCCGTTTATCACTGTCACATTGCAGAAACCCACAAAAAGCAGAGGGAGGGGGCTTCGCTGTCCAATCTGTCCTGCTTTGGGCTTCACGACTACAGGCCCCACGTGGCGAGTCCCTCACCCTGGACCTATACATCTCCATATCTGCCTTTTGGGCTTCGACGGCCTTTGTATCGGCTCACTCCGACTGCCAAGATATGTGTCTCCACTGCGAACTGGGGCTTTGGTGGAGTATCTAACTAGACAATGATGGGAGATCCAAGACTGCCAATATTTAACTAGTACGCAACCTACTCACACCCCTGCTCGGCCACATAGCCCCCTGTGCCTTTGTGGACTTTGAGTTAATCTTTTAAAGGCCAGAACTGGGGTGCAACCCTTCCTGCCCACTGTCCCCTAAATATACTGCCACTCCTTTACTAGAGTCCTTCTTTTACGGGACCTTTTGTTAGGTTTGTGCTGCCTTTAGAACACTTGATAAGTCAATGATGATTAAATCTTCTTAAGAATTAACACATCATGAATAATATATTACACATAAAATCAAGCAGAATGAAGACTTCTGCTGGGTAAACATAAATAAAATCCTTAATTAATGCTGCAAGAAATGAAAGTTGCACTGAAGAACATTTTATATAAGTTGGAATAATCAGACTCGCAAACAACAACAGCTGCAGCAGGTGGTCAGCAATCTGATTCCCTGCAGTGCTCTTTTCATATTCTTTTAGATTTATGTCTCATTTCCAATTCTTTTTCTTTTCCTCCCTCTTCCTACTTTCTGCCTTCATGCACATGGGAAAAACTCTTTAATTGCTTCTCCCCAGTATCAAGTTTTTACGGGTACTTGTAAACACGTATTGATATTTAATGCTGCGCTCAGCAGGGCAGGGTCTTTCTCGTCAAACACAGATGCCCGTTCATCTCCAAGACAAAAAAAAGGACTCAAAGAATTATATTAATCACAAAAGCACTATAAACCTACAATCGTTCCCATACCTGTGATATATGAGAACAATCTGTTATGGTAGCTGAGAAACACACAACTGTTGAAGTTGTGAGGGGAGAAATCTTTCACAGAAAATATATATTAATAAAACAAGTTTCTTCTAAATGAAAAATAAGAAATTTGCATGCATTAATGACTTGAAAAGGTCTCAAATTAATTTAGATATTTTAATGCTCAACTGTTAAATAAAGCAATGAAAAAACGATGATATCTTAATTTAGGATAATTTTTGACTGCAATGGACATCATGTAAGCAACTAAGCACACATATCTTTTTACATATTTTTTTTCAAATTACACACCACATAAATATGTGTTTGTGTTAAGTGAGAGCATTTGGTTTCAAGTGAGAAACACCTTGTGTTGAGGTGAGTGTCGCTGTCAGACTTCCATGTCAATGGGCCAAAGAAGAACAGTTAAATCTTCTACAATTGCTTTTAGAAATATGCAAGCTTCTGGAAATAATAATAAATAATAATGTTAAACTCGTCATTAGTTTCCTGAAAAACACAAAAAGGACAAAAGGTAATAAAAGGACACATCTGGACATACAGTACACCAGCCCTGAAGTGAGGTGTCCCGTTGTGTAACTGGTCAAGTACCGAGATAAAGAAGAGGGAAGTCGCCAATGAATCAGATTCATAAGCTGAAGCACCTTAATTTAGTTTCTTTCTTTCTTTTTTTTTTTTTACAGTTTTATGAACCACGGAAATGAGAATCAGCATTAGGAAACGTTAGGAAAATACACAAACAAATGATCCTGTTTGTCAGAGTGAATATAACATATAAATTGCATGTAAACATGATAGTTTGAGTGAAATTTAGTAAGACTGAAGATTTCAAAACCGGACAAACCCGGTAAAACGTTACTTAAATCCCACCTGCATGCACTCACTCTGTTAGACAAAAAAAAATAAATAAATAAAAATCAGGGCACTTTGCATACGTGCCTAGATTCCATCTTAGTGTAGTGTTTTATAAAATTAGCAAAGCCTCATTGGACAAAGCCAAACCGAAAATTAAGCTGCTCTCATTAATAATCTAATCATCTTCAAAAGTGTGACTAAAAAGGAGCATACCAAGAATGTCTGACAACCCAGATCCTCTCCCATGCATGTTTACTGGGACAAGGATGATGGTCCAGTTAAATGGTCAGGATTGATTTTTACTGCAGCTCAACTTAACTGTACATGTAATTATGTAAATAGTCTTTTAATGGAGCAGATTAATGGTCCCATGCTGGAACACTCGATGCACAGATGTGTTTGTACATAATGTGTGCCTGTTTTTTACTCCTAGAAGATAGATTCCTGCAGCAGGAAGTGTATCAATTTTCCAGGAGTTCTAAGCATGTAGAACACTGGTGACAATGTGCTACAGGAGCAGATCTCCTCATCAGTATTCACATCCGGCCATTTGTGAATTAAACTTTAATATGTGCCCCTAATCACCCACCTGAGCCCCTTTGGATGGCTTGTGAAGGGGATATGCGTGTATGTGTGCGTGTGTGTGTGAGGATATGATTAAAATGTAAAAATAGAGGCAAAGAGAGCAAAACAGCAAAAAGAATTATAATAAAAATGATGGTCAGAAAACAAAAATAAGAATGTTAAGTAAATGATCCAAACATTTTAACAGACATTCAAAGATACACAGAAGAAAGGACATGTGGCAGAGCCACTCCATTTGGCTCACTTCTGCAGTATTCAAGAATAAGAAGGCAATTGTGTGTCACTAACTAGTCTGATGGCTTCAAAGGAAATACTAACAAAACAGACATGCTTGGCTCAACAGATCTGCAGAGGCTGTATACCCACCAAACACATGTAGGTGCAGGCACACTCACAAACCATTGATTAGCTCGTCAATCACTGGCCAATGAGGATAGCCAGTGGCCACCATCACTTGGGTTATTGTTCGCAATGACCCTGAGGTCATCGGTAAGTAGCTGAGGACTGAGCCCCACACAAAAGGACTGCATCATGTACTTTCCACATACAGTTGCTTTGCCGCAGGCACCCTTATGAATGGACACATGGCAGGCCTACCCACAGATGGGACAAGCAAGGGGGGGCTGTTGCCGTGGTGAAGGAGCACAAGCGGAGGTAACAGACTGAAACAATGGTGCTGATGAAAGGCAGGAGTCGTGCCTGGGCTTCGGGGAGGAGGATTATTGGGCAAGAAGTTCCCCTGTTCTATCAGACTGGATAGCACAGGGGGAATGGAAGAGGTGGGGAGGGGTGGGAGGGCAGAACAGCAGAAGTCTGCAGATCGCTGACACAAAGCCACCCCCATGCACCAGTGAGCAGCCAACTGTTCAAAAGTGTGACTGACACAATGCCAAACAGATACACTTAGTGTGCATCTGTATGGGCTTGTAGTCGTTTGTGTTTTCTGATTGATTGATTGGAATTTATTCAGCTCTGACTCATCCTCAGACATTTGTATGTAACATTATTCTGTGATCAAACCGTTTCACATTTTTGTTGACTTCCATTTCAAATAGCCAATATTTTTTGGGGGGGGTATGTGTCTTTTAATTAAATGAGCAAGTAGATGAATTACATGATGTCTGCACTTTAGAGGTTTGTGTATTATTTCATGCTTCGTGTGCTTGTGTGTGTGTACATAGATGCAAAAACTTACAGAATGGAGTATTTGCAGTATTTTTTACTTTTTTTTTTAACTTTACTGTTATTTTCCCTAAATGTTCGCATTCACTTTCACTCAATATAGGCAGGTTTTAGGAATGAAAAACTCCTTAGTTACCCTTTGATATTAAAATCTACTCAGCTAGAGACAGACAAACCAAGGGGATTAGTTGTATGTTAAATGATAGACCTGAGAATGGAAAGACTTATGTGAGACATATTTCCCTCGTACTGCCTGTAGAAGTGTAGCTTCTGTATTTTACAGGGCAGCATTATGAGTTGTATTAAAAAACATGAACAAAGGACAGATTTGATTGTTTCAGTTGGAGAAATTTTTCAAAAAACAGCTTTTAGACTGACTGTTATTCAAACTAACTCTGATACACTAATGTTTATTTTTGTGCTCTGCAGCACTATCAAATGTAGGGTGCTGGAACCTATCCCAGCAGCTACTAGGTGAGAGGCAGGGTCCATTGCAGGGTCAACAGAGACACAAACAAGCACACAAAGAAAATACAGACACCAACCAATTTAGGAAGCATGTGAATAATGTGATGTCTCACATTGTTCTTGGTAGAGAATATCTACTTTCTCAACCCTGAGCATTTTCAGTATTACACTTTGATATAAAAGTTTCCTAAATCTCAGTTAACAGCTCACTAATGAGTATCCATGACATTGACAGCAAGGTGTGAGTGGCCAAGGAAGTGATTTTGGACTTTGTTTAGTTCAGAACTGTTCTAAAAGGGAAATTATGTAGCTTTTGTTCATCGCAAGTGATCATGGGATTTATCACCTCGCTTCAATATCACAATACTTGACTGTGTTGTAAGGAAAACAGGGTACAAATTTTACAGCAATGTGAGCATAAATTTAGCTTAAATTTCGGAGGCTAACAATATTTGTGACACAAAATGCAAAAATCTATTTTAAGTCAAGCTGCTACACAGAATACCACAATGAGTGTTTTAAAAGAAAAAAAAATGAAGATGAAACAAAAAACACAGAATAGATAGAATAAGTGCATAGTGTGAAGTCTGCATTAATGAGCTGATGTAAGAAATAGCCTGTTACAGTACCAGCTGAATTACCTTCAAATTCAAGATTTTATTTAAAGGAAAGATGATTTGTCATTCTTCTATCAAAAGTTTTATAATATTGTTTTAAAGATGTGAATATTTTTCCTGAAGGTCTTCTGGAAGCTGCTTTCATTTGGGTCCCAGTAACCTGAAGGCCAACATCTGGACCTGGTCCCTCCACCTCTTGATGATGGTCTGCTCAGCAACCGGTTCTGCTCTGTCCCCTTTCACTGTCTCCCCCTCTGGCCTGTCTGTCCTCCCTCAGTGTTTCCCCCCGGGGTAATTGTGGGGTAATTTATGAAGTTCTAACAGCATGGAGCTGGCCAGTGTATGGGACAGCCTGCTGACCAAGCCCCATTCAGCTCCAGAAGAGAAGGCCCGGACTCCTTTCATCCCACCCATAATCAGCATCTCTGCCTGGGCCTGGACACCTCCTCCTGACTCTCCTCGCCCTGCAGCCCTCCACAGCATGAAATTCTCTGCGGCCTCTTAAAGATGAAGGGGAAAGTTATTGGAGTCTTTAGTGACTCATAAACATCCTGGGGGATTTTCATACAGCCTTTTGTGTCTTTTTGTTATGGCCAAGATAATGCAATTGTTTCAAGCAGTGTAAATGAATAAATCTCTGAGCGGTTTGTCCAAGCAGCGATAACAAAAGGAAGCACTCCCTGTTCTCAGAAACATTTGTCAGCCAGTTCACTTTGTATAACAGTTTTATAGCGCTCTTTCTCCAGACATCAGCACACAGTCTGAAACATATAAATTCTACTGAGCTTTTACTTTGATTTAAGAGCGTAGATATGCAAGCGATGTTGAGAATAGGGGTGGAACCAAGAGGCTGCTGTTTGTCCTCTGCGGGCTCTTTCTCGACTTCATGCCCAGATTTAAGCTCAGTGTGTGTGTATGTACAAAAGATCTAATAACTGATCCCCTTAAACAATGGCCAGCAGAGAATGAAGGAGGCCACATGGTACCAACCACAGGTTTGCTCTTCAGCTTAACACTTTATTGAGCCATGATAGGCCCTAATCTCGCCTGATCCTCTGTCACTACAAGCATATGCCTGTGATAATGCTCTCATTTTCTGGTCACCTGAGCACTTTCATTGGAGAGCACCCAATGAGGCGCCTGAAAGTGGGTCTCTAAACCCTAAAAAAAGATCTTTGAGCTCAGAACTGGATGAATGGTACTGAAAGGAGATATCTAGAGAAGAAAGTCAAACACTAATGCAGGGTTAAAAACTGAAGTATTATGTGGAAACATGAAGGGTGGCTAAGCTTTTATTTATAAAATGCAAGCTCAGACATCCTCTCTGGACCTCTCTGTGTGGCCTATCACCTCTGTAAACACATGAATAAGAATGACACAGAATGGAATTTATGTGGCTCATGCATATAATACTGAAGTGAGAAGAGGACTGATTACAATCCAAAATCAGTTAAAGTCCATAACAACAATCCCTGTATATGTTCACAGTAAATTTACTTTCACTAATAGACAACTTTCCTTAGCTAGGTTGTCTTTGATGTTATATATTCACTCGTTTGATATGAATCATGATTTAACTAAGTTAATCAGCAGCCTTCTACATTTTCTTTAACTATAGATTAATCATTATAATCATCATAAAAACATTTGGATTTTCGTTTAATTTCATTAAGAGTATGAAGACTATGGCAGAGTACACAACATTTAAACGAAAGACTGGAAAAGAATAAAATCCTGTTTATTGTGTCCAACATTGTTAATTAGGACCTGACCCAATTAGCAGAGAAGAGTCCTGCGGCCATGTTGGCTCAAAGCCCAATGATGGGAAAATCCATATGCTCCAAATAAACGGCTCATGTTGGCTCTCAAGTTTTCCCCAATTATAATATCCCTGAATATTGGCTGAGCCAACACACCCTGCAGGGCCCCCTGATAGAGCTGTGGTGGTTGGGGTGTCCTCTTAATTTTCACTCCAAACTTCTTTTTATTATAAACGGATGGAGAAGGACTTGTTTGAGTGACGTGCTGACCAGTATAAGATTAGTCCGTGTTTCGAACATGCAAGTGTGTGTGTTTTAAATGAAGAAAAGAAAAGTGATTTGATGTTTCAGTATTTATATTTTCCTGAAAAGAAAAGTAAAGAAAACTAACCTGAAAATAAGGTAACATTAAATAGTGACTACTTCTACTTTCTAAGGGGTGAACAGAAAAGCTGCTACAGCATGAAGGGATACCAATAAACTTCATCTTGCTGGTTATGTTTGATTGCCGTCAGACAGTAAGGACGGTTTAGTCCACACTGTAAGCCTAACTGTGAGATACCAGTTACCATGTAGAAAGCTCAAATTAATATGCCTCATCTACATTTGTCCTGAAGTTGTTGCTGTGAGTTTCTGAGCCTCCAGTGGAGAATTTATGGTTGGACTAAGTTGCTTTTGTGTAAAAACAACGATCAACGGTGCCCACGCTTGCAGCCCAGAGTGCAACACCCTTTTTAATAAATAGCATGCAGACACAGGTGTGTTTTCGCATCAATGTCAAGGGAGCTATTTTCCTTTGCATGAAAAAGCAAGATGTTAGTTTTTTTGTTTTTTTTTTACCTGTGTAAAAGGGCCAACTGACAGGAAGTGAATTGTCAAAAGGACATATTTGATAAAACATCCTCAAAAGAGTTCATGGCTAAACTTTAAATAAGTCTTAAAACTTTTATCTTTTTTTAACTGAAACAAATCTTCTGGTCCAGGTAGCACATAGTTTATGTTTTCCATAAGCACAATTTCTTTCTTGAGTATAAATATGGTCAACATTCACTGACATGAAAGAATATTCACAACTTATCAAACTGGAACATCTTCCTAAGGACCTTTCCCCATTTTTTTTTTTTTCCATATATGGTCAAAACAAAGGATTTAGGTGGTTTTCCTTTTCAGACCAGTTTCCAAACTCCTACTGTACTTTGGTACTACCAAACTTGAGGATTCCCAAAGAAAATCCAGAGCTCGGTAGTGAAATCCAGCCTCCAAACACCATAGCAAAAAATTTGTGCCAAAAGATTAGATCAACAAATAAGTAGTGGACATAAAGCCTAAAAGGGATTTTAATGCCCCAAACCACCACAACTTAAAGAATGAAGATACTACACAATACCTTTTCTAAAGTCTATCTTTTAGCTTTATTGAATTAGGGGAAGACAAAGCTGTCCCCACTTGTTTAGTATCTTTTTAACTGCCTCCTCCCCAAATAAGGGACCCCCCTCCAGTAATAGTGATGTGATTTCACAGACTGTTTTGGAAGCCAAGTCAAATTTATCTGACCTCTTTTGTCTTTAGCTCTTGGTTGAATTGTACCTAGTCTGGTGCCTAATTCCTTTCTCCAGACTGTCTCATGGATACTGTATGTAAATAAGGCCTTGAAGGTATCATCTATCTGGTGTCATTAAAGAAGGCAATAAAACAGTGGCCTGTTGAACTTAGTGGTTAACACTTTCACTTTCAGTATATTTTAAAGTCAATATACAAGAAAATGATAGTTTTGATTTAATTTGATATTTTACCACATTGACAGTCTGTAATGAAAGTTTTCGTTCACTCGTGTACAGCTTTGCACATGTGAACAGAGTACTGTTTTGGTTAATGTTTAGGAGTCTCATCAGTGTAGGGGGAGTTAAATGGGGTGTACGAAGGTAAAGTGGGGGCTGTAGGAAGGAGGTGTGAGAGGGGGTGAAAGTGTGTCCCTTCTGCAATTGGCTGAAGCCCTAAGTGTCTCATTATGCAGCTTATTGTTCCTTTGTTGTGTCAGCAATATAAATACACCCCAGTGGGTGCATGGGGTGACAGTTTAAACACTCTCACTCCTGTGGACAGACTGATCATCAAACTGAACAGCACAGACTCTCTGGCTCTGTGGAAAGCTCCAAAAATTACAGAACATCTTTAGCATCTAAGCTTTCTGTGTTTAGGGGTTTTGTTTGTGGACTTGTAAAATGGATTCTGACGCTGCTTCAACATGCAGCCGCTCTTCATCCCCAGACCTGGTTGTGGATGACTCTGCGAGGAACTTCTTCTCCAACAAGATGTTCCAGAAATATTGCCAAGACAGAATGGACAGTGATGCTGGTCAAGGCAGGATGGAGCGCTGCAGCGAAGGCGGGAAAACCAAAAGCAGGTCTGAACCTAGCAAGGAGGAGATGCAAGATCTGAGGCTGAAAGTCAACAGTCGAGAGAGGAAAAGGATGCACGACCTGAACCAGGCGATGGACGGCCTGAGGGAGGTCATGCCATACGCTCATGGACCTTCCGTTCGCAAGCTGTCAAAAATCTCAACCTTGCTATTAGCTCGCAATTACATTCTCATGCTGTCCAGCTCTTTGGAGGAGATGAAGAAACTGGTTGGGGATGTTTATGGTGGCAGTGCTGCTGCTCAGAGCCGCTCTGCTCCCCACCGCACAATTGCACCTGCAGCTACATCTGCTCACCTCCCTCTGCATCCTCTGGCACAGTCCCTTCATTCTCTGGTGGGTAACGCACCCTCAGCACTGCAACATCACTCGTCATCTCCCTCCGCTCCAGCTCCACACTCTCCTCCATCAGCCAGCTTCCTGGGGTTTCATGCTCCAGTGCCGAGCCTTCTGAAGGACCCTCTCCATCTGAGCAGCTCCTACAGGCACTTTCCTGGCATGCCATGTCCATGCACACTCTGCCAGCCACTGCCCACTACAACCTCCACATTACACAGCCTGACTATGAACAAGTGAAAGGACTACTGCTTGGATTGGTGCATTGAACCAAACAGCTTACAGATGAAAGAACTGATAACATGCCGGCCAGTGCCAGAACTTGTACATGCTGTATATAAAAACTGCTGCTATTTGTTAACAGTTGCCTCTTGTGCTTTGTTTATACAACAATATAGTAAATGCACTGGGGATGTTTTTTTTTTTTTTTTTAATCAGAGTAGCAAAGCCTGTAATTTATCTGATTTCTGTGGTGATGAAACATTGTGGAAAATGGGTTCAGACATATATGATTGTGCAGGATTTCTATTTTCTTAAATTAAAATTCAGTTTGTAAAGTAATGCCTGTTTGCTTTCTTCTTCTAAATGTAAATATGCCTTCATTTCTCCTGACAGACAAAATATGCACAAGCCAGATAAAAAAAAACAAAAAAAACATCCAAGTCAAAAAAGAGAAAGTCAAATATTTTGCTGCAAAATGGGAGATGCCTCACAAATGCATGGTAATATAAGAACAATAATGTAAGATCTTTAAATATAGATTTTATTTGTGCTTTGACAAGCTGAAGGATCATCACAAAAATGAATATTTAGGAAAGGATGTCATTTGTTGCTAACTAGCTTTGGACAGACCAGTCTTTTAAGAGCTAAAGAGGGACAGGAGGGTGAAACAATACAGCAGCACAGAAGCTTAATGTGGTGTTCTTGAGCCAGGGGACCATCCATCTTCACCTCAACAGGGTGTAGGAGATGAAAGGACGACACAGGCGCCAGCAAGGCGCGTCACTTTTGTCTGACGCTAGCGAGGGACACAGCCATGTCCTCAGCTACAGGCCAGCCATTTGTCACTGTCTCATAAGATCATGGATATGGACACACAAAGGGCAAAATTAAAGTAGAGGACAAAAAGCGGTCATTCTAAAGAAAAAAAAAAAGTTAATATAAACCAAACAGCATCACATTTTTATTTTGCAGTAATATTTAAGTATTACCTTAACTTTTCAATCAGGATTGGTTGATTTACTGATGAAAGTCAAATTTCAGCTGAGTCATAAAATGACTACTCAGATTAAAACCAAGTTATACATATGCAATACATACTGAGTGGACATGATTTAGTCAAACAACTGAGCAATGGCTGGCCTTCACTTAGCAACAAATCAAGCGTGTAAAATACATGCTTATCCTCCCACGGCTGACAGATGAGTTGGAGATCAGGGGAGAAATGAAGAGATGTAACTCATTCTCACCCACCTCCCTCTCATCCCACCTCCTCCTCATCCTGAGACCACTGAAAAGGTTCAAACAATAGCCATGTGTGGGACACAAAAGCAGGGGGAGTCCACACTCTCGTGCCTGGGACACAGACCCCCTCCATTCAATCTACATTTCATCATGGTAACAAGCGTTGTCGGGCCAAAAGGCCTGACGCCCTCGCCTGCCACAAAGGCGGTTAGCTCTAATATATGAGGCTATTGACACTGTAAAGAGCTCCTGTCAGTGCTGGGGGATTGTCAGCTGTGGGATGTCTCAGTGGGGGGAGGCAGCTGCTAGCTAAACCAAGCAGTGGAGCTTCTGTCGTGGGGACTGGCGCTGCAGTGTCACCTGGTCCCTGGACACAGAGACCCCAGTCCCCAACACCCCCCCACCCTTTATTGGGGCACAGGTGGGAATGGGAAGGAGAACACATTGTGGAGATTAGTGGGGATCGGCCTCCCTTTTGCTCTAGGTAGATAATTAGAGACATTGACTTGTGCAAAGCTGGTGTTTCCTGATCTGCACCAGATGGTGTTAACCCACAATGTGGCATCAGTGGTCTGGAAAGTGTGTGCATGTGTGTGGGTGTGATGACTGCCGTGTGTAATGGATATGCATCTTAAATCATACATTATGTCCTCTGTGTACCATTATGGTTAGCCACTGCTGTCATCACAGCAGTCTTTAGCATATGCTAACCAGCAGTGGCAGCATCGGTCTAAGTCATAATGTCCACAAAACTCTGAAAATTGGAAAATAGAACATGTATTAAGATACTTTTTGTAGAAGTAGTAGTGCTGCAGGTGATTTGAAATCTCATTTAAAATTTTTTTTGAGTGGAATCATGTCATCATGTTGAATGCATGCAGAATAGGTACTCTGATGGTTCACAGCAAAAAATGCAGCAGTTTCACATCTAAAAAATGACAACGATTACTACACTTTCTGATGGCTTTTACATGATTACTTAAAGTTGTAGTATGTCATTGTTTTGCATTAATTGACTGTGCCACACAAGCTGAAACAAAGCTCTGCAAAATTTAAACATTAGCATGGCTCTAAAATATTTTGTGCCTTACTTATATTTGGAGATGAGTGTAAATGTCACAAATTTTGATTACAACACTTTTGGAAAACCTAACAATGAAGAAGGTAGAGTAGTTTGGGATTAAGTAAAAAAAAAAAAAATATGGTAAGAGTTCAAATTTAATAGGAATACCACTAGGGTTAGTGAAAGGAAATTAGTAGTAAGTAGGTGGGGGTTTTGATCAAATTATGCCTAAATAACTACAAAAATAACCTTTAAATAGAAGTTCTATCAAAATTTGAGCGTTAGAAGCTATGATATGCACCATAACAAGAATAATTAAGATTTTTTGACTTGCCTTTAAACCTTTAAAAATTATCAGCTACATCTGTCTGATGAAAGCAGTAAGGTACCAAAAGGAAAAACTGTGCTTTGGAAAATGCCCTTTGTTATTAGCTGGATTTAAGTAATCCATATTAACCATACTAAGTAATAATGCAATCAATTTGCTGAAATCTATCAAAAATATTTTGCATCTATTTTTATTTCATACCTTAAATTGGAGCAAATCAGTTTACAAATTAATTTTTTAATCTGCTGAGGATCCTATAATTAAAAGAAGAAGATGAAGAGAAAAACATGGATTTAGCAACACAAAAG
>JBAMHW010000022.1:7163129-7182519 GCA_037177495.1 Rhadinocentrus ornatus
TAATCTGAATTGCTTAGTTAAGTTTTAAATGTTTCCTCTTTTAGTTTGAAATGCTCAGCTATGGTGTTTTCATTTTGGCTATTAGTCAACCAAAAACTGCTCCTGATTGTCCAACTGAAACCCAAAATATCTCCACACAGGATTCCTATTGTTTTTTTCTTTACACATGACAAAATTCTGAAAATTTGTTTCACAGTTAATTGCCAATACCATCCCATATGTTATTTATGTTAAATGTCATTACATGGTATTTTAGTTTCATGAAGAAGAAATGAGAGTAACATATTTGTACTAGTTCTTGTTATATCCACAATGTAAAATGAGAAATTCCTTATCGAGATGAGAACCCCTTTTTAGATTTTGATCATGTTCTTCTGACTCTCTACCCTGCAGTCATCTGAGGCCATAGAGTTCCTAAAACGAGACCTGACTGAATTCTCCACTGTGGTACAGCATGACACCGCCTGCTCAATTGCGGCTACGGCCACTGCAGTTAAAAACAAACTTGCTGTAAGTGTTTGTCAGTGATCATCTCCCACATTCCAGTTCAAATTCTGATTGAATTCATTCACCTATTTATTTATTTTGCTTTCCAGGTGGAAGGGTCTTCAGAAACAACAGAAAAGGTGAAAAAGAGCCTTTCTAGTTTCTTAGGAGTGATAACAGACACACTTGCTCCACCCCCGGATAAAACCATTGATTGTGATGTAATCACATTGGTGGCAACGCCAGCAGGAACCACAGAGGTCTACGACAGCTCTAAGGTGGGTACTGAATGATTGAAATATGAACTTTAGAGAAACTTTTTAATATAGCCAGTCAACAAAATCACCAAATGATGAGTCAGTCGAATAGTAAAACAAAGAGCTCCCCCTCTACGATTTAGCTGTGAAAACAGTTTTTATGGTTACCTGCATTGAATCTTAACAGGTAAGAAAGGTCCAGTGTATCCCATGCTAAGGAAGATGGTTAAGTAATAGGTCATTCCTTCAGTTTGGAATTTTCCTAAGCTGAGTTCACTTATTGGACTGGACTCTGTTTCTTGGTGTAAACTCTGCAAGTTCAGAATTGTAAATGAGATTAAATCGGAGCCAAAATAAATAGAGGAAGTCTTGCGACTGTTAGGCTCCGGGCAGTTGGACATGCACTAACAACACATGATTTGTTTCTACGCAGACTCAGTCATGAGACTGTTTCAACCGTGGATGAAAATCTAATCATACTTCCACTGGCGCTATTAGTGAATGTCACTATGTCATATGGCATTAAAAGTTAAAGGAAGTCAGGTGGCTGCGGCCAGAAGTGGTCAGGTACTGTGGATGCTTTCTTTTAGCTGCACCAGATTTGAACCACTTCTGTGATGACACATTTTTTTACTGGTCGGCTGAATGTGCACTTACTTGCATAATGTGTGATCCACTTTTATTTTTAGAACTTAAGATCTGTTATCCCCAGTGGTTATCTTTCACAAGTAATTTATATAATTCTTCTTCTGGTGGTTTATTCTCTGTTGACATGAATGCACAGAACTATAGTTTTTCTTACAGAAAAGCTATAACAATTTTGTTCAAGAGATACTGTGCTGCTACTGAAAAGTGTTGCTCCAGTAGGTACTCCTGTAAGATCAACCATTCATTTAAAAGCGGTTGTCTTGGACACACTTTAACACCTTCTTATAAGGTAATAGATTTGGCCAATCACAGTCGTGTAGTATGCAAAGAACAAACTAGTTTAGCACAAATCCTTCTGCAGGGTTTCAGTTGAATCAACTTGCTGAAATCAGCAAGTGAATTATCCATGTTCTGCTGATATTAAACAGCATGTTTGTTTTGGTTTTCATTTGCTCATGATGCAAGACTGAAAGTGTGTGTTGTGTGCTTGTGAAAGTGAAACAGCCGCTGCTAAGAATGTGTTTATCTTTTCTGCAGGCACGTCTCTATAGTTTGCAAGCTGACCCTGCTACATACTGCAACGAGCCTGATGGTAAGGAAACCACAATTAAGTCGTTTTCTGTAAAGAACTGAAAATGGTTTTAAGAGTGGAAGGTTTGTTTAATTAGTAAACAGATGCACTTTATTTATTTATCTTAATATGCATTTGTCTTTTAGGTTGTTTTTAAGCAAAAAAGAGAAAAACTACAATAATGGGAAGCAGTGAAATAAGTGTAGAAATAGACAGTTGGGTGTAAAAAGTGCTTTCTAATTTTCTTTGTGTTCTGTAGGTCCTCCAGAGCTGTTTGATCACTGGCTGTCCAGTTTCAGTCTGGAAGAAAAAAAAGGAGAAATCTCAGAACTCCTGGTCAACAGTCCCTCTATACGAGCGCTGTACACTAAAATGGTACCTCATGTTTTACTTTGCAAAACTTGATCTGCAGGAATCCAGCTTAGCGTTTTTTTTTTTACAAATCAATGAGTAAAACAAATGTATCTTTTTCCCTTGTGCAGGTGCCAGCTGCTGTAGCGCATTCAGAGTTCTGGCAGAGGTATTTCTACAAAGTCTTCCAGCTGGATCAGGTGCATTTGCTGTTTTTTTCCACAAATATAGACTAGAATATCACTAAAACTGGACCCTTTTGAGCCAGTGTCCTGCAGGTTTTCAACGTTTATCAAATCAAATTAAATGGTTCATACAACCTATGAAGTTCTGCTCAATGACTCATTAATTTGAGTGAGGTGTGTTGAAGCAGGGACACATTGAAAACCTGCAGGACACTGGCTCAAGAGGTCCAGATTTGGTGATCCTGGTTTAGAGGCTTCTTGGCTGTTTGTTATTTCAGTATGTTGTCTTAGGTGCCATCTGCTGGACTGTTTTTCTATTTTGTAGGATGTTTGATTATGCTTGCAATGCTGGTTTGTGCTACCTTTTTTGCTAAAACAAGCTTAATATGGTGGTTTAAGTCTGACCTAATGCTTTTTTATACTAAAAATAATAATAAAATCTCATACTGTTTGTATGAGACTATATTAATACTATACAATAACTGCACAATTTCATACTGATTGTGTAGTTTTTGATGTTGGATGTTTAAAATATATTTTATGCTGGTATATAACAGACACATAATATAAGCTACAAGGAAATTTTTGTTTTTATATTATATCTCCCTTTTTAATAATATCAATAGGTGTTGTATTATACATTGTTGGAAAGACACATTAGTCACCTTTTAATGAGGTTAGCTTGTAATAATGTTGCTTCTGTGGAATGAGCAACACAGCTAAACATGAGGGTCGTGCCCCCAAAAAATGTATTCGGTGGAATGGATGATGTACCCTCTCACAGTAATAAGAAAACAACACATATTGGTCTTTGTACCTTTTTTTTTTTAATATAATACAGTCAGGGACCTCAGTGGCATGGAGGTAAGCCATACGCAGCCTCCTCTGCATGCTGGTCACATTTTGGTGGAGGGTGGCATCTACCAGAAGTTGTTAAAGGTCAACCAGCACGCACATTAGCGGTTTGTACTTCATTTGCTAACAGGTGCATCAGTCATGGGGAAGTGCAAATTTCATGTTCGCTGGCTGGATGATCCAACATTTAGGACATGGTTAGCAACGGTTCCAGGCAACAGCTACGAGGCCTGCTGTACGCTGTGCAAGAAGATTTTTAAACTCGGTTCAATGGGAGTTAAAGCTGTGGAGTCACATATGCACAGCGAGAAGCACAAAGCTGCTGCCAAAACCCGCAAACAGATGCCCGCCATTTCTCAGTTCTGTGCTGTTCCATCGGTTCCTCAGACTTCAGCTCCATTTCCGATCCCAGCGGCGACCGCAGCATCAGAGACAGACCTCAGGGCGATCTTTGGGCCCACCGCTACCCTTCAGGCCAGGGTTCTGTGGTGTCTGCATAGCGTGACAAAACACTAGTCCTACAGCACTAATGAGGGAATTGAAGAGATTTTCCAGGCTATAAATTATCTTTACATTTGTTATCTTTTAGCACTGTTACATGTGTGCTTGGACTATTTGTAAGGTGGTTCCATGCTTTACATTTCGTGAATGTAAGGTCTTAAATTTTATCTAAGTGGCATTAAAAAAGATCTTAAATTTTGCTCCCTTAATGCTGCAGATACCCTAAATCACACATTCATACGTGTGATAGTTGAACGTGGGGTTCAGACACTTTGGCATTTATCCTGGGGAAGCCAGAAAATCGATCAACTGACCTGCTTGGTAGATAACTGCTCTCCCATCTGAGCTACAGCCAACTTAGCCATTCTAGAGATGTTGTATCACCGCTGGCTCTAGAATCTTATTCCGATATGTCTGTCTATCAGTAGGTAGTATTCGGGTACCAGTCATTCATCTGGCACCAACAGGAGAATATTGCAGGGGACTTTTACTCACACTGTGTTGCTCATTCCACGGAAACACAATTCTTACAGGGTATTCCTCGTTGTAAAGGTGATAAATCAGGCTTTCCAGTGATGCATAACACCATTTGGTAATATTAAAGGGGTGAAATAATCAACCAAACACAAATTTCCTTACTTTTTGTGCCAAGTTTGTATGTAGCACAGAACCACATTTATGCTGCAACTAGTAAATTCTTTTTCATGTTATTTATTCATTCTAGTCATTATTAGATCAATAATCTGGTATGGAGAGTTAAAAACCTCATTTCTGTGGCTAATTACCTAACATATTTCTGTTAGGGAGTCTCTTTTCAAACTGTAGAGGGACTCTGCTTTTTGGAAACAATCATTTGCAATTCACTTGTTTTTCACCCCTTTTTTAATTTGGCTTGGAAGTGTTTTAAATTTGCTTGTAGTATATTTAACTCTGCATATGAAGATTTGCATATATTACAAATAAAACTTCTGTTGTGTCTAGGAGGAGGCGAGAAGAGTGGCGCTGAAGCAGAGGGCAGAGCAGAGTGCACACACAGAGACTCTGGGCTGGGAAGAGGAAGAGGAGGGTATGCTAGCAACAGTTTTTAATCAGTCAGTGTTTCCCTGAAAGCTGTTCTTCTGACATCTCTGCCTTTATTTTCAGATGACTTCCTCGGGGCCACATCATCATCTCAACTCACTTTCACACCTCAACTGGACAGCAGCTCAACCCAGCCACCCAGCAACTTGACTGTTCCTGCGGGGATAACTCTGCTGAGCCGCATCCAGTCTCCAAACGAAGAGTGGGACACCACACTCTCAGTCAGCAGCGACAGCGTCAGCCTGCCGACGCAGGTGGATGTTCAGTCAGCACCTGTTGACACAGAGCTGAGACAGAAACTGGCAGAAGTTACGGTGAAGGATGTAGTAGACAAGACAGAAGACGAGCAGAGGTCTGGAAAGAGTGACTTAGCTCATGGAGCTCCAGTGGAAACTGTAACGCAGCCAGTGGTCATTGCTGATGAGGCACCAGTGCGAGCACCTGCCTCCAAACAACCAGAGAACACAAAAGAAGAGGGTCCACAAGACCTGAGAGTGTTTGAGCTTAACTCTGACAGCGGGAAGTCGACGCCTTCTAACAACGGCAAGAAAGGTATGATATCATGAAGTTTGTTAGTTTGTAGAAACAGAGTAAAGTTAAGTGTTGTGGTTAGAAGTGCACAAAAAGATCCAGATTATGCAGTCTCACTCCTCCAGGGTCCAGCACTGATGTTAGCGAGGACTGGGAGAAAGACTTTGACCTGGACATGACAGAAGAAGAGGTCCAGATGGCTCTCTCTAAAATAGAGGATTCTGGAGAGGTGAGTGTGTATCCTATGGAGAAATGTAGGGATGTCTATACAGATTTCTTCGTATGATTATATTCAGAAAAATGATCCCAATATTACAAATATCACATTTATTATATGTTAATTTACCAAAACTATTAATATACACAATAAAGTGGCATCAACATTCCTCATAGGTCTTTACTTTTATTTTATTTTATTTCTATATTTTGATACATTACAAAATATTATAGCAACAATCTAAAGTAACCAAAAAGTCCCATTCCAGCTAAATCCCCTCTTTAAAAAATACATATATTACCTTTGGATTTCTCTAAGAGGAAACTGATGGAAAAAGCTACAGGACCTCCGCCTGGGCTTGAGGCGTCTTTCTGCAAATTACATTACAAAAAAGTTTTTGAACATTTCTTCTGAACCGCAGTAGAAAATTTTTGATATACAGAGAGAAAACATTAAGCTAGATTTTGACTTCCAGCTGTTCTTTAGCAGAATAGCTGCTGTTTGAAACCCAGCAATACTGAAACAGTGAATATAGAAAAGTTAATCCCATTACTGAACATTTACCTTTACTTTGCTGTACAAAGTACTCAATGTCTCAATGACAAACTGGTCTTTTTTGTCTTTAACCAAACAAAAACAAAATCCCACACCGATGACCTAATCCATTTATTTAGAGCGAATAACTTTCCTACTCGGACCTCTTCTGCAACTCACGAAACGAAAGCAAAAACAACAAAAGCTGTAACACGTGGATGTTTTGTAACTTTGTCGTGTGCGAGCTGCGCTGATCTGTGTCACGTGTGGTTCAGACTTAATTTTTTATGGAAAGGGATCCTTTTGATTATGGCATTTAATACCGTGATATAGTGTGAAATCAAAATATAGTGACATTCCTAATGTTAGGTTTTCCCGTTACTAACTGTATCCCTCCCCTGTCTTCCACCAGCTGGATGAAGACTGGGAGAACTGGGACTGAGAGCCTCCGCAGCACGAACTGTGTCCTGCTATTAAAGCTAGTTCTCGGCAGACGAACCATGCTTCTCGTGTTTTAACTCTTTGTCCACACTGTCACCATGTCATGATTGTGAGTAGGGGGATTTTCCAATGGGTTTGGACCATATTGGTAAACCTGTTGAGCAGAGCAACCGGAAGACCAAGGCAATAAGAATTAGACCGCTTTGTCAGCTGTCGGGTTAGTGCAGATTCGCCTCTAGAGAGGGTAAGGACTCAGGAGTAACTTCTCACTTAGAGAGCATATGACACTAGTACATGACCTTAAAGCTGCGACGTGCAGTCATAAGTCAGAATGCTGCAGTTTCACTGCAGCAGCGGAGGAGCTGATTTTTCCTTTTTTTCCTACATGCTACTAAATACATCATGTATGTTGCGAGTGTATTTCATGATGACTTAAATGTGGGCTGCAAAATAGCCATGAACTGTAATGCTGCTTGTCACCTTTCTAAGACAAAAAACTTTGAAAGTGATTTTTGAATGATCAACTCTACCTGTGTCCTTGTCCCCCCCTTTTCTTTTTCATCTTTATTATGCAAGTGAATCCTCAAAATGGAAAAAACTAAATATTTTGGCCTTCTTTAGCACCTTTCATTTTGGATTCACTCCTAGCTCTAGACGTATGGCCTTGTAAAACACACAGTGGTGTGATGATGATATCCAAATGTTTTTGATACATCATGTGAAACACAGCCAGCTAACATGTCTGTTATGTTCGATCTTCCTCCATCTATTTGTCATATAATTGAATATATGAGCTTTTTGCGGGCTGCATGTTGGCTTCTTTTAAATTTTTAATGTCATTTCACTTCTCTGAGTTAGGATGTATTAGCTGGGTTGAGGAAACTGTTCATTGAGTTTGAGGTTATTTTTGACTTAAAAAGAGTTAAAACTGGTCCTAATATGAACAAAACCAGATTTAGTTCAAATTCAAAGGTAGCATCTCTTGTTTTCGGAGAAATTAATGAATATGTCAGCTCAGCAGACAGTGTGCCAAGTAGACCAAGGAGCTACGTGAGCACGCTCCATGAATTTCTGGTTTCATTTTCCATCATCTGTAATGTAATTGAGAAAAGTAAGCCTAGAGGTGTAATATTTATACTAAAATAAATGCTTAATTATTGTTATAATGTACCTTTGATTGCATGTCTGTACAATAACATTATGCAAATCATTTTGCAGATGGTTACTGTTGCGTTGTATGTTTTTTTTTTTTTTTGGGCTGTTCCTCAGGCTTTTGTGTTCAGACGATGTGCTGCATGTCTGTAATTCTCGAGTGTGTATTCCCTTCAGATTCAGGCGTTGAACTAGTCAGAGCTATTCTACACACATTTGTTTTCAGAGCTGTTGGGTTCTTTTTTTTTCAGGTTGAGTATTTTACTATATTTTTCAAATGATAATGGTCATTAAAAGATTAATGGATAAATGGGTTTTTGTCCTGCATCATAGCGTGATGCTGGGTGCTGTTTACCCACCAAAGCCACAAAACACACAGGTCTGTTTAGACATGATTACACCACAAAACAGAGTCACCAGATTATATGGTTACTTTGTAAAATAAACAGTGTTAGATTAAAGATCTGAGTCATGTGGAGAAGTATAATTTTCTTTTATAAAGCCTCAGCCTAACGCTTGCAGAAATAAAACTTTAACCTTTGAGTAATATGTTAAAAGTTTATTGCTATTTTGTGGAGATGAGCATATATTTTTGTGTGGGTTTGTGGTAATGCATGTGCTTAAAAATTATAGAAACAATGCAGATGTTTAGAAGAATCCCCAAAGTTCTTATGGATGATAAATATCTGCATCAGCTTCTTATTGCAGGTTTTGTACATGAACTGAAATACTCCAAACCTTTTTTGTAATGACCAACCCAACCACCAGACGGCACTGTTGCTCCATTCAGACATCCCCATTCCCCCACCTGCCACTCCTTTTCTTTCAACTGCAGCATCCATCTCGCAGACGTGGATTAGCAACGTTTCTTTCACGCATCGCGTTGTAATTGCGTTGAAATTTGATTTCCTGCCATTTCCCCTCCACAAAGAATCTCACTTGAATCTCACTTACTGGTCATCTTGAGGGACGTGTTGGCACAGAGCGTAAGGAGGTGTGTGTGGTGGCATCAGATGGGCAAATGTAGGTCATGGTGGTAGGACACCTGTGCAGCGTGTTGCCACTGTAACATGGATGCTGTTTGTAAAGATGGCTACTGTCTGAGTGTCTGGCCTGGTTTTCTCTTACTCACACAAAAGGATGAGCATGGTGGGCGTGGTTTTTGAGTGGAGGGGGCTGCTAATGAAGGAGATGCATGATCACTGTCTTCTTGCACCAACGTTGAGATTTATACAAAATGAGAGAGCAAATCTCTCTTCAATAAGCAGATCTTTTAACATTTTTGTTTACCAAATAAATGTTAGTAGTTTAAACTGTAAAGGCTATCATTATAATGTCTCTTGAGATGTTTCTGTGTCTAATGGTTGATGTTTTTCACAGAAACCTGGTAATTTGTTTAATAATAATACTACTCATACATCCTCAGACCCCAGTGGTGATGGATTGCACACATGCTGCCCTAACTGGAACCCAAATAACACAGACACCATATACATTACATTCTTTCTTACCCTGTTCCCACTCTGAGGCCTTAGTCAGCAGAAAGGCTGTAAAGGAATTTCCTGTTGTAGCCCACCGCTCCCTGTGCCTGCTGTTGCTTGTGCGTGCGCTTTACATTAGGACCAGCTCTCACCAATGTCATGTATAGAACATTTCAACATGGACAGACAATGACGAGAAGGGGGGAGGCCAATCAGACTGTGGAGAGAAATACTTCTCTCCTGAGGATCTCTGCGGCTCCTCCTGCTTCCCCCTCATAATCCATCCTTGACGGATATCTTCCTGATTTCTGCCTCTTTGACTTTCTCTGTCCCAGTCCACATAGACGCAAACTGAGTCACACACATGCACACCTTTAGTCTCCCTCGAACAAAAACGCACAAAAATGCATGCCCACAGAAAGAATCGGGATGAGGTCATTGTCTTGAGAGCGAGTATTATTCTCAACACCCTAAAGGGAGAAACCCTGTAACCCCTCTGCCTTTCAGTCAGCACAAAAGACTCCCTTTGAGAGAGGAGGACTCTATGGAACGTGTTACCAGGGTTTTCTATACCGACTGCCCTCCAAATTCACACCCATTAGTGTGTATGTGTGTGCATCCTTGCATCTGTGTGCATTAATGTGTGTGCGGTTTGAGGCCCAAATTATACAACTGGCATCTGTGTGTGAACTACAAGTTCAACATAGTTTCATTCCTGCCACAAAGAGAGAAAATGCTGCCACCAGGCTAAGTGGTGATGCATTGCTAAGCTTTGTGGGGAGAATTAAAAAAAAAAAAAAACAACCTCCAAAGGACTCTTGAGATGCCTCAGGATTTTTCCATGACAAACTACCGCTTTTCCCAAAGCTGAGTGGTGGGAACTGGCCACTTTGTTTGGATGAAGCAGTGTCTGGGAGGAATGTGGGGTTTAGCCCAGGGAGGGGATGGTAGGGGGGGAAAGCATGATAACTCCCACTCCATTCAGATTTATGGTGAAGACAGAGGGGGCTCCTCTGGATGCATGTCAGGGGACTAGGAGAGCGCCGCCCCTCCATTCCAGGCCAGCCAAAGCAAATGTTTAGTTGAACAACCCCTGGCTTTTCTTTACATCCTGCTCTGTCTTTCTCTTCTGTGTGTCCCTGTCTTCCATCGTATGGGAAAGTTAGCAGCGGTCCTCCTGTAAAGCTTTTAACACACACTGAGTTCATATTTCAATCTGCACTTTGTGTGAACAGGAGTTATTGTGGAATGCAGTGACCAGTTTAAAAGTTCATTAGAAGAGTCAGTCATGATGAAACTGAGGTTTATGAATCTTGTAATATGAGAGTTCAGGTTTTAAAAGTTTTGCTTTTTAAAGAGCTAATTTCCCTTTTTGTCAAACATCCATTATAGTTTGACATCTGGGAAAAATGTTCTTTAGGATTCTTGCAGAAAGCTGTTGATGCAAAAATACAAAATGCTCATGTCTGCATGTTGAATTTGAAGCTAATTGTGATAGTTTTAGTTTAAAAATTGGGAGAAAATAGAAGAGGATTATAAACGCTGGACCAAACTCCCACTCATTGGAAAAATTTCTGCTGTCAAAATGAAGACCCTACCCTAGATTAACTACCTTTTCTCCATGATTCCCTCTACCCCTACAGATAACTGGTTTGAAACACTAAAGTCACAATTTTATTTAAAAAACAAAAAATCTAGAATTTCATTTTCAACATTATAAAATTAGAAATCACACAGTGGACTTGAGGCACCAAACGTTCTTCATTATTTCCTTGCTAACCAGTTACAGTATTCAATCAAATGGATCCACAAACACAAGCATAATCATTCCTGGTTGGAACTGGAACAAAATCAATACCAGAAAATCTCAGTCACAGACCTGCCATTTCTCCCCCAGTCAATCAACAAAACTAAAACATCTCCATGACCACCAACACCAGCTTGCAGCTTAAACAAAATGAAGTCGTTCACAGAACTAACATCACTCAAAGCAAAATATTTAAAATGGGGACTGGGTGATTCAGATATCTGTACACAATGCACTTTGGGTAGCACAGACAACTACCTCCATGCCATGCAGCTTTGCCAAACAGTCCACTCACTATGGATCACCGAGACACTCCCCACCATCCTGAGCTGCAGAGTCTCCTTGGAGATCTCTCTAGAATACTCATCCCACCCAAATGTAAAAGCCCCTTACTTATTTCTCCAGCTGCCGCTATAAAGTAGTCTTCCAAAACAGGGAATACTGAAGCTGATGTCACATCACTCACTGGATTAATTTAATGTCTGAATATATCACAATAAAAAAAACAACAAAAAAACCTAGTACACTAAAAAACAGAAGTATTTGTCAGCCTTTGAAGAGACCTAGAATCCATTTATAACTTTTCTAAATTCAAAGAAAACATACTGGAGTCCCCCCCCCCCCCCTACATGTAATGTAAATTTGCATGGCTCTGAGGACAGCCATTCATTGATACAATGCATGCATATGCAGCAAACCTCTCTCTGTAGATGCCCATCTGGTGGAACATCATGCTTTATGCAAAATCCATAACAGGAACAAGTACGTTTCTCCCAGGGGGTACAAGTTTTCCATGTGCATTTCTGCAACTGAATATTATCAGCGTCTTAGATTGTCTGATGTCGGACATTAAGAGGTTGCTAGGTGACCAGTTAAGATTTGACTAAAGAAACTATCTTCTATTCAGAGAGACCATATTAAGCTCTCTGGCCCTTTTTCTTTTCTTTCACTGTGTTATGTAGTGCCTATGTAGAGTAATAAAAACTAAAGTCATTTACTTTCCTGCACGTGTAAGATATTAAAAACTTGTTTGACATGCCCTTTTGCTCAAAAAGTAAAAAAAATAAAAGCATAATCTGTAAATGGAGCTTTAAAGCGGTAGAAGATGAAACATAGTGGAACCAGAAGCAGTTGCAGGAAAGTAGTTTGATAAAAATAATGGATCAACTATTGTCTGATGTAGTCGTTAGGAAATAACCAGGGGCTTTATTCTAATATGAATGCAACATGGCATGATGAGTGTTTTATTTGGAAGTGTTGGAAGGTCTGTTGCTGTTGACAGAATCTATTTTTTATTTATTTTTTTTAAATCTATGTACTGAGTCACAGAAACTAGCTGCTAAACTTCATGTGTGCCATATTTACAGGACAGACATGACATTAATCCAAACAAGAACTCCCTCTGATTTTGAGCAGGAAAAAGGTAAAAATAAAAAAAGCATGTTTAAACACAATGGTTCATTTTGCAAAACCACATTCAATTAGACGACATGATAGTCAACTCTACTGCTCTGTTTTATACATAACTACATTTTTTTTTCATAATTTTCTTTTTAAATGTGCCACTAGAAATTTGTAGTTTTTGTCATCTAAAACTCCCTACACATAAAAAAACGTACATACAAGCAAACTGATCCATAAAATTGGTGGTGTGCCCTTAAATTTAGTATGTGACTATGAGGATTTGGATTGTTTTTCAGCTACAGTTCATACATCTGTTTAACTCATAGAATGGTTCACTGTACCTTAAAACTTTTGAGAAAGTTAAAAAAAATTCTTTAAAACCCTTCTGTTCCCCTGATGATCCCAGCAGACACAATAGCACCCAGGCCCCAGCCTCAGCTGTGCTTGTTCTATCCTCCACTTCTTTCAACAACCAGACCAGCTACTCTGAATGTTCTGTTCTTTCCATCCTCCACTCCACCTCCTCTTTTCATTACTGTCCCATTCGTCCATTTATTCATTCATTTATTCTCAGTATTCTTCACTGCTTCGGGACACCCACAGCCTCATTCATTTCTCCCTCTCTAATGAGATGGCCACACACTCCCTCATCTCATCTGATGTCTAATAACTGAATGTGATATTGTTTTGGTGGTGAAGTAGAGTGGAAGCCAAGCTGCATTTGCACCCATACAAATGATAATGTCAAAACCTCACTATAGTTCCCATAACTTTATGAACAAAGCCAATATAAACTAATCTGCCTTAGAAATTGCAGCATCCAAGAGAAACTGCTGTAAATGAGACAAGCACAGTCTAATGAGGATGTTATTTGGCTATTAGTTCAGAAGTCTAATCCAAACCAGGCTCTAATATGGATAAAGCAAATGATGTGATTTTTTCCCCACCAAACTTTCATCTTTTCTTTGGTTTTTAATGTCATCCTCTTCTTTTTGCCTCATCGTGCGTTTCCTTCCAACCCTGCTAACTTGCAGGGTTTATATGTTTACATTCTGTCAAAGCAGGGAACAGACATATAATCAGGTGTTTGGTAAATTTTTGTGAAATGCGATACTGGCCACAGCTTGCTTATAAACAAGCACCGGGTTCGAAGAACCAGTTGCTATTCCTGACTGTTTGGGGAAAATATTCTGGCTTTTATGAATAGACCTACCTGAGGCAATGCAATGGGTGTAAGCTAAAAGTAAAACCAGAATCCTTTTCAAAAAGATAAGAAATGAGATCGACATGCAGAAGCTCTACAGGTTGACATGCAGATAAAAAAAATGCAGAGCAAGCAAGTGTGTGTGTACGAATATACACGTGCATGTGTCTCACACTGATGTGCCCTATAGGCAAAAATTTTCTCCAAAACACCTCAAAGAGCAAAGGGTGATGTAATATCTCATCCTTTCATAAAGATTTGTAAAGGGAAGACAAAAATCTAAGGAGTGCGTGTGTTTTTGTATAAAGTACGAAGGAACAAGACAGACTAATTCTAATCCTGGTCGGTTGCTGTGCCCAAAGCACTAAAAGTCTTTTCTAAGTCTGGGCTTTGCTTTGGGAGCGGAAAAAAAAAGGTGACGGACTGTTTCAATGCTGCTGATGCTGCTGCTGGCCCGCCAAACCTGCTGATCCAGGCGCTGAGGCCAGCAGCCTCCAGAAAATTCTCTTCCTCTGCCATCCCAATCCAGGGGATCTGATTGACACTGTGGCAGTGCCATCTGCCCCTCGACAAGATTACATAGTACACTGGCCAAGAAATCCTCCAGCACGCCAGATTAAATATGAAATATAGGGCAGGAATGTTGCCATGCAGTTGTCCCTTCTATGTTTGTTTTTTTAGATGTCTGAAAGAGCCTTTGTTTGTCTGACATTCATTAGTCATTCAGCATATTTCAGTCTGACAAAGTCTTGTAGTAATTTTTTTGAATCCTTAAGTGCGGCGTACCTGAACCTCCTCTGTTTTTCATCTGTAATTAATGCAGTTCACCTTTTCCTGCATCACTCAGTTTTGGCTTATTTACCAAAAAATTGGAAGCTGGAAGAGAAACTGAGAAAAAGAAAGTAAATTATAGAAAACTGAGAATGAGCAAAGACAATCACTTAGTCTGAAAGTGGTGACTATAGAAACTGTGCTTTTCTTTCCTCTGGTCGATTTGGAGCTCCACATTTTTGTCTAACAACAAAATCAAATTAGCAGCGCACACCTCTGTTAGAGTCTGCAAACCTGCTGGTTTCTCTAAAGTTCTGTCATTGTCAATATCTCCCTTTTAGCACATTTTTTTTTACACTCATGGGAGTAAAATCTTGTTTATGCATTGGTGCTGTGGCACTGAGGTCAATTTAAAGAATACCAAAGAGCAACAGCCAAGTTTTTTTTCTACCACGCAGTTTTGTGTTTCTCCTGCTTGTTAAATGAATGAAAGTAGTCCTCAGGCTCTGAAAGGACAGGACAGTGGCATCTCTTGGCTGCCTCCAAAAGGGCTTTCTTCACTTTGCTTGAAACAGTCCAGATCCACATAACCATAACCCTCACAGTCAGGGATATACAACTCTGCACATGTCTGTGCTTGAAGCAACCAGTGTGTGTAAGAGACTTTTCATCAGTTAATGTCTTTAGCCTGGAGACTGAGCGTGTCTCTTCTGCTCTGATTTCCAGAACCAGTTTATTGCATCACACTCACAAAAGTTATCATGCAAGCACTTTTGACATGATTCATTCTACATTTATATGAATAAACTGCCCCCCCCCCTTTTTTTTTTACTGCTACATCTTATTGTTGGTCTCTTTCTCACCCACAATTCACTCACTCTTAGCTCCACATTCTCCCTCCCCTCCCCAACCCCACCACCTCAGGCTCAACAAGCCTGGATGCCAAGCTGTTTTCACTGAGTGCCCATTTGTAGATTACTCACTATAAGATCATGTGGCACAATTGAATTACCAAGGGTTACAGAGACTTCACTTATTGCTGAGGCATCTGGAGAATGTTCTTTTTAACCAACCAATTGCAGCTAAAACATCCAAGATCCCAGCACACAATAAGACCTTTCTCCATTGCCCTTGTTACTCCTGAGGCACTTTTGCAAATACTGGCTTTTTGTCCATAAAATATCCTTCACACACAATACATTTAATTTTTAATATATTCTAACTTTTCCTCACTCGGTTATGAATCTCAGGTTGTTCCCCCTCTAACTTCCCCCATTGGCAGTACAAGGTGTAGTGATATCTGGTTGACCTGCATCCACAGCTACACATGTTTCTTCTATAAAGTAATCCACCTTAAAGATTTCATATGCACCTGCTCCCCCAACAGTAATCCCCACCCTCCCAAGAAGAAGTTCAAGTATACTATATCAGTCTATATCTGATACAATGCAACTTTATTGTCACAAACATGTATAAAATTTGTTTTGCATCATGTGAGGATGTTCGCACAAACAATACACACATGAAAGTTGCACCCATTTATTGTATTGCCACTTAAAACCTCACACATTGCTGCAGACATGCAAACACAATATAGTAGGACTAAGCACAGTATGCCATATATATGATCCACATTACACACACAGTATCAGACAAGCAGATAATGACATTAACAGTTCCTTAAAGTTCCATCCAGTCCAAGTCAATCCAATTTATTTATGGAGCACAATTTATAAACACAAGTGCTAAACAATTAAACAACAACAAATCATTTAAAAGCATATTAATTATAAATACACTTAAACATTGGCCAAATAACATCATCATCATGTTTAGTTTAAGAATTGACTGGAGTACAAAAGAGTTTTTTAGTCTAACTTTATTGAACTTTGGAGCCCTGGGTTTCCAGCCAGATGGTAGGAGCTCCTATTCTGTGTTCAGTTCATGAATTGGGTCGGAAGCTGTATTCCTGACTGGTCTCGGCATATTTTAATGAGTATGTGT
Source organism: Rhadinocentrus ornatus (assembly GCA_037177495.1). NCBI lineage: Eukaryota > Metazoa > Chordata > Actinopteri > Atheriniformes > Melanotaeniidae > Rhadinocentrus > Rhadinocentrus ornatus. The sequence continues at coordinate 7,179,610 of JBAMHW010000022.1, forward strand.
CTTATAGAGTATGTTGTCTTAGTCTTAGATTTTTATTTGTTGATGCAGTTAAGATTTTTCTGCTATGGAGAAACCTTTGCACCATGTGGTATTTAACCTTTTATTTAACCAAGTAGGTTAATTGAGATCCAGTTTACTACGATAACCTGGGTCAGAAGCCAGAGATTCTCAAGTCTAATGGTTTGAGTTGCAAGTCACTTTTAGTTGTAATGAGCAATCTGCTCTACTACATCTGCCGTCTGGTCTGCTTAGAGCATTTTTGTCACACCATTCAGCATCTCATTTCACTCCATGTTGTTGCAGTCCAGGGTTGTACTGTCTGAAGAGTGTACTGGTTCATCAGTATGGCAGTTGTTGGTGTAAAGCGTGAAAGAACACTTGAACTTAGACAACCCTGTGGGCCCCAACATTGGTTATGACAGCAGATGACAAAGCTTTGTTCATCATAACTCTTTGGACCCTGTTTAAGAAGATGGGGTAGTCACATCTAAATAATTTTGTATCTTTAAATGTCAGTTTTTGCTGAAAGCTTATGAAAAATCCAGAAAGAGTGCTCTTACACATGATTTTTTTGGTAATGATGTGGACTAATATTATCTTAAAGAGCACTTATTATTTTAACATCAAAAAGACGTGAAAAAACTGCAGCTCAGTTCCAGTGTGAAAGTCCAAAAATTTACTTTTAATTTAATTTAAAAAGTATGATCCACATGGCACACCCCTTTCAGACACTGCAGGCACCAGAAAGACTTCTGCAAAAGATACACTCCTGCAACGTCACTTGTAGCTCCTTTGACAAGCCTCCTCTCCCCGTCCGGAGCATTTTAGGACTTGGGATGTCATCTAAATTATTTAGCGAATAATTTTGAATAATTCTTTCAGCTAACAAGCCAGAGGATGTAGGAGTGATGAGACCAGGAGGCTGAAATGAAAGATATTAGAAAAGCTTCAACTGATTTGGTCAAAATAAGTAAGTTGGGCTCTGAAAGATGCTTTGCTACATTATCCAACTTCCAGATGCACGGTGCAGTTTCTCTCTCGGTAACCCACTGCAAAAAATAAACATTTTCAACATACTTGAGGTAAATTTGAGTGGAAAACAAACAACAGAGTTTTAATGATCATTTGGAGATGATCGGATCTCCGTTAGGAATGAATGGATTTCTAGTTCAATCGCATGTGAACACGCATTTTCTTGTGGTCACAGCTCCATATGTCATTAAGAGGCATTAAAATACAACATTGTTTAAAACATCTACTACTATTAAGCAACTAAAGTTAATAAAAACCTTGTCCTATATTTAAAGAAATACATTATACCATTTAGCATGTCTTTAAAGAAAAAATAAATAAATAAATGTATCAGCACATATTAATTCACAAGGGAACATGAGTTTTTGTGCCTAGTCCCAAGTTATGGTAACAAATAATGTATGCAAAAAGGGCAAATCTGTATAGAAGATATTGAAGATTCTACAAAACTAGGTAAAAATCTAGTCATACAACAAAAAGTTAGGAGTTTATACAGTTCATGCTTTGGCTGTCCTGAATTTTACATTTGTTCACATAACAGCTGATTGAATTTAGTTTAGTCTGAAACAAAGTGGTGGACAGAAAATGGTCAAACATTCATACTTCCATGCAGCCAACATCTGGAAGAGAATTAAATAGGCATTGAAAACGAAAGGAAAAGAGAGATGATTTGTGTGTGGATGTGGAGGATGGGGCGAGGTGGGGGGATACATCAGCTAGGTCTTCAGACTTTTTATTACCTGGTCATTTCCCTTTTCAGCATGGCGAATTTATATTCATAGCGCTGCTATTGAAATAAATACCAAGTCCTTTAAAGGTTAATGAATAGCTGGGGCGCTCTGCTACCACCACTCGCAGCAGCCAGTCTGCTGTGGGCTGCCTTGGCAACGCACCTTTTGTTGATTTATGCTACAGATAATTAGGAGCAAAGATGACAAAGCCCAAAGGTGTAAACACAAATATGCATACATACACTCATTCATACGAACACATGCTACAAAAACTCATTACCAAGTGGTTTTGCTTCTTAGATTTAATATCCCCTCCAAATTTGGCAAGTTGTGTTATTGTCCTTCCTTCTCCATCAGACGGGCAACTTGGCAAGCTCTCAGTGCAGATACACTTTCTTACATTACAAACACACATCTGTTACTTGCCAACTCCAAAGCCTTACCTCGCCACGCCTCTCATAGTGTGCCGAAGCAAGCTGTGTCCCATTTGTGAGGGGAGGCGGAGCCAGTACACAGAGGTTTTTCTTCCTCTTCATCATCCAGCTGTCTTCAGCTTACTGCAGCCCACTAATCCTGATTGGAGGCTCCCTTCACCTCGGGGTCTATTGAGAGTGTGAAACTAATTCACCCAAATGGGTTTCATCAAGTGAAATGGAAAGGTAATGATACCTCTGGCACTTTGGGCCCCTGAATGTCTCCTTCACTATTTTTCTTCTTTTCCTTGCCTCCCCTCCTGCCATGTTCTGCAAGGTTTCAGATTCCCATTGAACTTGGGTGGAACCTCTGCTTTGTGCTATACTTTCATACGAGCCTACACACACTCACACAAATGCTTCTGGAGCTGAGAAGAGGCTGAGAGGCTTCATCCTTCCACCTGACAACCCGTATTCCCCCTCCTTATTCCCCAAAGACCTTCCTCTGGGGGTCACTCAGTAGACTGAACTTCTACTCTCAAACACACTCAGTTGACATCACCAGATGGATGATGGGGGCCACTTCAAGGCTGCGAGCTCCTCTTTCATCAGACCAGTTTATCTTAAATGTGCACAATCCCTCCCCTGGTGTACTGTCACACACACACACACACACGCACACACACACACACACACACACACACACACACACACACACACACACACACACACAC
>JBAMHW010000022.1:7188491-7214711 GCA_037177495.1 Rhadinocentrus ornatus
CCATCTCTAAACACTGAGAGAAGATCTCATATCAGCAGTGAGACACACATCTGGAGCAGCTGTCACACCCATCCACATATGGAATGTTTTCAGACCCTTTCGAAGTTTGCACATTTTAATCTTTATCTTAAAGAAATAAATTAATTTCTTTTGCAAGCGGTCTGCACACAATACTGAAGTTTTCCAAATAATTTAAAACAAGAAAAACCCCAGAAGGTTAAGATATGTATTTTCTATTTGGGCCTTATATTTAGCACTCGGTTGGTCCTACAACTCTGGCACAATGTTTTCCTGTGGTCAAATTTTTCCCCTTCCTAACAAAAACAATGAAGCTCAAACAGTTTGGATGGAAAATGGCAGCACATTTTACTCAACTGGGTATATGTCCCAGACTAACTGAGCCTGTCCACAACTTTTTTTCATGTTTTACCTAAAACATTGTGTGTTTTTTAATGATTTAATAAATAAATTTTTATATAGGTCAGTTTGTCTCTTCAAATGTAACTAGTGTCCCACCTCCTGAGCACTCTAAGCATCCCCACATAATGACACAACCATCACCATGTGTGACTGCAGAGATTTGGTGATGCTCACTGCATGGTTTCCCTCTTTATGCTATTTGAAACTGTGGGAAGAAACAAGACCCTACACTACTTTCAGATACAGGAATTCACTTATTAGTTCTTGACTTGGTCCTTGGAACTTAGTTCTTGGAAACTACTGTGATTTTGAGAAACCTTATATTCAGCAAAACCTTCTCACATTCTTCCTCAGATCTTTGCATTGACTCAAACTTGCCTCCTCTGTCATGTGAGGCAAGTTTTGGCTCTGACAATTCCATTAAATGTTAGATCTTATGCTGTATAAACACATGTCCTACTTACCTATTAAAGCTTCTGTTTTGGGGAGGAGTGGGGTAAGTGTCATAATGTGAGGCAATAAAAACAAGTCAAAGTTGGTTATAACCATCCACTAGATTGGCTTATCTTTATTGCTACACCCTCTACTGAAGAAAAAATTCTTTGAGGATTTATTATAATATTTCTGGTCTGTTCTGTCTGTCAGAGGAGAGGAAATACCAGAGTTCCCCCTTACCGGCTGTGATGTTGGGTACAAACTTTAAATCCATTTCTTAGCATGAAATAATGGATTCATGGGGGATTCAAGTTTTAAAAACTCCAAGCATCTGCAAATCGATAATCAAAACTGATAATTTTATTGAAAATCAGTTGGACCGGATTGTTAAAACATGATGTTATTTGTATCATCAGTGGAAGGTTGAGGATTGAAATGAAGAATTGCGGTATCACCAAGGGAGAGCAACCATACTGAATGATCTTTTTGGATTAAAACCCTGCACCAATGTTCAGAATACATGAAGCAGTGCGGCCTTTATTCCAAGGTATCAAATAAATCCTGAAGTCCAGTGATGACATTTTTATGCTCTTCTTCTCCGACATTTGAACATAGCAATCATGACAGCAATCATGTCATAGTGCTTTGCAGTCCAACCCAGGGTGGTGTCACTTTTTCTTAGCATTGATTTCTGCTCCTTGGCCACATAAAGATGGGGAAAGTTTATAACCACCAGTCTCTCGGGCGCAGTTAATACAACATGTCAACATATCTGTAGATGACTTTCAAGGATGTACCAGACTACAAAAAAGATTTTTCTTTATTGCAACAGAAGGCATAAGGTGTACCATGAAAGGTAAGTAGGGCAACATTTAGGCAAGTTTAACGAGCACAGCTACTTTTCTATAGAATCTGTAAAGTTTATGCAAAGCATTTTTGGAATTTTTCCTTGTAGAAGGATAAACACAAAGCCATTTGTTTTAGCATCTTTGATATGTTTCTGTAAAATGAATGATAAGAGCAAGGAAACCAAGCAGTACGAAGGTTGACTTATTTCTGTTGCAAATTAATTTGGAATAATCCCAAATAAACTAGGATTATTAAAAAAAAGATAAAAACAGCTCATCATAGCTACAAAAATTTGGTTGTTAAAACGTGGAATGCTAATCATGACCAGTCACTGTAGGTTTCATTGTGACAGTGTCTACTGAAAGCACTAATGAGAAGCTCAGGGATAGATGAATCCACATAGCATTAATTTTCTGTGTAAACTGAGCATTTAAAAATCCCATATTATGCAAAATTCAGTTTCTAAAGGTTTTCTAACAGTCATATGTGTCCTCATAGCTTGTGTACGAGACCCAAAAATGAAAAAATTCTGTCTCCTCTCTCACTTCCTTGCTCCACTTTTTAGCGAATGTGTGCTCAAACAGGTCTTGAGATCTTTCCCTTTGTGATCTCACAAAGGTAAAGAACCACTGTTGCTGGTAGTGGACATTGCCATTGACTCGCCACCCTGGCTAGCTGAGACTGCCCTTTAAAATCACAGAGCGGGCGCCAGCAAAATCTGGGTCCCATCCCAGAGAGAGACGTGTACAGGCACCACTCATGAACATTTAAAGGTTCAGACACAGAAAACGTTCTCCGTAAAACTCACTAGAGCCACATTTGGAATGTCTGAAATTGAGGACCAAAACTGAATTTGGGTAATACACTTTAAAAACAAAGTCTTTGGACCTCTGATACCCATATGAAAATGTTGAAAAAATGTATAATATGGAACCTTTAACATCAACAAAGTCCTTAAGTACAACCATGGCAACAGTGCTTTATTTTAACCAAAACCTGTCCTATAACATTACCAGGTTATTGATTATATTTCTCAAGCAAATACTTGACATATATTTTCTTTAATCCGAATCTAGGCAGGTAGAAGTGACTTTTGACTAATTTTGCTTTTGATTTGACAAATGATTATAAATACAGTCATGTTCCAAACTGGTTTGTAAATGATCCACATTCTATTCATTTCACTCCACAAGTGGCAAACTACTAAACAACCTAAAGAGTGTGTACTAATTTTTTAAAGGTGTCAAAATGGAATTATGTATTTTCTGCAGTTTGCGAGAGTTCACATCCCACTGAATATCTGCATATCTGCAACTTGATGAACTGTTTCTGTCTTTATCAGTCTTGCCATGACGCTAACTGTCCAGCGTGGGTTTCCTCTCTTCCTACACACATTATTCAGAATTATCACATATCTTTTCTGTGTGCTAATGTTCTACTTGTAAATTTGTAAAACATACAGGCACTGAGCACAAAATATGTATTTGTATCTTTTAAAGAAACTGCCTGGAGACTGACAGGAGCCAGGCAATGCACTGTGTCCTCTGAGGCCTTCAGACAGGTGATTGATGAGTCTCCAGTCAGGAAGCTTATTGGTTCCTCTTGTCCATGCAGCCCTCTTTTTTGTTTACAGACACCTTCGGTTTCACTCTCAGTGTGTGCACTGCCTCAGGATAAAACTGAAGGCTTCGGTTGGGTCACGCCCCCTCCTGGGTGCACAAACAGGTTTTTTGTCTCATCTCCTTCAGGACCTTTAACCAAAAACTGTCAAATATGCAGGCAACATGGCTGTAAGTTTGTAAGATTATAATGTTGTTTTAATGCGATATAATACCAAACAGGAGTTGAAGTCCAAGAACAAAAACTGGATTATGGGTCATAAGATTAAGAATTATTTATTATAAATGTCATGAGTACATATTTTTTGTGCATTTAAAGTTTTTCATGTAAGTATAGTGCAGAGATTCAACCTGGAAACCGTAAGAATGTGACAGACTTTGTGCTGGCTTTAGACCGACAGAGGATGGGCAATTTAATCCTTCAGTGCATGGAATTAATTTGGTGTTCCTTGACTCCCTGGCCCGGAGTACACAGCCATATGGCACGGCCGGTCACAGTTTGCAAATGGAAGACACAGCTTGGAGCCAGAGGTAAAGCAAAGCACGAAGACTGCAGTCAACACTCTGGATCAGCTTGATTTAAAAGCCCTGCAGCACTAAACGACTGAAAAATAATAACTTGAAAAGCTGGAGTGACACTCTGCACATCTCTGAGGAATATCTCAGACACCTTTCCTGCCACACTGGGACATCTCTGATTGACACTTATCAATGCTGCCACTTCCATCGTGTCTGATCAGTTGTACTTGTCACTGTTCATACATCACAGAATCACAAAAGTTCTTTTGCCGGGACGCCTTGTTATGACTATTTCTACGTCTGTCTGTTACAATATGACTCTCACGTAGTCAACAGACATTTGACACATGACCCCCTGGGCTGGAGGGAAATGGCAGTGACACGGTGATGTCTTCGCTGCTCCACTGTGAGCAGTAAACTGTAGTCCTTATGCAGAAAATATGTCTGTCAAAGCCTATAGGCTGGCACTTCTGGATTTTACTTCAAAAAAGGGTCTAAGAAAGTGTTGTTACTATGACGACTGGCTAAGTGGTTGTTGATTCTAACATCACACTATAATGCACTGAGGAGTCCTTCCAGAGAGAGTATTATAAATATAGACACGTTTCTTTCAGGGAAAGCAGAACACGTCAGAGCTTCACTACAACATAACTATTGTACCATTCTCCTGTGGTTGCTATTAGCAACAGAATCATCCTGAATGTCAGGGGAGTGAGAGATGGTGCTGAGTGTCTGGTTATGATGGAGTGAACAGACATCATGCTGAGAAACAATGCAATTATCTCCTGCGTCATCTCACCAGGAGAAAAGGAGTGAAGATGGGATCTGGAGTGTGTTAGTCGTATGTTTTCTCTCTTGCATTCATTGGTTTCATGACGTTGCCTTTCTCAGTTTTGCACAGAAATAGAAAACTGAAATGTGATATGTTCTGTCATTGTATTCATCACTCTTTTTCTTTCTCTAGGAACATTTGATAATTTGTTTTAATTAATTCACCTGCCTCAAGAATCAATAGAGCCCTTTTTTGCTCTTTTGTACAACATAAATCATCTCATTAAGACATCTTTTGTTGCAAATGGCATCTCCTCCCTCTATCTGTTACCCATTTCTCTCTTTATCCCCTTCTCCTTCAGAAACAATCTAAAGCACTCTTCTGAGACGATGGCTTTGCTGTAATTTAGGAGTAGATTAGGAGGAGATATGGTATCTGAAGGAGCAGGCCTGAAAAAGACAGCACTTGAGAGACAAATAGTGGCAGAGGATTTAAGAGAGAGAAAAAAAAGTCAAAGACAGAACCAGGGAGTAGCACAGATTGATGGCGGTAGAACTCCTGGTATAGTGGGCAAAAGTGGATCAGATAAAGAAGAGAAAAGGACACTGAGAGAAAAAGAGACAGATATCGATAGATTCAGACAGACTCTGCTATTGGTCCGTGGGGACAAAGTTAGACCACAGCCACTCAGCTCTACTTAGCCTTAAAGACTTTCTGTTAATCAGGCAACAACATAGTTTCTCTTGGTAAGATTTCCAACTTTGTCCAAGGTGAGCAGATCACAAGTCCATAAAAAGGGTAAAACACTGCAACAACAGTCTATCTAACCAAGTCTTGCAATCCTGTATTCAGTCAAAAAGTCTTTTTGATAATGTTTTCAGAGAATGTCTTTTTTTCTTGCTTAGTTACTAAATCTTAAAATAATTTTTTTACATGCACATAAAGTTATATGATCAAATTCAGGCTTTTCATAGAGAGAGTTGCTTGTTTTGCCACAATGTCTGGCAACACTGGCTTTGGCAGAACTAGCCTTCAGTGAAAAGACAAAATCATTGGGATGAGGTTAGTCAGATTGGACAAAGGCTTTTTTCCCTTATATCTTATTCTTTAGGGATATGGATGTAAGACTAGACTTTAAATTGGTGCAAACATACAGTTGCATATGTAAATATAATATGGCTGTGTGGATGTACACAGGGATATAAATTAAATATTCCATTTGCATCTCATGAGTCTAACATGAAGCATTTTTGCTTTGGGTGTTTGAGGGGGCAGGGTGATGGCTTTGCTCAGCTGCAGGGGCAGAGAGGTGGAGCTGTAGGGGATGATGCCAGGTGATGTTGATTAGCACAGCTGTGGTGCATCATTAATCACTCTCCCACTCTTATCTGCAGTAGTGTGCTGCACCACAACCCCCTAGTCAGACAGTCCAACTGGCTGATGTGTGCTGGCTGGAAGAGTGTCTTTGTGTTACACTTTTTAATTCTAGCACATTAAAGGGGTGTGCTTTCACAGCTTGGTTCCAGGGGGATTCTGAGCCGGTCAATGTTAAAGCTTGTCTCCATGTGTTTTTTATTAGAGAGCGGAATTAGTTATTCTGTTTAGCAGATGCAAGTAAATACTGCAAATGCAAAAAATTGTAAGTGAATGTCAGTTGATTATTGGTTCCTATCAGATGCACAAGAGAGATAATTATTACAGATTTTTTTTAAATTACTATTCCAATATGGCTTTAAGTGCCTTTGACAATAAGTATTTCCCTTTCAAACTGAATTTCCAGTCTGAGGAAATTATATCACCAGAGTCTATATTTCTTTAACTGGCCTCTCAGTTATGGTTGTGTGCATGTCTGATTTAAATAATGGAAGTGAAAAAAATGGAAATTAAGCCAAATTACCAGGCCACATTGAAGAAAAACATCAAATCAGCTTAAAGCGCTCATTGGGTTTGTTCAGGTTTATTTTTTTGCCAGCAGGTCCCCACCCCTTCACCTGGAGCCCCTATAATTTAACCTGCCTAACAAAGAGGAAGCTTGCTCTAGTTTCTTTCCTGCTGTTTCTTCCTGACAAGGATGCCCATCACGTCATGTCTCTGTGTCTTTGACAGCTTGGAAACATTTGAGAACTGCTATTCTGGCTTTGTACCAGTACAATGCAGCAAAGCTTGGCTCAAATGATCATCCTGAGTTAAAGACAAGAGGCTGTTAGGCTGCTGGACCTCTTAGCACCAGTAACATCAACAGGTTGTCTGCTGTTGTCACAGTGACATCAAACATGAGGCATGCTGCAGTAATTGGGCTTTGGTGGAATATAAATAGGTGACTTTGTTTGATATGTTATGGTTTATACCTGCACGTTTAACTATGTGCAGTAAATAGATCAATTTTTAGTAATAAGCCTGCAGTCATCGGTGCACCACACACTCTAAACATCGCCATAACCTTGTCTGCCCCAACAGGCGGCACCCTCTGTCTTCTACTCTCTCTTTCCATGCTTTTCCTGGAGCCCATTCCCCCACCCCACACACAAACACACACATACACCTCAGTAACAAGTTTGATTGGAAAGCATCTAGCCCCCGGCAACCAATCCCCCAGCAGTACCACACACACTCATGCACACGCACGCATAGGGTTTCCGTGGCAACTGTGGTGCAGGGGGTAGACAGAATGATTCGGTCTATGGAGCGAGCCAGACAAGTGATAAAGGGACGAGGCCTCTGCCAGGGAGTGGGGGGAGGACACACCGCTGGTAGAGAGAAAGCAGACAGAAAAGAGGCTTCATGTAGGAGAGATTTGTGAATGCCGACACAACACCTAAAGAATTAGGTTTCTTTTTTGTTTGTTTTTTTAAGAAGGTCATAAGAGCAAAAGGGATTTTAGATTAAATGACTTCAAACAAGATTTCAATCCTTTTGGTTAACGTATTCCCTGCAGTGAGTTCTCCCACTATTTCAGGACAAATTTGTATTTGGTTTTAGAAAAATGTTGCTGTTTTAAAATAAATTTTCCCCATATTTCCACCATATTTGTAAAACAAAACAAATACTGCAGCGTCCGATGAGTTAGGTGTCTGGCCTGTTCCACTTGGAACCGGATGTCATGCAGCTTCCAAAAATCGGGCTTTTTGGAGATTACCGACTCAGAACCAGTTCTTGCTGGTTAGTGGAATGGGATTAACTGCTGCTGCTGCTGCTGTTTGTGTGTTTATTCATGCATGCACACACAATACTGTATGTGCATGTGTGGAAAAAGTGTTGGAGCAAGTGGAGAAGAGACAGAAAGAGAGAGAGAGAAAGAGAGAGAAACCATGTATGTGTTTCTGCTCTCCCAGCATCCTTTGTTGTCTGGCCTGATAAATGTGGCTTAGCCCAGAATCGTCTGTTTAATCTTGTCGCCATTTTGTTGTGCGCTCCTGTCTATGGCTCTTCTCTATCTCTCTCATGGCAGCCATAGATGTAGCGACAGGCTTACCTTCTCAAAGAGGTTACTATAGCAACACCGGCGGACATTTATCAGTGGCTATGGCGACGGCTGATGCACTGAGATGTGGTTTGCTGTGGTTTTGGGAGGCAGTGGAGTAGGGGGGCAGCCACAGCCACACCTTGGTGACGAAGAGAAGGGTGATGTGTGATCGGAAATGCATGTTGTAAAATTAAAGTCTTTTTTTGGTGCTATAATTATTCAACAACTCATTAGCTTGTGTCTGGTCTACTAATGGAAAAGATGTAGATGCATAAGTAAAGATTTTTTCCCCTTTCTTATGCTATGTATCAGACAAATTTATCTATGTGTGTGTGTGTGCGTATGTGTTGTGAGACAGCTAGACTGCACCAATCAGTGCAGTCTGGTCTTAAGAGACTCAAATCTTGCCTCTCCACTGAGGTGAGAATTCTCAAATCAATTTCTCTGCCGTTCTCTCCTTATCCCAGTGGATTGGATTTTTCCCCTCTCCCCATAGCTGCAGTCAAATTGTAATTTAAAAAGCGCTTGGTGTAAATACTTCTATTGATGGAGGCGTAATCAAACATTCATGAGGGAGAGGGATCCAGGGAGAGGCAGAGAATCTAGGTCACGGATGGGCTGGCAAGTCTCTGAGACGGCGGCTTCGCTGAGTCTTTCTAAACCTCTCTTTATTTCTCCTTTTTGTCCTCTCAGCTTGCTCTCCTGTCCCTCTTTCCTCTCTTCATCTCTCTCTCTCATCTACTCTCTCTTCTTCACCCTTCCCCCCTTCCTTCTCATTTGTATTCCTCCTCTCCCTTCATCTTCCTCCTTCTAGTCTCTCCATAACTCCTCTCCCTTTGGTTCTTCCACACCTTACCTTTTTCATATCTAAATTTCCTCTCTGTCTGCAACACAACTTTTTTTCTTACTACTGCTATCAAGTTTAGAATATCCAGAAACACACCTGTATCCATGAATAAACGCACAGTGATGCCTTTGCATGGCTCAGCCAGTAAAAGTAATGGACCTCTTGGCCATAATTTGTCAGGAAGAAGGTCATCTTGTCAGTGCTTTTACAACCATCTCCAAGCCAACTGTGGTGCACTGAGCAACACATTAGCAGAGGGCTGACCTTGTGAATATATCCACATCAACGAGGGCGAGACAGAGGCCATCAGAGAAATATCCGAAAAGGAAGAGATGCAAAAATGATGTGGACGGTTCCTAAGCAATCATTTGTTAAAGGAGAATTCTGGTTTGTAATATATAATTTTATAGGTTAGGCACATGTGGACAAATATAAATATGATTTAAGTTATCCAGGTGTGAATTTGAGTGGAAGCGCTGCACACAATTCACGTAAACCAGTAATCATGAAGGATAGAAGGCTGTTTGTCAATAAGATGGAAAAAGATTTGAAAAGGGAAAAGCATTTCTTTGTGGGGAGAGAAAAAAAAAAACTGCCAAGAAAAGCAATCTGTTCACATAACACCACATTTAAACCTGCATTGCAAAACCTTTGTTTGAGGTGACTGTTTTTGGATAGGTGAGTGAACAAAGCCAATTTCTGAAGTTCATTATCTGCTTAATTGTTGAATTGATTTCAGAAGAACCATCAAAAAGATTGGAAGGGGTTCAGCTAATGTAATTATAGATATTTATTGACTGAAACAAAAGTTGAATTTTAATTGGGTGTAGATTAGAACCAGACTCTTTTTTTCCTGCCTAGGTCTGCAGTTCCCTGACTATATCGAAACTTTTATAAACATTTCATTGATTTTTAAGTTATAGAAACTTCTGAAATGACATTGGCAAGGATTTCTACCATAGACTATGTATAATTTGAATGATTTTCTCAGTGAGGTGCCCCCAACGGCTTATTCAGCACCCACCTTGCACTCAGAGTTCCCTCCAGACCGTAAAAGTCAGGTGTTGATTCTTGTCTCATCTCTTACTGTCTTCTCTTTTTTCCCTCTTACTTTAATGATGTCCTCTTGCGTTTCTTTGCTGAATCGGCCAAGGTAAATATTTAAAATGGCCAGTGTGTTGATATCCAGTTGCTGGGGTGTGACACAATGCCGTAAAGCTAAATGCTGCTGTAAAGTGATGTGGTGTCTCAGAGAAAAAGTTGTTCGAGTGCAGTCTCTCAGCCGTGGCATGCTGCTGGGCTCCAGAAATGTACATAATAAATGTCTCTGTGCTATCATAACAAGTCAAACACATATTTCGAATGTCAGAAAGTTACAGGGTGTTACTTTAATGTTCACACTAAAAGAAAAGCACCCGAAAAACGTTTCTTTGGATTTTTTTTTTCTTATTTAAACAAGTGATTGAAACAACAGTAAAAAGTACAAGTACAAGTTGATGGTCAAAACTGGAGATAGTAATAGAATAACAAAAGTAAAATAAAATAATTTTGGCATTACATCAAATCAAGAGATAGATGGCTCAGGCAGGTTTATTTCCACAAATTTTTAACAAGATTTATTATAGTCACTAAAAATTGCTCAAGCAAATGGTAGAGAAGGCAGTTAAAGGGTTAAGTTTTGTATTTCATCACCGCCCATTTAACTCATAGCTTTTACCACGTTAGCCACATGTTCACATCCTAGGTTGCCATGGCTGATAAATCTACTTGAGATTTATATATATATATATATATAAATGTCATGTACATATTATGTATTGTATAGACATTTACATAATGCTAATGAGTTTAACCAGTGATAGGGAGGTGGGCTCAGAAGTTTGGCTTGAATGGACTGTACCAATACTCAAAGTTCTCAAAAATATTCTGGAGGAATAATGTCATAAAGTATATAACAGACATCAACTTCATCTGACTGGCAGAATGCTCATGTGTGAGCAAGTTGGAGTCATTTATTAGCTTGTCACACCTGTGTGACTCCACCCACTCCAAGAACATGTAATCAATACAAGAACTACTGAGTCAGTACTCAACTCTTTTACTGTCTTTAATGGTAGAGCGATGGCAGAGGCTGTATATCACCTGAAAAAGGTGCAGTAATATCTGTCTCTATGTTTGTATGTTTCCCTTTTTTATACCAGTCCTGTCATGTTCTAGCTGATCAAGAACCTAAATCCGCCCCACCGTGTCTCTCCTCACTCCCCCATTTGCAGTATTAGAGGGTCCGAAATCCATTGGGCGTTGCGTGCCCAGCAGGCCCACTTGCATTGAACTCCCTCCAGCTAATCCATTTGTATGTTTTCAATTACATATTGGGGGCAAGGGAGCAAGTGGACGGTAATCTCTTGGCCTCTGCCTGGAAAACACTGTCCCCTCGTGACCTAAATATCAGGCTAAAGAAGAGGGTTGGTGTGGGGGGCTAAAACAAAACAAAAATAGGTCATTTATATTCCCAGTTCTACGACACAAAATTGGATTGAGCTGAAGAGGAATAATCATGGTCATGTTTCAAATTGACAGACAGATTGGTGGAAAACACCCCCACCCTTCATCCCCCCCATCAAAGTGATCTAGGACAAGCCAACTGGTTGACGGGATGACTCAGTTTTCTGTGGGGAACACTTCATTGTGGCACAGCTAAAAATAAAAAAATGTAGCTTTCTATCATTTGTTCGTGGAGTTGCAGATTTGTGAAGAAGAAGAAGAAGCAAAAAAAACAAAAAAACAAAACAAAACTGAGTTTACGGGTAGAAATAAAGTTTATGTAAACTTGCTCAACACATTACACGGTTGAAATGTTCAGGCATCAAAATCATCTGAACCATGGTAAAGAACATCACCAGGAGCTTTTTTCAACTCCCTCAAATCTATTATTATTTCTCTATTATTAAACTCCTCCTCCCCTACCCCAGGTTTTCTGTCTAGTCTCCCACTTCTCTCTTTCCCCTTCTCCTTGCTGTCTCTCTCCATCTTTCACAGCAGAACCACTTTTAGGCTCAGCAACCTCCAACTGAACCCACCCACTCACCCCAACACTCGTTCTTTCTATCTTCATCCTTTTCTCCCTTTGACTACCTCCCATCACACCCTCATACACACTCCTTCCCACAACCTGATGAAGAGCAGCCCTGACAGTCTCATCAATAACTAAAGGAAGCTTAAACACACCTCCAGTTCCAACTGGGAGCTTTATATATTTAAGAATTAGATGGTTCCGTTATTTTTTCTTTCCTCAAGTCTGCTGAACTTAAAACCATTGCTCTTTTTTTCCTGACTTCTGTGCCAGACCCCAAAAGGTGCTCCTTCTTCTATCATATCCTCCTTCTTTACTCCCTTACCTCCACTTTTACCAGCTGAAGGCTTAAGGCCAGACTTTATTAAATGTCACATCTTATCAAGCTGTCTGTGAGCAGATAGATGCCAAATAAAAGCAAAAAAGAGAAAAGAAAAAGCAGTGAAGACACAGAACATCTTTTCCCTGTAGTAGCCTCATCTCCCCAACCCATAAAACTTGATATAAAGCTACATCAGAAGGGTTTGGAGGCAGAGGAGAGCTGGATGACTGTGCAATAAAATTTCCTTTTTCCTTCTCCCTTGTTTGCCTCATTCTGCCTACATAACCATGTGTGTCAGGGGTGATTCTTTAACCTCAATGTCTAATTCAGATTACACTATGTAAAACACAAATAAACTGGCTTGTGTTTATGCCTGTCTCTTGTGCTTAATCTTGTTTAAAGAGGTAAGTGATGAATGGTGGTGGAGGCGAGACCTTGAATGCCACCATAATGTTGCAGAGATGTTTTTTTTGTCATTGTAGAATCCTGGGGAGTGGAAGACAAGTAGAAAACAAGGACAATATAATGTGTGTGGGTCTTTGGGGAGCACATGTTTATGCATTATTTCACATTTGAATGCTTCATACACATCCGCATAATAAGTGTGTTTTCATGTTTGCATTCCTTTCTGTGCAGGAATGTAAGTTTGACTGATGGCATGCAAGCACATGTACACAAAGCTGACTCTATGCCAGAGCCAGCAGGCTCTATGTATACTTTCTGTCTCGTGCAGCCAACCCAAAAATGGCAAAGAGTTTACCCCCACATGCATCACTAACTCTGTATTAAGTTCGCTCCACTAAGCAGGGAAAGTTTTTCATGTTTGGCATGATTTCAAAGTGCTTCTTTAGAAATGACTCATGCATCAGTAATCAGTCCTCAGAGTGCCGCTCTACTACAGAAGCTAGTTTGACCTTCCATGCCCCATATAATGTAACGTTTGCCATCAGGGAATCAAAGCTCACTGCCATTCAGGCTTTTACCAAACAATGCTCATTTGCACATGCGACGAGTCTGCTGCCTCACCATCCTGTCAGTGCTTCAAGTTCAGATCGGGACGGTGACTGTTCAGGTATCATAGCAGTAGTCTTCTCTCATATTCACAAGAGAAAAAGAATAAAACATATGCTGTGACCCTTTCTTTTCTTTGGTTCTTGACTTTGGAGATAAAATAACAAGGCTCGTTTATAGCTTCTCTGGAATGTAAAGTCATTCAGCAGAGTTTGCCAAAGTCTGCTTTCTCCTTTTTTCATCATTACCAGACGAATTTTATCAGAAATTGTTTAAAAAATAAATTAATAAAAAAAATTTAAAAATGTTATCATATGATAGGAACATGACTCTGAGCATTAAATTGTGAAGTCCATGATTGTTTACAGTTTTCTACCCCAATTATCTATTTTTAATTCGTAACTGTAACCATTAGTGAGGGGTAGCAAAATGCAGATAGAAAACTGGTACCACAACACATTTTGTAACTTTGAAAAACTGGGGCTTCTTCCTACTGCAGTGTTTGTTCAGCTCAAGAGTGGCAGCTGTCAATATTATGTTACAAATGGTGATCAAGTGCTTTGGATTTCTATCGCTAACCTAGAGGTTTTAGACCCTAACCAGGAAATTTTGTTCACTGATATTAACTAAGCAACTGGGAAAACCTTACATGATAAAAACTGTAGTAGCTTGTTAACTTAAATTGTTCAAAATGACATTTGCTTCAATTTGGAAAAAACTAATTAATCATATTTCAGGTGGTCGTCTCAGATCATTTGAGATGGTGTATTCCACATGGGAAGCTTTAAAGTGGCACTACTAAACATTGATAGATTTCTGCACTTTGGCGCCCCATAACAATTCGGCAAATCTTGCATTCTATTTCTTCTCTGAGCTCTCTTCAGCAAGCAAAAGTCAGTACAATGTTGACTCCTGCTCTGTCACTTTTTGTCTTTCTTTTCTTTGCACCCTTTTCTGTTGTACTAGTGCAGTTCTTTGCTGAAACAGCCAAAGTGCGCTTTCATAACAGCCAGTGTGTATATATCTAGTTGCTGGTGTGTGACACGGTGCTGCAAATCCAAACACAGTTGTAACATGATGCTCCAAGCCGGTTTTTCAGATACGATACATTGTAGGGGGTGGACAGAAAGGGATAATTTTGCCTTTAGAGCTTCTTACTCAAAAATAAAACCCCTAATCATTGGCAAAAAAAACAACAAAAAAAACAAAACATTTCAATGACTTGGCGGAGGTCTGCACTGTTAGTTTTGATTAGGACTGAAGCTGACTGGAAGATTTAAGCAAAAAAATGTGGGAAAAAGCATATTAATCTGTAATGTTTTAATAGCAGTTTTTTCAACAGGAGTATTTTGTCTTCTAATGACCTGAAAGAGTAGTAAATGTGTCCCCTGGGTCTTGTTGCTCTTTAAGAAAAACTTTAAAGTTCTTCAATTGGAGAACCCATATAGGGAAACACAACCAGAAAAGGGTGCAAAAATTATGCGAAAAATTACCTAAAAGGACAAAAAAGTCCCTAATGACATACAAGCGTTTAGTAAAGTGTTTGTATCTTGACTGAATGAAACCCAGAAACAAGGGTGCATCCAGGGGTACAAGGGCAATGGGCCTGAGATGGCCCTTTTTTATCAGTTCTGGGCAAGAAGTGGAAAAATAGTTGTGTTTGGGTTTCACATTGATTACATTGTATTTAGTCACACCATCCATCCCCTCTTCAGACTTTGAGATTTGTAGACAGGAACACTTGAAAATGACGTTTTTCTTCCCATGTAAATGCTGTAATAGGAATTTTATTTCTCTTCTACCGCCTGTAAGGGCAGCAAAGCGGTGATTCTCAAACCTTTTGAGCAACGACCACCAAGATAACATATATTGGTGTTTGCAATTCTGAGAGACCTAATAGCAATTCTGCATTTAGTTGATAACTGTAGGCTATATATTTGTTTTCTAACAATGATCTGGCAACCCCCAAAAAACTGGACCCCCCAGTTGATTTAGATGATGCCCCTATGGGTCATATTTAGTGGTATGAAAGAAGGGCCTATTTGGTCATTTTGATTGGACGAAATTGTCATTATCTAACAGCACAAGTTGCAACAGTTGCTGTTGTGAAAGAGTCACTTCATGATAATGTAAATTGTGTACACATAGAGGCAGAAACCAGTCAGTTAGTTTAATTTCAGCTCACTCTCTCATTATCATAGCTATTGTACTTGGCAATTATTTTAGTAAGTCAAAATATCTTTCATATGAAGATAAATAAATACAACAAGCATCCTGACTTATCTCAGAAGTGCATGACACTGATTATAAATGATAAGGCTTATCTTAAGAATGACTCAATTGGTGCTAAAAATATCGATAATCAGTAAGAGAATGTCAAGCAGAGCGAATATCATTGAGGCAAATGGAGACACAGAAGATCCTCATAGGAACGATTAATTTTTTAAATGTGTCCACAGGGAACAGGTGGGTCTGGGTTCTGCCTTTCAGGTGGTTTCAGGGGGGTCGGATGCTAGGCAGCTGCTTCTAATTAGGCTGTCTAAGTGACAAGTGTATCTGCAGTTTCCCAGACCACGTCACACAGTGCTGGGCTTAACTGAGCGAGTAATGGGTGCCCAGAGAGAGAAGTGTGACCTCATGGCTCCTTCCCTCCAGCTACTCGCCCAATTAGATGAACAGCAAGTAATGACAGTGGGGCTGTTTTATTTCTCTGTGTGTAATGGATAGCACTTGTATTCATATCTTTGTGTGTGCGTTGTTGTGAGTATATGTGTGAGTGTCGTATATGTTCACCATCATGGAGGCCAAGTCTTCACCACCTACAGGAAGCATTTTTAGTGCACCATGTGTCAAGTGATGACATTAGTATTTCTAATAGACCACTAGTACTCAATGGCAGGAGCAGCCTAACGTCGACTGTGGTGTGTGTGTGGGTGGGAGAGAGCCAGCTTTGTCAGCTAAATCGAATTTGTCACGCTCTGTGGATCCTCTATTAGAACAGGCTGTTTCTATAAAACCTAAATTCCTCCCATTTTGACCATTTTTAAGATATCAGCGCTTAAATTTAATATAAATAAGTCACATTGTTTGCTCATGGGTGAAATACCAGTGAAACATATACACATCCACACACACAAACACCACCCTTTGCAGCTAAGTAGCTAAGCAGGACGCTTAGCAGAACCAACAGTAGGGGAAGGGAAAACAAACATAGGGGCCACCAGTAAATCACCTCCATCCGCCGCAGCTCACCAGAGATTGAATGGCACCAGGAGGCCCTGTGAGAAACAACAGCCAGAAAGAGGAGAACTGATGTGACGAGGGAGGTGACAGAGCCTGCAATCTTACCGAGAGATTGATGTAGCTTCAAGACGATCCTCACAACAACTTAAACCTCCATCTGACACCAAATTTTTCTAGGTAAAAACAATAAAAAAAGAGAAAAAGCCAGAAAGAGAGCAGCATGGCCACAGGTATCAAACCAGCATGCCTCCCCATATCGCTTGCTTCTCCTCTTCCCCTTCCCATCATCCCGAGTGACAGGAAGCCAGGCTTTTTGCCCTTTGACCTGTCAGGAATGTTTTCCTCCTCTGTCCCAGCGGCAGCTCTCTGCCCCAGTCCCATCACCAGCGGAGACTATGAAATAACACTGTGATCTCTTGCACTGTCCATCCATCCACATGGACACCCATACATGTGGAGGATCTGCCACATGTGCAGACAGCCTCATTTTGATCCCTACTCTTCCAAATTTACAATACCTAAACACAACTCGCAGATTGTCATTTCACAAAGTGTGAATAAATGTAGAGGGATGATGTCTGTGATGTGATGTGACAGGTAGCCCGGGAGGCTCCGAGAGGAGCCGATCTGTCCTTGTGGCATGCTGCCAGCAACACACTGAGGTATAGCTCCATGGCCCTGGTGAGCTGCCTTTGGTAATGACAGTGAATGGGCTGTAACTATGGACCATTACTCTACGGACTCAGCTGAGGCAGCCTGTTAATGCTGACTAATGGAGATGAACTTTTTCGGCTGATAAATAATACACCCCGCTGATGGGGCTCGGCAACGGCCACTGTCCCTGTTTCCTGATGCTTAGTTGTTCACTTTCAAGCCATTAAAAAGGAAGATTAGAAGATAGAGTTGTAGATAACTTGTTGAATGATGGAAAGTGTTTATTCTGTCTGGCTATTAAACTGTGAATTTATTAGAAGGTAAAAACCAGAGCAAATTAATTTGGGCATGTCTTCACTTTATTGCAGCAGTGATATTGTTTTTCTTGTAGTAAGCGCTTTGTTAATGAGATGACCAAAAACCAATATTGCACATACAACCAGAAGTCTGCTTTATAGCTCGCTTGTACAGTTGATAGTTGCTGAGCTGCTGATTTTAAAAGGGAATGTATTTATTTTTCAATATGCTATACAGTACACAGGTCAGGTTTATGAAAGTGACCCACTGTTTTCCCCCTTCGACCCTTCATTGACCATTTCTGGCATGTTGCCCTTAGGCGCTTCTCAGAATGGCTCAGTTTCCTCTTATCACCTATTAGATCCAGATGACACCCAGGCCTCCTCCTCCTGACTGGCCCTGTCTCAACTGATCACAATTCAAAGCAGATGGTGGATAACACGGGCCAAAGCCGCCTGCCGAAGCTGCTACAGCATGTGCGCCAGGATGGGATGGGATGGGGCCATGTCAGCCTTCCATTTAAGGGAGTGTGACCGAATGTTGGCAGCTGTTAAGCTGAGCTTAAGCTCACATAGTGGAATAATAGTTTGATTGAAAAACACGGATCTGAAATGTTGTTTTCCTTTTTGTGCAACAAAAGCTGTCAGTCATGATTATATCTGCAATGTGGCTGAGGCATGATCTCATAAAGGTCCGAGGGTAATATGAAACAGAAGATTGAGATCCCCCCCCTTACACGCATCACTACACCCACAAAACCCAGAGATACGGAGCACATCATGTTGAAGATGCGCGATACTGTCACACAGTCATAAAAAGTTTGTTTATATGAGTCTAATGTTTGCTCTGAAGCTGCCCTGAAGACTCCTTATTATGTATTTGACACACCTAATATTATTCAGCAATAAATACGCATGATGTAGAGCCGAATGCATCTCTGGATCAGGTTTATTCTTTACAGGGAGGATTTTTGTGTTCAAATGTTTGTGTTTAAAGCCACCAAGAGACACTGAAACTGAGCAGAACAAGTCAACTTAATCTAATTATGTAGGACAAGATGGGTTTCAGTTTGAACTCAAATCATGCATCATGTTCATCATGTTTGTTTTTGCAAATCTACTTTGACTTGCTTTTGGTCTTTGTCTTTTTAATTATGATCACAATTTTAAACACATTTTAAATGTTAATTAATGAAATTGGTAGTCTAGTCTTTGTCTATGCAGTCGGCATCATGCCATGTTGCATGCTGGGACGGGAGCACCATTTTAAACTAATCTCTTCCTACTGATGTGTTGTTTTTATTTTACTTGACTAAAAAAATCATCTGGGAAAGGGAAAGGATGGAGAAAGGAAAGGGTGAGATGCTTAACTGTTTTGGGAAGTTACTGAATCTCTCCAGTGAATAAAAAAAATCTCCTAATTAATATTTCAGTGTGGTGCTAAAATCTGATCCCCCAAAAAATCTTACTTCCTGTTCTTTTGGCCAATTAAGTTTAAAACTTTAAAATACAGTGTGTTTGTTTTATAGATGTATATATAGTAGATTTTTTGAGCCCCTATATAAAAAAAAGATGTTTTAATACGAAAACAGTTCTTTTTTTTAACGTTCAGTTGATAGATGTTGCTTTCAGTCAGCATGGCAGACATCTTGTTGTTTTCATGAAACAAATAAATACGCTTTGCTGTGGTTAAAGGGTATGCTTGTCATTTCCCATCTTTATTCTTAAATCTTCAGTGTTGTGAATTTGTTGGTTTAGCTTTGTCTTTATTTTGGTTTCACATCTGTGTCCCATTTTTTTGTTTCTTTTTAAAAAAAAATTTTCTAGTAATAACTAGACCTCATTTTTCCTACTTCTCACACCTGCCTTCTACGTGTAGATACTAATCAGGCCCAACATTAAAACCACTGACATGTTATTAACACAGACACCCTTCTTACAATTTAATATTCTACAGGCATAATCTGCACATGCCACCTACAACATTGTTGCAGACCAGTACCCCATTTTCCAGTTTCCCCCTTTTTCTTTTTTGTGGTAATTATCTGCAAGTTTCTATATCTGTTTAAAACAAAAATTTAATGACAGAAAACTAGCTAATATAAGGAAAATGCTTAGTGGAAGTTAACAAAGTGTAAAAGTGGTGTTAAAAGTATTTACAAGATTTAAAGTTAGAATTTTCCGGCTGTAACCTCTGACTGCTCCTACATGAAGATCAAACTTATAATATGAATTTCCAGTTAAAATGAAAATTAGCTTTGCTCGAGGGCTGCCTGTGTCCCACATGTGGGTTCTTTCAACATGGTCAAAACGTGAATCAAACCTAAATGAGAGGCAATTTCAAAAACAAATTTTTATCTTTCCACAAAATGTTAGCACTCTTAACAACGCAAACTTGAAAAGCATGTATGAGACATGTTGGTCTAGAGGGTCTTTGCGTTTAACTAGAACAAAGTGAATACATTTTATTTACGTAATTCACTGTCATTTGCCAAATAAACTGGACAGTGTGCTAGTAGATCTTCTGTAAATTATTCTGTAATGACAATGTGACAGATGGATGTCGGGAAGCATGGGATGTGTAATATAGGGAGATAACCAGGACATTTGTTAACTGCTGGATCTGAGACCTCTTTACCTTCAGAACTGACTTAAGTCTTCATAGCATAGAATTGGAAAGGTGTTGGAAACTTTCCTCTGAGATTTTGCTCCATATTGACATGTAAGCATCACACAGTTGTATGTGAACAGAACACAGTGAACTCATTGTCATGTTCTAGAAAGCATTTAGAGATGATTTGAGCTCCTGCTGGAAGTAACCATCAGAAGATGCTACACTGTGATCATAAAGGAATGGACTTGGTCAGCAAAAATACTCAGGTTAACGGTGGTATTTAAACTATGCTCAACTGGGCCCAAAGTGTGCCTGGAAAATATTTCCACATCATTACACCACCAGCAGCTTGAACCATTGATAGAAGGCAGGATGGATCCTTGCTTACATGCTAACAAACACCAAAGTCTTACCCTACTATCTGAATGTAGCAGCTGTAAATGAAGACTCGTCAGACCAAACAACATTTTTCCAATGTTTATTGTCAGTTTTGGTGAGTCTGTGTGAATTGTAGCCTCAGTTTCCTGTTCTTAGCTGACAGAAGTGGCACCTGGTTTGGTCTTCTGCTGCTGTAGTCCATCTGCTTCCATTTTTTATGTGCTGTGTGTTCAGCAATAGTTTTCTGCACACCGTGTACCAACAGTGCTTATATCTTTTTTTATTACCAACATTAATTTAGGCTTGGTCTTTATTTAAGAGGACCAACAGACTACAGATAGTAATAAACATTTTTTTCCCTTTCAAATATGTTTTTCTTTAGATACCCATTTAAATTTTATTCTTTAAATCAAACTTGTATCACAGATTTTTATTCATTTATTCTTTTTGCCTCAAATGCTTTCTGTATAAAGGACAGATAATTAGTAGATCTCTATGTTACTATTAGCATGCTGTATGGATGGCACTAGCATTCAGCTTTCAAATATATATTTATTTAGAATATTCATATTTATATGTGGTCACTTCTGCTAATTAGCTTAGGTAGTTTAATTGCATATAAAATCCTACAAAACTACTATTTCAAGTGCATAATTAGGCAATAACTTAAAATAAAGCAGCATAATGACATTGTACTTGAGGTGTCTTGCACTTATTCATCAGGTCTACATAGAAAATGCAAAACCTAAGAAAGCAACAGCAGTGGCAGGCAGGAATTATGAGAATGTAAGTGAGTC
Source organism: Rhadinocentrus ornatus (assembly GCA_037177495.1). Classification (NCBI taxonomy): domain Eukaryota; kingdom Metazoa; phylum Chordata; class Actinopteri; order Atheriniformes; family Melanotaeniidae; genus Rhadinocentrus; species Rhadinocentrus ornatus. Next base: position 7,209,804 of record JBAMHW010000022.1, read on the forward strand.
TGCAGCTCTTTTTGAAGAGACTGCTTTTCTGTTTTGTTTGAGCGTCTAGGGTGTGGGGGTCCTTAAAATGTTGGAGTCTTGTTCAGATGGTTAAAGTAGATGTGACCTAGTTGTTGAAAGTAGGCTGGCTATGATTCACTGAGCTGTTTTTACCATTTACTGTAAGTCTTTCATCTTCTCTGCAAAAGGTTCCGATGTTTTGGTGGCACAGCTGCAGAAGCTGACGAGGCTTCTATAGGAGTTTGTGTTTCAGCGTCCTCAGGTGAAAGAGATGCTTCTGGGCTTTATGGATCGGATATGAGGTGAGGTCCTCAAATATCCTTTAAAATCCGAAACCTAAGAACCTCTCAGCCCTCTCCCCATTAAATGTACAGCTTGGTGTCAAGTTTTTTCTTTTCTCTTCTTCTTTTCCCCTCAAGCCCAGGATTATTTCCTTGGTTTTATTAAATTGGTTTAACTAGAAAATATAATCTTATCTATAAAATAAACTTGCATTGCCAGTGGAAAATGCAATTACTGAAATATAATAGATAAAGCAGCTACATTAACCTTTGAGTGAGAGTGGATACGAGACATGATGTGATGTTATTAGTCAGGATAATTTCCCTAAAACGGTAATATAATTAAATTTGTTAAGGGAATTTATTTCTTATAGTTTGAGCCTCGTATCTTATCAAGAAAAATAAGGTTATCAACAAATATTTCCACAGCTTGTGAATACTAGTTAAGGATGACATCAAAAGTCACATTCCAGCTGTAGATAAAAGACCAGTAGCAGTCAAAATCAGAGCAAATGGACATTCCTTGTCTCTATACTGTCATGCTGTGAGGTTGCTTCCCTTTGGTCTGCTGCTGATATGGTGTGGTGTCTTCCCTCCCTGTTTAATCTCTGTTTACGTTGCTGTCTGACCTGATTTGCCCTGGTTCCACCCCTCATCATGTCATAAAACCGGGCTATCTTTTCTGACCCTCAGCGCCTGGTTGCCTTTCGACTTTGTTCTTTCATATCCGCATTCACACTCGTACATCATTAGACCTCCAATCCAGGATGCAGCTGTGTTCATGCTAAAGAGCAAAAGAATAGAGCAATTGAGAACAGAGAACTGGGATATGAGTGATTAGACACACAAGATTATTCTCCAATCTCCCTAACAACAGTTTCCAATTAAGATTAGGTCCCAACATCGAGAATGGCCAAAGCTTTGGTTCTTTTAAATGGTGGAATGAGATATGATAAATGAATCTAAATTAGTAGAATGTAATACATAAATGATGCCACTCATTTAACACATCACATGTTTCCATGCAGTTTTCCTGATATCGATCAATGTTGGAAAACTACATTGAACGACAACATTGAACAATAAAGATACATGTTTCTTATTTAAGAGAATTAACATGAACCACTTAATCCTTTTACAGTCTGTGAATCCCTTTACAAACTCCTCTGAAGAGTTTGTAAAGGGATTTCTGCTTGAGTTTTGCTGTTTCCCCCTTTTCCCAGTCTGACTTCTTGTAGGAACAGAAATTAAGTCTGTAATTATGTTTAATTATTAATATACAACAATGCAGAATTTAATACAGAATTACATCTTTTAAGTTTAATTTTGTCCTTACAGGCTAAACCAAAGAGGTTGTACCAGCTGCTGATGGCATTTGTTGCAGGAATACTAAGGGGAAACGAAAGTGTCTTTGTGAACCTGAGCTGAGTAGGACCATAGTTCAGTAAACTTTTTGCACTTTTTTCGACAAGTCTTAATACATACAGGATCATACAGGAACGGGCATATCTGGCTTTAGTTATGAATGTGTTTTGCCCTCAGTTCAGACTGTTTTGATAACTCCTTTAAAAATGAACGTGCGTGGATTCATGGCCTCTTTCTTTCCCTCCTTCTTTGAGTTGCTATTAATCTCTGTCCGAGGCCACCAAACTTCTACTCTGAAATATGCTATTTGTTTTGCCCCCAGACAGTTTGGCCTCTGCCAGTGTATATATTTTGCAGCTGCCTCCCCTCTGCTGCAAACTGGAAAATGTTTTAGTGAAGTTGTGACATCCACATGATAGCAGATGTTTAAGTTTCTAACTAAAACAGACACTGGATGTAAAGGAATGTTTTTTTTTGTGTGTGTTTATATAGGTTTGATGTACAAATGAGTGGTTGGATTTTTAAGAAGAATGTTTTGTAGACACAACTGAATCATTAATATTGTCTTCACAAGGAAGACTCCTCTCTGATTGGCATTTTTAAATGGAGTTTCTGTTAAGAGACAACTCTATTTATTAGAGATTGAACAGATATTCCCTGCAACACACACATAGTCTGGTTAGTTTCACTGTGTGATCAGCTGAGATAAAGCAGAAGCTGTAAGAGATGCATCTCTTTCAGAAAGAGATTAGATGCATCTTCGCTTCATTTATATGCGTGAACAGTTTGATGTGTAAGTGTTTTATTAGATTATGTTGAGACAATAATTAGGTGGTATGAGAAGTGTTTAGTCCCTGTGTACACCCCTCGTGTGTGTGCAGCTCATTGATCGCACACTAATCCCAGCAGCCAACAGCAAGGTAACGGTTGAGGATGCTTAGCACTATCTGAATCTCCTTGATTTTTGTCAGCTTGACTGACAGAGCAGGGAGAGGATCAGAGAGGCGATAGAGGGTTAGCTACATACTATACATCCTAAAGACAGAAAATAGCAATTCACAGCTTAGAGACAAGAGTTGCCAATTTAGGCAACTTTGTTAGGATAAAATAAGGGGATGAAAAGCATAAGGAGGATTTTAATTTATATTTATTTTTTTCCCCTGTCCCTGTCCTGTCCCTGGGCTCCTGGGGCCCTGGACCCTTCGCTCAGGCCGCTGAATGGCCGGGTCCTTGCGGGGCTGACGGCTGTCTATCTTGGCCCACTGGGGCCTGTGCCCCAAGACCACGGGGGGCTCTGGTTGGGGCTCTCTTCTGCCACCCTCCGGGTGGGGCTAGGGTCGTCTTCGGGGTGGGGTGGCTTGGGTTTGTGCTCCGGGGTTACTGCTGATGGCCCGGGTCTCTGGGCTGCCCTGTTTTGCCTCTAGCCTCCGTAGAGGCGTGGTTGCATTTGCATGATCTCACTGATCCCTGATCACTCCTCGTTCCTCATCCTCTGCCTGCTGACACAGTCACTGAGTTGACCAGTGGGTTTATACAAGAGATACATTTTTTCTGTGAGTTTGTATCTGGTCAGTGTTGTGATACATTTGCGATCTGTCTTTTGGACTTGGTCATTATTTAAAAACTCTTAATCACTGGCAGGAGTAGGAAATTGGTGTGTTTATGTACAAATGTAGCAGTGTGTTGTCTGGTATTAGTGTGAATTGAATGGTCGTTGTCTTTTGTCTGTGTTGTTTTTGTCTCTTCCTTCTTCTTTCTGCTTTCCTTTTAGCTTCTTTTTGCTGTCTTCCTTCTTTTTCTGTCCCCTCCGGTCAGGCCCAGCAAGGTTACATAGATTCCATGATTCAAAGTAAATGATAACAGTAAATAAATAAATGTAGGAATCAGACTATCAACAGGAGCCTTATACCCATAAGCCTCCCCTTTGGCAAATTTGTTTGGCACAATACAGCAACCAGACAATCATTCTGCTTGCTAGGATGCTGGACTGGACTTTTTTTTTAAAAGACAGCCTGGTGAGAAGAAGTTTGGATTTATTTTTGTGGGTCAAAATGTTTCTTCAGTTAATTGGTCTTTTAAATATAGATTTCAATCAAATAACCCCTACAGATCCAGAACTATGCAATGAAATATGCTTTTTCATAATACAGAGTGCCGGTTATGTCAAAATCCTGTCCAAGGGGTTGTTTGTCTATTTGGATCAGATGCTGGAGGCAGAGCCGCCACCCTGTAAGACGTGTTGATGTATCTACAACACACTCAACATTTACTGGAAATAATTGTAATAGAATATTTTCTTTTACAATCCCAAACACCAGCTTTTCCAGTGCTTTTCCATAGTGCAGCCAATGTTGAAGGAAATGAGAGCACCATATTTAGTTTTTGCTGACCTCAAGATTTTCCTACATTTCTAAAGAAAGAAACAGCATCTCAAGACAAGTGGGAAGTAATGAGAATAAACTTGCTTCAGAGTAAACTTTCTTTGCTTGAGTCAGCCTTGTAGTATCATTTGAGTGGATTTCCACTTGTGTCAACCATTTTTGTCCGCAGCTGACCTGCTTTCCTGTGGCTATTGGGTTTTCAGTCAGGGTGTAAAGAGCAGCACACTTTTTCTCTATCAATCCACAGATTGCTGCCATGAAGGTTTACTTCATTTACTGCCGTAGGAAGATGTATTTGATGCTCCACATGTGACTTCAGAAACTGATTTTGTCTCTTACTAAATGACATCATGAATACTTGTGACACAGTTTAATGATTCCGAGTTAAACATAAATTGCAATTTTCACACTTAAGAGCATCTGGGTGCAGATACTCTGTACTGTAACTGGCAAGGTAAAGCGATCATTTCTAAGTGTGTAGTTCTGGAAAATAAAGGGCGAGAGTCTTGCATTTCCTCTGTGCTACAATTTTTTTTTACTTCCTGAGAGCACCATTGGGCCACAGGATATGCCCAGATACATTCAGTAAATTTTCTTCAGGTCCACCTGACTCACTGTCCTTGTCCAAGTATACATACACGGGAGAGTGTCAAAGTTCACTGAAGAATGACTAAAGGCGGATTTATGCTTACGCGTCGTCTGCGTCCGTGTAACCGCCGTAGGCTCCACATAGCTACGGCAATGCTTGATGCTCACCTCTTCTAGACCTGATGTGCACCCCAGCTACGCAGACGGTTGACGCGAAAGTACCCCCTTGTGATTGGTCAGTTTGGGATCACGTGTTGCCGGATATCTGGATCTTGTGGCTGAATTTGTGTGGT
>JBAMHW010000022.1:7214811-7240900 GCA_037177495.1 Rhadinocentrus ornatus
CACGTGTTGCCGGATATCTGGATCTTGTGGCTGAATTTGTGTGGTAACCACCGTTTCTAAAACAATAACCAGTGGATTAAGTTGATGAGAGGCTAATCAAATTATTTATTCCTTTTCTTCCACAAACTAATAAAGACACTTAACTGTACTGGACGCCATTGTTGTTTTTAAACAGAAAATACCTACCAAACTGAAGTTTATCATCAAAATAACTCCGACCTGGTGAGTTACCCGGTCAATACCACCCCTGCTGCCACCTTCAGGTTAGGAGAAGAAACTGCAACAGACCAAAACCAAAATGACGCTCACCCCTACGCTCAAGTGCGCTAGCAAACTCACCAGCGTCAGCTACGCCGCAGCCGGCTGCACGCAGTAACCTGGGGATAACCAACTCTTGACCTTGAGTGCCTCTGTCCTGCGGGTTTTAGATGGCTCCCTGCTGTAACACACCTGATTCAAATACTGAACAAGCCTCTCAATAAAACATTAATTTGAGTCAGGTGTGTTGCAGCAGGGAAACATCTAAAATGTGCAGGACAGTGGCCCTAGAGGTCTGGAGCTGATGATCCCTGCTGTAACTCATTGTGTGAGGAAATGTAGAAGATATTCTGCTGCTTCTAACTGTCTCTGTGGGAAATTATTGCACATGTTAGTTAAAGTGAATTACTGCACAGATGTGGTCTTTAAGTAACTTGAAGATTTTTATCAGATGAAGTCATGGTTATAAAATAAGGATTTTATTACAGCAGATCTACAGTCTGGAAATACCTTATGTGACTACGAGATGACACAGTCTTCATGTGCTGTTTTCAAGTCTCAGTTTCTGATGCATTGTGCTGTCTGACAAAAAAAATCAAATAAAAAAAAATAAATAAATCTCTGAATGAGAGGAGTTTTACTGGCAGTTCTGCTGTATGATTCCCCAAAGTCTAATATACATTTATACTGCTGTTGTTACTAAAGGATTACTAAAATCTGTAATACCTAGGTTTGTAAGTCTGGCTGGGAGCTTTGGTTTCAAAATGTTTGGGTCAACCTGACTTTTCTTTTCCTCTTCTTTTTTCCTTTTCCTTTTGTTCCGCTAGTTGTAACAGCTGATTGTTCCAAAAGTCTTGTTGCTGGGAATTCTGGGCCTCATTCACCCATATCTTCTTAAAATCCTTCATAAATTTTTCTTCAATTGTACTTGAGAAGTTTTATTTTTCTTTATGAAAACCCTGTAATCTACATTTGTAGACAATTTGTAGACAAGATTGTTCACATCATTCATCTTAGATTAGTGAATAACAATCTGTAAGCTGAAAGGACGTCCCATCTGGCCCCACTTTGCATGAGACTCACAGGCCGTGTGCAGATAGAAGCACAACAGAGATGAAGAGAAGTTACAAACAGAATGCCAGTAACTAATATTAATAATACATTTGTGTGGTTATAATATATCACACAATGAGATTTAAATCACATAAAAGCAGCTTTATAAACAAATACTTCCAAACTGGGGTAGCAAGTGGTATGTGTTGTAAATGGAAAGTGATACCTTATTCTAGTTTTTAAAGCATATTGCCATCTTCAGAGTCCAAACACATCCAGCATCCTTTCAATAGTGCACTGGTGGAACAAGTGCATGCTTGGCCAGTTTTCATTTTATAAAAATGATAATAACTGTACTATACTGATAGGAATCACTTCCTGTAACTATCTCTCTTGCGGAAACTTTAAGAAGCCTCTTATTGAAGACACCCTGTTGTTTCCTCACAGGTGTGTAGAGGGTGTGAAGAAATGTCCATTTTGTTCAGCAGCCCGTGCAGCATTATTCTCTGGGAGCTCCATATCAGTCCCGAGCACAGAGCCAGCCTTCTTTATCATGATTTTGATTCTTGAAAGATAATATGGTGAAAAACGTACTGCTAACAGTTTGATAACCCATTTGCAGATCTTTATTCAAGTTAAAAAGCACTAAAGGACCTCTTCCTTTTAAGCTTACCGCTAACTTTATTCTCTTGAACTGCCCCTACAGTCTAAAAGCAGTGAATAAACGTGAGAGTCCTGGATGTGTTTCTGTGGCCATGTCTTGGTGAAACTCATAACACTGCATCCTGTGTTCCTGCTTGGTCTTTTGTAGCACTTCAAGCTTATCCATTTTGTTAGCTAACAACGTCACATTTCCCATCAGAGTAGTAGAAAGAAATGGCTTTAATTTCTTCAGCATTTTTATGTCTTCCTCCTGCCTTGCATCCTCTTTGTTTAATATTAATTATGTTCAACACAGACCATGCAGCTGGTGTGAAGTTAGCATTATAACTTTCAGTATTATACAATTTTCATAAATTTAGTTTCTTTGTAACATTATGTCTTAAGCACCCTTTGCAGAATGACTAAAACGATGTCCCAAAGAGCAATAAAGTCATAATAAAATGTCAAAAGATCCCATTACCAAATTTTTTTTTTGCTTCCCATGCAGACTTATCCTCTGTAGCACCATAGGCCAACATTAAGGATCAAACTTACTTTTCTCTTCTCATTTAAATCTTAAACTAAACAAGCACTGGGATCTTAAGAGATTAGTTTCTGAGCAAAAATTAAATTTTTCTCTTTCATGTTGTCATGCTCTAACAAACATAATATCATAAAGAAAACTAGAGGCACACTTTTTGTCAATAACCAATATGTTTGTTTTTGTTACTGTGGCCATTAAAACTTCATGTCCATGGGAAACAGAGGGGTAGAAACTGGTATGTCAGCGCTTGCCAGTAATATCGTTTAAGTTGTTTCCTTCAGTTTATTTACACTTAGTCTGGTGTTGGACTTGATAAAAAGCTAGAAGTGTGTTACAGCTGTAACAGAGACCTCATGGAAAGACTAATTTGTGGAATTAATCATTTACAGTCAGAGCTTTTAATGACTCAAAATATGACTAAATGTTTGAATTCAGCTATGAATATTGTTTTTAATCTGTTTTTAAAAACAGCTTGAGGGGAAACTAACAATACTCTGTGCAGCTTGCTGATGAGACACCAGCTTTTACCTTCATGCGTCCCTTTTCTTCTTTGTGACACTGAGCAGCCACCGCTGTGTTTACAGCAGCAGAGCAGCCAAGAGGCAGCAGAGGTGTCACTGCCTGCCACTGAGATCAAGCACATGCACAAATAAAGTAACAACCCTCTTACAGAGAAGTGCTGCAGGAACGTTCACCTACTTCAAGTGGGTACAGATGAGCATTTGAAATTTAAAGAAATTCACAGACTTATGGCTGTGAACTTTTGTACATTCTGATATACTGTAGTGCAGGATGAAGTAAACACATACGCAAAGCCCACCCACACATTCACACTCAGTTCTTGTGAGATTCACACATGTGATGGGGCATCATAAACAAATCTTCTGTGTCAGTTGTTATAATAACTGTAAGGCCATAATAACTGTGGGGAAACATCACTACAACATGATGTTAAATGAATGCTGAGTACTGTCAGCGCAGACACAATCCGCTAACACGACAGCTAGTCTAATAACCACTCCTCTGGGATCAATGGCCAATAATTCTGGCCTATAAATAACAGATAAAAGACTTACTGTCTTGTGCACTAGCATTTGAATTTAGATACATTAGCATATAACAATAAAAAGGTTACTAATTTTCAAACAGCAGCTAATGGTGTCATGATTCTGGCTTTGTTCCTTTAGTTTACTTGTTTGGTTCATGTTTTTGGTATTTAAGTTCTTGTTCTGTTTCATTGTTCTTGGTTTCTTGTATTTAGGGTAAGGTTCTGTGTTTTTTGGTTTCTGCTCATTAGCTCACCTGGTCTGATTTGTTCATTTACCTCACCTGTGTCTTGTTAGTTCCTTAGTGTATTTAAGCCATTGGTGTCAGGTCCTCTGTTGCCAGTTGCCATTGATTGTGTTTCGTGCTGTCTATTAGGTTCGCCATGCAATGCCATGGCTGTGTATTGTGTTATGTAGTTGAAGTTTTACCTTATTAAACCTTTTACCGGCTCCAGTCTGTCTCCTGCCTTCGGCATTCATGACAAATGGTTTCAAAGTTCTGTTTTTACCAATGTGTCTACAGTCTTTCTCTTCTTACAGTGTTTGAGAATGCAAGCCAAACGTACTCTACTATGATTAGTGAACTACCGGACCACAAATTAACTAACAAGCCCCTTTCCCAGATCATATCCACCTTATAGCTGCAACCAGGAGTCCCTCACTAAGCCTTGTTTGCCCACTCACAAATCAACCAAACAAGCCAGGTGTCCTTTTTACAAACTATTACGGCCTTGCAGAATCAGTGAAAACTTGATGTTGCTTCTGATACCACCTTCCTAAGTACAATATGATGCTTAAGTCTTTAGCCTAGTTACATGGCATGTATTATTTAGCATTCATTTTTAGTGTTCAACTTTGATCCCCATTGTACTTGTTCCTTTTCACCATTCATACTGATCTGCGATGAAGATACATCAATCCCAGCTTGAAAAGGCTCATGTAGGAGGCTACAGATTCCATGTAGTCTCTGCTCCCAAAATTCATAAAAATATGCACAGCTGCACAAAAACGGGAGCAGTGAAAGTTCACATTTGTTCCATGAGGTGCAATCTGTACTTATACACCCCTAAGGACCAATTTCTGGACCTCAAGTTAACAATGTAAACTTTAGGAGCCTAAACGCAGCATTTATGTTCCCAGTAGTAAAATATACACATAATGCAGCGTTTCTTCTAAATGTTAGGGTACAATGTCAGGACCGGTCAGGAGTTTTACTAATACAGGCAAGGTTTTAAAGTTTTCTTATTAATTTAAAGTCTCTAACTAATATTTGTATAGAAAGCAAAGCTGGCATCATGCATTTGCTTGTTTAGATGCCTTAATGTTATTCCGGCTTGCTTTCAAAAAGCTTTTTTGTATGAACCCTGAATTGCAATTTCAGGATATTGTTTCTACAGTAAAACTGTAGGCTTACCTCTAAGATTATGCTACAGTCCACTTCTGCTATTTATAACCAAATCCTAAACACATCTGTCCACAAGAGCAAAACAAAATACTTCTAATGAGTTTCAAGATGAAAACATGCCTTCATATATGTGGTGACCTAAAAAAAACACTACATATGACTATAAACAAACACACTGCTGAATATATATTTGGAAATGCATCAGCCAAGAAAAATGGTTGGATTACTCAGTGTATCAGACGTTGGCACAATACTAACTTATTATAACATTTAAAGTTCATCTTCTTTTCTTTCTTAATCTCTTATTTCATGACTCTTTGGAGATCCAAGATCATCTTAGATTTCCTCCAGCCAAACTCATGAAAACGAAATTCATGCCAAAGGTTCATTTTAACCACTTCCTCTTTAATGTCATTTACTATAAATGTGTGTATTGGGGGAGGGGAGAGTAAATGTGCAACAAAATTAAAAGTGCTGACTTAGTATGCTTGAGTATAACTGTCTTTAGTGGTTATGGGTAAGATCCTCTGAGTAGGTCATTGATGAGCAGCCAATGTGATTCTTATACAACAATGTTTTCCATACAGAGCTCCTTTCATCACCAGCTTACACGACTATTGAGAACACCATAGCATGTATAATAGATTTATCACTTGTGCTTCTGAAATAGACTTTTGGACAAGAGGGCAGTGTGTCATTCAGTTCTTGACCCCGCTCACCCACTGATGCGCCTAGCGATGGAAAAGATGATCATAAAGCATTTTACGTAAGGAGGAGATTGAACAGGATTATGGCTGTGGCAAACATACAGTGACTTGCACACAAACACACTGTTAGTGTTGGAGGGCAACAATGCTACAAGGTCACATACACACAGATGTGATTTGGGTCAAACAGTAGTGGACCATGGTTTTAATTCTGCTAATGACTAAAACCTGTCTGTGTCCTCTGAGGCCTTCGCCCGGCTGGATTCTGCCAAAGGTCACAATTTGAGGACAACAGTGATCAGTTGGCTGCTAGATTTAGCTGTTGCTCTCTCTCTGATGAAAAAAGAGATGAAAGGGAGAAGGGAAGGAGTGACAGAGTGTCTTGTTTCCTTTCCACTAAAGAGGAAATACTGATTGAGCAGGGGTGTGGGAACGCCAAAGCCAGCAGCTATGGGCTCAGCAGGGCTCCGACGGCCTCCTTGGCAGGATGCAAGCAAAGGGGATTGTGGGAAATTACACGGGATTAGAGCGGGCGTCTAATGCCCTCATCCAGCAGGACATTTTCATCAAGAACAGGGCTGTTGGACAGGGACAAAGAGAGAAGGAAGGAGAAACCTCAACCAACCCTTTTTCTCCTGCCCCCCAGGATTAGATTCTACAGAAACCTACTTTGTGATGCTTCTTTGAGAAATTGTCCTTGCACATGGGAAAATGAGGGAGACAATAACAAGAAGATAGCAATAATCATGCTGGTGGATGAAAGTCCTGCAGTTTAAATTGTAATTTGTTTTGTGGGCCTCTACTACAATACTCTGCACAACTCCACATGGGGTTTATAACATGGAAGCTTCTAGTCTCTGCACAGAACCGGGTGTGTAATGAGAATTTAATCTCAAGGCCTGGATCTGTAGGGCAACTGTACGTGTGATGAAGCAAACAAAAAGGTGACAAAGTAGTTGGAGTACACTGTACGTTGGATGAAGAGCAGCTTGACTTGAATACTGGGTGTTGGTGGCACTTGTTTCAGAATAACACGAAGTATTAGGCCTGGAGATTTTGCAAACACAGTTGTAGACACCAAACTATCTTAAAAATGTCTTTCAGACTGAAACTTTTCACTTATTCTAACTGTATACACGTTGGCTGAAAGAACCTGAATTTTTTTTTTTTTTGTGACCTCACACGTCTCTTTGGTTTCTCAAGGTTTTCAAGTCAGACCTAGCCAAGATCGCACTGCTGCTAACCTTGCTAACAGGACATCTTACATGTTTGCACATGAATTAAAAGTTACTCCTCAACTGTATTTAGGAATGAAAGCATTAGAAGACATTGTAAAGACACGGAATCAAAGTTGTAGTCACCAGACCAAGTTAAACCTCAACGAGGGAAAACTCTCTTAGAAATACCTCTAAGTGTACTGAAACTTAAACTTGCAGATAAAGTCCTATGCTTGTATTAGCGCCGGTCCTATAGTAGGCTTTTACATTAGTGCACTACAGCTTATGTGACATTTTATAGAAATTGCCAGAGTAGAATATAACAGTAGAAAATGTGGCTATATAAGCACCTAGTACCAGGTCTGCAGTCTTATCTACTTGCTATTTGATTTAAATTGAGATTTGAAAAACTTACCATTTTATAATTTGTTTAAAATAATAGTGTCTACATTTTAACTACTTAAAGAAAATGTTTTTCTTAGAAGAAAAAATATTATGAAGAAAGAGGCTTTCATATCTGAAAATAAACTTCAGGTTTTTTTTGTTTCACAGGGAGTCAATGGGAAAAAAATAAATATAATAACACTTTCTATACAACTGAAGCTAATTTTGGTTATTGTGTTGAACTCTTGATAGATAACATCTAGGCTATGTAATGCAATTTCTTCAAAAACATTTAAGCTTTTTTTATTATAAGAACAAAGAGGGAACAAAAATAAAGTTTGTAAGTCCACATCAGAGGCAGACTGGGCAAATGTAAATGAGACTTTTGTGGAAAAATAAGAAAAGTCTAGATTTTACGAAAAAATGACTTATTACAACTTAAGCAGTCATTGGAAGTAAGTAAAACAAATTTGGTAAAGCAAACAGCCAATAGTGTGTGTGCTTTTCTTTTTTTTTTAATGCACATACGTAATTGATAATGAGGACAAACTTGAGCCAAATCACCAGTTTCATCAGTGTTTTTTCAGTTAATTGGCTGTTCAAATAACTTTGCACAGTCACTACATATGTTGTTTTTAAATAATTGTACATCCTCTTAATTTAAACAGTTTGGTAAAAACAAATATTCTCCCCCACATAGACAGTTGGTGAGTTAATGTTGTTACCTTCAACATTGTAGTGTTGATATAAAACAACATATAGAAGTACATTACATGCTGCATTCACTTTTCTTGAGCATTTACGATTTTAGCTTTTATCTTATGTTAAAAACAATCTAAAAGAAAATTTGATTTAGGATAATTGGTGGGGAAAAGAACCAATTTTTCTACCAATTCAGGAGCAGCTACATTAACTACAGAGATTTCACTCCATCCTGTGTATCACCAGCCTGGACGTGCATGTCCAAAACACAAGTTTCCACATTACGTAGACTGGATCATTGCCTCCCTATTTCTCACTGCTGGTCTCTCAGTTATCAGGCGTATTGGCCAGATTGGTTCCTGGCCAATAAGGGTATATAACCATGAAGGTAAAGAACTCAGAGCTATGTTTTTATAAGCTGCTTGTAAGGAGACAGAAGTGGACACAGATGTGAGGCATCAGCAGGATGGGATTGGGTAAGCTGAGATACTCACACTTACTATATGTGGAGCATGTGCATCTGGTAAGTCAAATAACCGGAGAAGCTACCATATTTGTGTACCGTAGGTTTATATGACCATTTAAAAGCAGACATGTGGTAAAGTGGAAAATATATAAACCAGAAAACAATACAGTCATGGTAATGTTTGCATGTTAATGCTTCAGGTTTAACTGTACTTGAGACACAGATTGCTTTTCCTTTCTGTTGCTTCAGTTTTTGACAGTGACACACCAGTCTCTGTCTCAAAATGGGTCTTCTTTTAATCCAACTTGACACTAGAGCCTGGCCATTTTTGTTCAGGTGATTATGTATGTAGGATTAGATCTTGCTTCTGAAGCACCTTGTTAATTGTTAGAATACATCCATGTTTTTCTAGCTGATGGCATGTTTTGAGGTGGTTAGTTTTACACTTGGCCAAATCTTTATGATGTTATATTTTTTTTGCTAAGATTTCCCTTTTCCGCGTATTTTTTGGGACATCTGCAAACCTGTGAGTGTTTATTTTGAACTCACCATGAATGGTTGTCAAATATGTCACTTGTCAGCTTTTGCCCTTAGCTGAACTGCTTGGTGCATGGGGTGAGGGAGTCCATAAAAGTGACAAAAAGAGCTCGATCCCTGCTGCTTTTAAAAACAAGCTGTAAAAGAGGATGCTTTTATTGCTACTTTGCTCATCCTAATGATTCAAGACATTTTAACATGCAGAGGAGAGTTTAAAAGAAATCCTCAGCATACATTTTCTATGGTTGGCAAGAGTGGAAAAACAGGAAGCCTCAGTCTTTATAAAGTAGAATAAAAGCTTAATAGCCTTTTTAATATTTGGGTTGCCAGGTGCTGCTTTCTCTGGCATGCATTTTCTTCTTGACTTGACTGGGCCTCTGTTGTATGCTGTGGGAGAAGCCACTGAGAAGCCATTCACTAACCTTGTAGTGGTTTTCATGGCCATTAAATCAGGCTTAAACAGAGCCTATATAGACATGGCTGCTTCATGTAATTAGTCATGGAGGGATAATTTGAAGGTTGCTGGGTGTTATTGTATGCAATCTGATTAAAAATCCTTCATTTTCAGGCCAGACACTAACTAATAGGATGATGATATATAAAGCATCCAATTTTAACCTTTAACACAGGCTTTAAAAAGACATAAATTTTACATTTATTCATGTACAACAACTACATTTAAAAAATTAAATTTACCACAGAAAGTCAAATGACATCTTTCAGTTGAAATAAATTCCCTATTTCATAAACACAGAGGGATTTTTTGCAGCCAAAAGTGGAACAACTCCTACTCTGGAAGACTTCAGAGGCCCATTTTTGTTCTTTCAGTGATGGGGATTTCCTTGTTTAAAGCATTCATTTTCTGCTCTTCCTTTTCAAATTTCTTCTTTGTCTCTTTGAAAATTGGGGTTTAAGCAATAATTGAAAAAAGTGAACAAAAGTGAACATAAAGAAGAGCAGTGTCACAAAAAAAGAGTGATCAGGCCTTATTGGCCAGCATGAGAGGCCTGTACATGCTGCACCTGTTTGCATAAAAAAAAAAAAAAGAAAAAAAAAAGCATTTTAATTAGAATAAGGTTTATTGCCAAGTAGGTTTTAGAATTTGATTTGGTGCGTTGGTGCCAACAAGAGCAGATATATACAGAAAAAATGAAAATTTAAAAATTTAAAAACTGCAGCAGTGCAAAATTATTCCATGGTGTCATGCAGATGGCATACAGAACAGTACATTGCAAGAACTTTGATCTGAGTTTGCTCCAATTTTGACTGCACAATTTAAAACAGGGGTCTTAAGTTTTAAAATACATCACAAAGAAAGGCAGTTCACAGTGTGTTAATAGTACCACAGATTCAACAAATCACAGTCACAACACAAACTGGACTTCATAACCTCCAGATCCTTAATAGAGGTTTTGGGAGTCATTGGTGAACTTAATAAACTTGCAACTGATTGTATATTTAATTGGAAAGCAGTTTAAGTAACTTTTATTGTGATCCACATCATTTATGAGCACTTTGAATACAGGACAGCCTGTAAAGCTGTAAGTACGGTACAGATAGTATGCTGCAACAGCCAACCAACATAAACTTGAGGTCGCATGATTCTGGTTTGCTAATCCTTCCAATAATAAAAAACTGCGAGCAGCAGGACTTTCCAAAGCCAAGCACCACTGACACGGAAAACCCACAAAGAGGGACACACGGTGCAGACAGTTGTAGCGTTCAAACTCAGGCTGTGGTTCTCCTGCGTGTGCTCTCAGAGCCTAACATGCAGCAGAATCCCTCTCTTCCACCACGTCTTTCCATTTCCAAACTTTTTTGTTTAGCTGCAAATACTCATTTTAGTTTGTGTTCAAAATTGTGATTTAATTTCTTGCTGTTAATGATGCATAAAAAGGGTGATTAGTTTATTTTTTAATCTGAGAGGGGTGGGAAGATGCCACAAGCTTTGTCAAGAGGCATTTTTCATTTGTATTTTCAGCTTTACCCAGAAAAATCCAGAGCATGCATAAGACACATCTCAGTTGAACAGATATTTCCCTATGTCCTTCTTTTATCATTTGGTTGCATGAGTTTTTTTCCCAACAAAAGTTTGTTTAGCCGTGAGCCACACAGGGAAGGAATCATAAATCCGCCATTAGATAAACAGTGTAACTTGAGAGGTGCTTTGCCCTAATGGCTTTATGGTGCCAGCAACATGATATCAGATCCTCAGTTGTAACACCTTTTATTCTTTGTCGACTTTATGAGGGGAGTTTCACACATTAATTTCAAAACCATGTCATTGTTTGTTGCTTTGTGTTGCTGCTCAGCAAGGCACTCATGCTTGTGCAAAAGCAGTTAGACAGGAAGTCGCACACTCAGCAGTGACTGATAGAAGATAGAAGTTCTTTGGTATTTGCAGAACAATTATATTGTTGCTATGGAGATCACTGTTAGGTGATGCTGCCTCTCCTGAGAATGTTGAATCATGCTTTAAAAAAATGATAATTGATAATTATCTAAATGACTAAAAACAGAGATGATTATAAGGCCAGGAGTGTTTGAAAAGGTTGCAGTAGCTAGTAACCATAACAAACACTAGCAGGGTTACTCCACACACTGCCACCAGTGAGCCCACTAAATATACAGCCCATCCATTGAAAATCAACAGTGTCACAGCTGCCAGCCTGTTTGTGCTGCCCAGACAACAGTTGAGCTCTATAAACAATGGTGGAGTACAGCCTGTATCCCGCAGCTCACATCCACATACACACACAGACATGCATGCACCCCTGCAGTCCACTTGTTTGCATTCCCTGCTGCATGACATCACCAAACGGGGTCATATCCCCACGAGGCGATTGGTTGGCTGTAGCAGAATTGCTGATCGGGTCCGAAGATCACAAAGTCGTGCCAATAGGTGACATCAGCGTGTGGAGCTTAACCAATGGCCGAGAGATGCCTGGATGACTCTAAAACAACATCCTACACACACACGCACACACACTTCTAGTGCAAACACAACCTGTGATCAAGAGCCTCACTCCATCAAACTAATGTGTTGAAAGGGATGCGAGCGAACAGAAAGTAAGTTATGTCATAAATAAAAAATGTGCTGTGGTTGAGCTTCAGGTTTCTGTTTCTTATTGACTTTACTTTTACTGTTTATGATCACTTGAATTTATTAGTTTGCTCTTACACCACAAAGCACATCTGCTGTATGTGCATGTGCCTCATCCAAGCATCCATTACTGTTCCTATGATCACATAAAGATCATATAAAGACTGATGAAGCAGAGAAAAAATTAAGCACGTCTTCTGTGATAACTCCAGAGAAAAAATTAAGCACGTCTTCTGTGATAACTCCAAACTTCAGTCATTTGGTGAACAAGAGAAATTACATGATGCACATAGTAATTTTACATTCAATAGTGTGTTTTGAAATAAATAGAGCAGACTGTTCACAAAGATTTTCTTTATTTAAGTTTATAAATTGAAAAAGGTCTGTAATAATTGTTAGTATGTAATAAACTGTTTAACTGAACATTTGTTTTTGTTCTTTCCTCATTTCTGTCACAAAATTGTATTATTTTTAGTTTTAAAATAATATAATAGCTACATCAACCAATCTCAAAATTAAGCCCAATTCTGCCCAACACTGCCTCCGTAATGTCTTCTGGTACGGTATTTGGGTACACATCGGCAAGCTCTCTGAAA
The DNA here is from genome assembly GCA_037177495.1 of Rhadinocentrus ornatus. Lineage (NCBI taxonomy): Eukaryota > Metazoa > Chordata > Actinopteri > Atheriniformes > Melanotaeniidae > Rhadinocentrus > Rhadinocentrus ornatus. Next base: position 7,227,472 of record JBAMHW010000022.1, read on the forward strand.
ACATACTGAAAAATGGACAAAATTTTAGCATCAAACATAAATGAGCCCTAACACCACCACTAATTAGCATGGTATGTCCTGGTTGTTTAGTCTATATAATTGCACTTTAAATGTAGCTTTGTACAGTGGGTTACAAGCTGAAGTATTTCTTAACTATTCACTTTTTTAACATAAAAGTTGTATCAGTTCACTACCTAAATTAAATGCAAAGTTTTATATATATATATATATATATATATATATATATATATATATAAAACTCAAATGTGAGGGGTGGAGGAATACAGTAGAGTTTTATTTATATATATGTGAGTGCATTAATAAAGTGTGGCTTAGCAGAGTGAATTAAGCCACATTATAAATGAGTAACCGCATCAGGGGCAGTCCTTCTTATAAGTTTGTTCTTCCCAAATCAGTTCCTGGAAGAAAATCAGCTCAAAGTGTTTCTATTTTCTATTCACAGCTGTTTGATTTTTCATTAAACGAGAAATGCTTAGTTTCCCCACATCATGACATTGATGAATCATTTGTCTTTGAAACTGTGGTTAACAAACTTTGACTAACCAGACTCCTGGAGAGTCTTCCACAAAAACACCCTGGGAGCACAACAGGAGGCCACGTTTACCGCTTTAGTGATGTGAATAAAAGTCTGTCCCTGGAGCCCCTGTGAGACTCCCGAGTCTCCTGAGTTTGAGCTTTCTTTAAACTTGACTGTGTTTGAAACAAAGGATCTACACAGTAATCAGCCATTCCGCTTTATTGACTATTGACAATAGACAACACAGCTTCTTTTTCTTTTGTAAACCATGTCAGAATCAAACTCATAATACGAAGAGAGAGGGATCCTTTTTTTCATGCTGACTTCCAATTTAAAATCTTGACATTGCTGGCCTGAAAATGATGAAAGCCGTAAGTCCTTCTAACACAGAAACCTTTTTGATGTTAAAACATGTATTTACAAAGTGGTATTTGGGGATTCTGGTTAAGCCAGAGTGTGCTTTCTGTCCCTGTGTGTCTGCCACTCTGATACAACAAGAAAAGATTACATTTTCTGTAAGCCTTGGATTTTTGGGACTTTTTACTAGCAGTTGTTGGAAATTTACCCAAGCCCTAGTCAGAGTACAGGCTTGGAAAATAAGGGATTTTTTATTGAAATATCTCTTTAAAGATGGAGAAGAAATACCCTTCCTCTTTATGCTTTCAGTTTTCTGTGTTTTCATACTGTGAGGGAAAGCGAGAGAGAGAGAGAGAGAGAGCTCAGGATATGGTGACAAACACTTTGCCCCACATTTCACAAGAGCATCCAATGTTGTGGGAAGCACAAATTGTGGCAAGTCGATGATGTTTCACTGACATGCCTTCAGAGCAGACTTCTGTTAGTCATTGCGCATTACAGTAAACATATCAAACTGACATCTTACTGGCAATGAATCAACTGTACATGAAAGGGCATGAAATTTCAACAGAAAATCATATCTCAGACACGCTCTAGCAGTCCAGAAACACAGTTTATGCCATGGCAAGAAGGAAACCTTCGCAGCCACTTGCCGGCCGGTTTGACTGGTGATGTGTTTCTTGGGAGGCATTGGGGAGGAGTCTGCATGCCCTCCTCTCTGTGTGGTGAATCAACTTTGACTCAGTTTTCTGACACTGAACATGTCTGGTGGTGGCTGCGTTGGGGAATTTCCCCTGACAAGTTGTAAGCTGCAAAATTCTATAAATAAAATGGTGCCAGGACCCGAACAAAGGATGGTGGTTATGTGCTGCTTTACATGAGATCACTGTGGCTTAGATGTCACATAATCTTCACAACAACCCTGAACAGGTTATTTATTAGGTACACAGGACTCATGTCAGGGGTAAGGAGTCTCAAACAAAACTATTTCTCTACTTTAAATCCAAATTTCTCTTGTAAAGTCAAGTGTTTCTACACTATTAAGTTACTTTGGTAGGAAACAATGAATTGCTTTTCTGTTTTGTTTTTCAAAGTAGCACTATGTAACTTTCCAATCTTAAGAACATGTGTTTCTAACTTGTCCCAAGGCTGAAATTCTTTCTTCACAATTTTTAATTTATTTTTTTTATTTTTTCTTCCTGGAACATCGCATTAAAGCTGAGTTTTGCTTTACACGCCTCATCACATGCTAGCAACTGGATATCAACACACTGATCATTTTGATTGTGCACCATGACTGATTCATCAAAGAAGTGCAAAATGACGTTATCGAGGAAGAGAGGAAAATATCAATAGTCAATATCGGATTGACTTTTTACTTGCTGGAGACAGCTCAGAGCACATAGCAAAATTGATGGGGGGCACCCCACTGAGAAAACCTACCAAAGTTCAGCTCCGCTTCTTGAAATCACTTCAGATCAAATTTCTAACAATTTGGCCAGAATAAAAATATTATATAACAGCTGAAGGACTCAGTGCTTTCATTACTTTCACCTAGATCATTGGCGGCCAACGTCGGTCCTTGAGAGCCACAATCCTGCAGGTTTTCCAAGTTTCCCTGCTACAGCACCCCTGACTCAAATTAAATGGATCCAATAGCCTATAAGGATCTGCACAATGACTCAGTAGTTTAAGTCAGGTGTGTTGGTGCAGGGATGCATGGAAAACCTGCCGGGTTGTGGCTCTCAAGGACCGACGTTGGCCACCCCTGATCTAGATGCTCATAACTTAGCAACATGCTAACATCGACATGTTAGTTTATGTGTTAGCTTTAAATGTGGAGTTTAGCTTGAAGAAACTTGTTGACGAGCACTTAATGGCTACAAGGTATAGGCTGCAGTGAGCATTGTGTTCCACCATATAACCATTTTGATAATGAACAAAGATAAATTATTTTAATTTAGCATCACCTAATAGCTATATTGCTGGTTTTCATGGGCCATATAATGGATGAGTTAAACATTAATTATGCAACCAAGATCCAACAATTCACACATTCAGTACTAATATAAGCATGAAGGAGTCCTTTGATAATGCCAGTTAGCTTGTTATAAAGGGTTGTCTGACGGAGATCATTTTTTCATTAGACTTTGAAGGGCTACAGACAGTAAAAGTTGATTGTTGAGCACCATCCACACCTCCTTCCCCTTTTAACAGGCTGGAAGTCACAAAAATTGTTAATGAGTCTAGGTTGAGGGTAGGTAAGGGTGAGTTCACTACAAAGTGATTATCAGTTTTCATAAATTTTATTATTCCTTTATAAGCATTTTCATTGACTTCCTCCTGTGTGGAAACTTTCCTAAAATTATAAATGGCTGAGTTGCAAATGACACATGATTTTATCACTTTGGTGATAAAGGCACTATTCCTTCTATCAAACTTATCACATCACATTTTTTACTGTTTTTTCACTGTCTCTGTAGGAAGTATTTATTTTTGTTCAAATAAAGTACTTCCACTCCACTGGCACCTGCCACTCAGGACATGCTCAGGACAGAGTTGAAGTGAAGACAAGATTTGATGCAGTTTCCTTAGCTGGGTTTTTTATTTTTTTAATTGGCATTATATTGGTGTAATTTTTTTTATAATTAACATAGTTGAATTGGATTGTGATTTGGTTACAGTGAATTGGACTGAATTAGATGAACTGTCTCTAAAAGGACCTAAAGCTGACTTTGTTGTGAATTTATAATCTAAAAATAAAATTAATTTGATCTTAATTTGACTGCTCCATTTTGATTCTTTAATTTGCATGAATTGTCATTATTACTGTTTTTATAATTCCCTTTTGTACTTCCCTAATTAAAAAGAAAAACCCACAGCTCAGATTGTTTGTTTAATAAAAGTTAAAAAGTCTGTATATAAGAGGTGCTTTATCACAGCAGTTCCTTGAAATGTGAATCATTTAAGTTGGGACAAACATACCGGTATTGTCATTTACAAAGAAATGACAACTATCTTTTTGAAAAACTCCATTCAACAAGTTCCTCTTTTTAAAAATCTTTACAACTTTTCCATCTCAAGCAACAACCAATACTTGTATTTTTAACAATATGTCTTTTCACCTTCTCCTCATAATCACTTACAGTAGATTGCAGATGCACGCTGCACTGCCAGAAAATCCATACATCTAACAGTACAACCCTAACAATAAGCTGACTTGTTGGATGGCAGCTCAACTGGAGAGCACACAGTAGCTGGCATTTTACCTGCCATACAATCTAGTTTCTTCTGCATCTTGGAATATAGTTTGTTTGTTGTTTTTTTTCTCATTGATAGTAATCTCAAAAAATGTTTTTTCTCTCATTTTTCAGAGTTAATGTTGGAATTCCTTCACCAACTAACCAATAAATTTTAAACTGTCAGATGCACCTGATGTTTTTTGGCATCCTTTTCTTATCTGTTTGGTGATAATAAATATCTGCCTAAATTTAATCCTGCTTGGTATGATTAACTCCATGGTAGAGCTGCATGACAAAAAAAATAAATAAATATTAGAATTTACCACAGTCATTGCTTACTTTAAATGCTCTTCATAAACAGTCATGATCATTTAACAGGTCGGCTGTTTTTAATAAGGACTAGTGAGAAAAAAAGCCGGCAGTTCTGCAGTAAACAGTGACATTTCTAACACGGGGGGGTCGGGGGTGTTTCTAATATATCGGATGTGTGCATTAAGTCAGACTTGTAATTATACTGGCAGCATCTGTAATGCTGCTGCTCCACTGAATAGATGCTCTAAAGACTTTGAGCAATGTCCCTACCTTCTGATTAGATCCAAATGACTTCCAGACTTTTGATTTGATGATACATTGTAAACCACACTTGTCATTGGACATGCTGTGTCTGTTTTACCTCACAAACGTTAGAGATGAGTGTTGTTCCTTTAAATGCTAGATATATGTGGGACATGCAGTGGGCCAGCACCTGTGCTGTTTGAATGGAGCATTAAATTACATCTTTAATGTTAAAATGGGTTCTGACTGGTAAAAGTTTGTCCTCACAAACCAACAGGATGAATAAGTGGTCCCTACCAGGTGTCTTTGTGATATTTTTACAAAATGCTTTCTAACTTCATTAAACCTCAAAGGGCCTGAGCTCAAAATTAAAAATCAAATGTTACCTGACGAACCTGTTATGTGTATTCACACACAGCAGTTTCAAGAATGTCAACATTTAATGCCAACATGATAATGATGGATATGCATTTCCTGTTTTTGTTGATGCAATGTGATTCGACACCCATGCTGGGTCACTGGACTCTAAAACAAATTAGAAAGCTTCATCAAGCTTGTTTAAATAGGTGTGGTGGATATTATTAATGAAAACAAAACAAAAAAATTTAACAAAACAGACAGTTATTTTGCGGCCATATTATCTGTTCATTACGTGTCATTTGTGAAGCAAATCCACGCACACCGATTGAGAGTAGTGCTGCAATTTAAAATGGCAGTCCCACGCTAAAGCATTCCCTCCTTCGGTGTCTGTTTTATTCTAAACAAGATTGTAAGTTGGCTTAACTAAAAGCAGACTGGAAACTAGTATTTGACAATATAGTAGCAATATTTAGCAAAAGTCTTAACCCAAGAAATAAAATTTTTTTTTTTTAATCTGAAGTCTTTATTAGCCTCTTTAACAAAATGTAAACAAACAAAAAAACTAATTTGCATGTATGTTTTGTTAATTACCTAAGCTAAAGGTAACCAGCAGGGAGCATTAGACAAGTATCGGATTGTGTACAGCAAGGTTTTGAGGTTTCTACCATAGATATACCAAGTTTCTACCATAAAATAATGCAATAGGTCACAGAAACTGTATGCATCAAACTGCATGTGCACAGCATTAAAGAGTTCAGCTATCTATGGATGTTTTTACAAACAAAGGTCTTGCCCTCTACTGGCCGTTTAAAAGAACGCAGAGGTAAGATTCTGTCAAATTTTACTTAAGAGATCTTCTGCATGCGGGTAATGTTTGCTATCTTCAGTTTGTTTTTGTTAAAAATAATGGCAGTCCATACAATTATTCTGACACGGCACAGAAATAGGACCAATGTTAACCTTGTGATTGTTTAATAGGAAAAGCCAGTGGAATAGCAAAACCTCAATTTCAAGTTTGCATATTTCAGTGTGGACCAAACTGATCATAAATACAGACAAAGAAAGTTGCATAACTGGAGTACTTTGTTCTTTATTATTTGAAGACATGACACTAAATAACATTTTTGTTGTTTGGTTTTTCACTTTCCAAAACCCTCATGAGAGTGTTTATTTTATTTTACTTTATTTTTTATTTTGAGAAAGAAAGAAATGAAAACAAGTCTGTGGAGCCTCACAAACATCTCGGGAAGTTCTTGTTTTTGGAATTCTTGCATGCACCAATTTTTGTCCACTCTCAAAGTCACACATTTAAAGCCATAAACAATCTCTATAAGAAGGGTTACACCAAAGAGTGGCAGCTCTATCTGTGGTGACATTGTGAATATTTTATTTTAACACTAGCTGGCAGAGTCAAAACATAACCATGTTTCTAGAATTTAGTCTAAGCTGCAGTAGCACAGGCCTGTGCTTTTTAGCAGGCTTTGATATTGAGAAGGCAGCGAAGTGTTTTGACAGCTTTCGACTGTGATGGAGGAGGAAAATGGAGTGGGTGGGTGGGTGAGTTGGTGTGGCAGAGAAAGAATCTGGGGCTGCTCAGTGTCACACCAGGAGGACTGCAAAGGGAAATATAGAGAATGGGGGAGGTTAGAAGGACATGCTTATCAGTGTGTTTGTGAAGACAGAGGGGAGAAGGCGACTGCATGAACCACAACAGGATGGAGACGTAACGCAAAGGGCAGGAGCTCATGGAGGAACACACATTTCGGGTGTACTGCACCTCAAGCCCGGCTGTCTCTCTTACACACATTATGTTGAGTAATACTGCAGAAAAGCTTGGGGTGTATGGATATTTAATGAAACACCCCCACTCTCATCCTCCACCAAATCTGCTCACTAGCACAGGAGTCCAAAGGAGGAAGAAGAAAGTAGGGCACGTCTGCAGATTTAATGAGGCACAAAAGCACTATATGACAAGCTTATGTTTTCTCCTCCATCAGAGTAACTCTCCTCAGATGACAGACTTCATTCTCTTTTGACATGCAGCCACAAAAATGCAGCATTATTAAGGCAATCCCATAAGATTTCTTTTTTTTAATTGTGTAACACTGCGGATTTTGTGGATACTTAACAGGAGGATGAAAGCCAGAGAAATGAGTCCCATCCAATGCATGTCAACACAATCACGTTTGATCGGTTTTAGAATGTAATCCCATTGAGTAGGCTTACATTGCATTAACCCCCCCTTTCTTCCATTTCTGATGTGTATTAGGTCAAGTCACAATGCAATTTCCACTGACAATTATTCAGACATCATTAACTCAAACATTTCCCTCATATTTTGAATCTACAGCAAACAAAAAAGCTTAAAACTAGCGCTGGGATGGGATGGGAGGGGACCACATCTGAGAGCAGCAATTAACATAAAATGCAAAGTGACAACAAAAAAGAAGAACTTGGCCTGAGGGCAAACCAGCCCGAGAATTCAGGCTGCTCGTCCCTACATGGCTTTCTCTGATGGATCCACAGAGCTCTGGTTTTTCAATAGAGATAGTTGCTCAAGCTGATTTAACCTGAGGGGATTTTAGTTACTAAAACAGGCACATGAACATGCTGCCCTTTTGGTTTTGGTTTTTTTTTTTAAAGGAAAGGAAAACACCTGCAAATACGCACAAATGTAAATATGACAGCAAGTGTGCATACTTGGTAAGAATTAAGGCCAGAGTGAAAAATCAAGGCAACATTGGCAGCCTTGTAACCAGAAAACCTCTGAAAATGTGTTTGTGCTGCCCTCATAAGCCTTGTTTACCATTGAGAGCTGATTTCTGCCTCATGCTTTATGCTGGTTTCACACCAATGCATTGTGTGTCTAATTGAGGACATGAGCTGTTTTCAACAAGGCACCATGTATGACTAACCCAGAGTGGCTGACAAATTGTCAATATCCTTACAGCAGGGATGGTATTGACATTTCAGTTTGTGGTCAGGGTGACATTGGTTTAAATAAAAAAAGAAACATTTTTTTAGGAACTTTAATGAGGATTAATAGTGCAAAAATCAAACCATCTGTTATAGTCCTGTTTAATTTAATACCCACTTAAGATTTATAATCGTTTCACATTTTCAGTGCTTAAAACTTAATGGCAAGTCAATGGCTTTTTTTCATCTTTGTCAGAAAAAGGCTTTAGTCTGAAATGAAGAATGCAACTCATCACGCTGAGTTTGAAAGTGTCTGTCATTTTCACCTGGGGTGAAATGGAAGATGAGAGGAGGGCGAAGCTAAGAGAGTGAAAAACGGATGCTGTTCAGAGTGCATTTGATTGCTGTTTGATTACAGCTGTTCCAGAAGGAACGGACTGAGACTCTCTTCTCCCAGAAATACACACATGCATCAGTGAGTTCGTTAGAAGCATTCTGAAATAAGACAGCTAGCTGTACATCACCGTCCAAGATTGAACATGGTTACGAATGCACACGCAGTATGTACTCAAAAATCCACAGAGGCGCTACTAAAATCAGCTGGAGACAAGCTGATGTAGTAGATGTCTGAGTTTTCCAAGCAATAATGAATGTATTCAGTGTGTTGTGGGACTTTACTCGTTAAAATTAATTTTGACCTTTTCATGCTTAAAGAGCATGAATATTCTATATCTTGAAACAGGCTCTTAATTTACTGTGGTTTTGCTTTCTGCTTTGCCTTGGGATGATAAAGTAAGCATCTCTCAACACGAGGAGATGTAAGAAAGGAAAGATGTGCATGAGACTGAAGCTAGTGCCAAGCAGGCTTTATGGTGTGTGGGTGTGTGTTTGAGGGGGGAGAAGTGAGTAAAGTTGGGGCCCCTTCCATACCATTGCATCCCCCAGGGGCCTCTCTAAAGTTACTCACTGTCTGCGGCTGCAGCCAGTAGGTCTCATTTCACTACATTCATTAAAGGCCCACTGTAACCAGATCGCTATAACTACACCCCCATCATCATGATATTTTGGTCAGCTTGGTCGCTCAATCAAGCTTATTTGCTTATACAGTATACATCCTTCTTCTTTGTGTCTTTCTCACCTCCTCTTCCTCAGATTATTTTCTATACCACAGTGCAGTCCAATTTGTAAGGAGTCCACCGAGGTTAATGAAAGATGTAAGGAGCTGACATAGTAAATCATTTATCGCTAGATTGATCTGGTGCTGTGACATGGCTGCTAAGGCTGGCCTGAGTGAATGCAAGGAAAAAAATAAAATGAAAAAGCTGAGGGAGAAAATGAGAAGTTAATTTTCTCTTTGTTGGTGTGTTAGTGATATCAGGACAGCTTGTGACACTAATTTATCTCCTTATTGCTAACTGTTTTATGTGCATGTCCTTGCTTTTTATGTATGTGATTAAGAAGGGCACAACTAGGAAATGAGTATACTGGGTAACACTGTGGATGTATTGACTTTCTGTCTCTCCTTCCCCTTCTTTCTCATAGCCTTTACCTCCACTTTTAATGGAAGCATCAGCTGAACCTGCACTTGAGGCACTACTGAAGCCTGAAGCTTATTTATTCTGCAAACAGGGAAGGGATGCTAATGGTGGAGTCCCTAAAGGTACCTGGAAGTTTGGTTTTCATTGAGAGAAACATAACAAAACAGAGTGATCTTCACTGGAATGGGCTGAGAAGACTGACCACAGAAGATGAGCAGCATGCATGTGTGTGTTCTTGTGAGACTTTCTTCCGAAGAGCCTCTTCTTAGATAGAAGTAAGTTGTCAGCACTCTGGAAAAAGCAGACGACAGGCTACAGAGTACTCAATCAGCATTGTGCCAGCTTATCAGAAACCAGGCGTGGAGCCACAGTCAGGAGCTCTCCTCACACTGTCATCCTAATTGTATGTCACCAAGGCCACATCTTCACATCAGAGCCATTAGGCCTGTCAGACAGCATGTATGCACACAGGGTCACCTCCTCATCTGAAAGCAAGCTGCGCTTTTCCTGTCACTGCTGTTGTTGTCACTGACCTATAATGCTGTCAGGAGTCCATTAATGTAGAAGTGAAATACAGTAACAGGAAACTTTGACTGCCTCAATGCCACCAGTACAAAACATTTGTCCAAGTTTTGTGATGTTTAGCTTACTTATTCTTGTGTATTTCATTTTTATTTTAACTACAGTAACTTTGTAAGTCAGTGTTTCATATGTGCCAGCTATGTTATTGTGCTCTTTGAGGACGCACAGCTAGTCTATGCTTAGCTAAACTCAGCATGCAAAACATACAGACTCCTAAATCTTGCAGCTAATTTGATTTTATAAATAAATATAACTGCTAACATTCCACTGTAAATTGATCAAGGCAGCTAATGCTTTCTTGCTTGCAATGGCAGTGCTAACATGCGTACTCTTACACCATGCTCCACTCCAAGCTGCTTAGCCTGAGGCTGAACTCCACCCTGTGTGCTTGGATCCTGGACTTCCTGTCAAACAGAACACACAGGTGGTGTGGGTGGGCAGGTACACCTCAGCCCTCAAACCCTTAACATCAGATCTTCGCAGGGTTGCGTCCTTAGCCCTTTGCTCTTCTCCCTGTGCACTCATGACTGTGTATCCATGGACAGCTACAACACCATAGTGAAGTTTGCTGATGACACTGTGGTAGTTGGTTGTATCAACAACAATCATGAGCAGGCGTATACAGAGGAGGTGGAGAAACTGGCAGAGTGGTGCCATGCTAACAACCTCCTGCTAAATGTAGACAAAACTAAAGGCATGATTATTGACTGTGAGAGAAGACAGCAGAGGAACTACATCCCTCTGAGGATTAATGGGACTCTGGTGGAGAATGTGTACAGTTTCATGTACCTCTGCACATCCCAGAGGATCTATCCTGAACTATTCACAGACAACCAGGTGAAGAAGGCAAGGCAGTGCCCTTTTCACTTCAGACAACTGAGTAAGATCAGAATATCTCCGAAAAATTCACAAGGATGTTCTACACTGGAGTTGTGGAAAGTGTTTTGACTGGTAACATCACTCAGTGGTACGGGAACAGTACTGGTTGTTACCGGAGGGCCCTGCAGAGGGTGCTGAGGTCAGGAGAGCCTACCATGGGTACAACACTCTCCACCCTCCAGGACATCTTCATGAGGAGAACAACAGCCAGAGTGAACAGGATCATGAGAGATCCTGATCAGCCTAACAATGGTCTGTTTGAGTGGCTGCGCTCTGGCCAGCGCCTGAGGCTCATTAGGGCGAACACAGAGAGACTCAGGAGGAGCTTCTTCCCTCAGGCTGTCAGAACTGTTAACTCTACCCTGTAGTGACACTGGCAGTGTCCTGCCTTCTGCTGAAAAACACTTAATGTCACTTACTCATGTCACTTTAACAAGGTATATATATATACTGTCGGTCTGTATAACATGCACAACCATCGCACTGTGGCTTATTATATTTTAATTTACTGTATTTTTAGTTTATTACCGTGTTGTTTTGTTTTTGCTTTTTAACTATTGGTAAATGGGTGAGCACAGCCCCGAATGCATGTAAAATTGCATTTCACTGTCATCTTGCATGTGTATGTGACAAATAAACAACTTGAAACTTGAAACATCCCAGTTCAGCAATGTTAGCATGCTAATATCTAACCAAAGCCCAGATGAGGTTGGTGGTTGCAGGAATTTGTCTATTATGCATTGAACAAGTTAAAAACTTTGAAACATATAACATTGGTTTAAATTCAAGGATTCCTCAAGGAAACACATTGCAATTTCATTCAAAGAGCCCTTTTAATCAAGTTTTTTGACATACAAAGTCTTACCGACGTAATTGATGCCTCATATGAAAATTTGCACGCTTTGTTTAAGTTAAAGTTATCATTGGACACATCAAAGCTTGGGTCAATGGACATATGACATCTTTATAGGAGTGGCAGATGAGATGGTTAAACCCCAAAGGACTTACATGGTTACCTCAGGGTTTAACCATCTTTTGCATATATACTGCCCATTCAATTCTGTAGTCTGTTACACTGGACCTCTCAGAGACAGGGACTGGTGTGGTTGTGACACAGTCCAGCTTGATACAGTTGTCCGTAAGTGCTGAAAGTAGTTTTACAATTAATGGTTGTCAGTTGTGAGATGCTAATGTATCCTTATGCTGCTGTTTTCTGTATGGCAGTGTTCATTTATTATGCTATGACACTAGTGGAGAACCTTTTAGTGTTTTTTTTACTCTTTGACTGTCAATATAGTGGAATTTTTAAGTTGAAAGCAGACACAAATAAAAAAAGTGTGCACTCCCCAAATTATATAGTTAAACAGAGTAAATATAAATTTCTTTTACCCCACTCAATCTATCTAAATTACAACCCATATCCCTCCAGGACCAAGATGATTCTTGCTTGTCCTGTCTTCACACCCATGTCATTGTAGGAACAGTCAGTATAGTTGTGATCATCTGGGTCTGTCTGCAAACTGCCTTTAATTTCACTATTCTGACGACTGAGGCGATTAGATTAAAAACAAAAGAGAGGACGTGCTAATAATAAAGATGTACAATGGGACCAACATTGTCAAAACCCTACTTCGGTGAGAAATATTGCTTAAAAACAGACTGAGATTAAATAAAAGAAAAAAATCAGATGGGAGAGAAAGTTTGACTCTGCCACCGTCACCAGAGTCCACAGTCCTGAGTTCAAGATTCTGGACAAACTGCTGGATATAATGGACAATGCCAACCACCCTCTGCTCTGCACGCCGTCATCAGTAACTAAAGGAGCCTGTTCAGTGAAAGACTACTCCTTCCCAAGTGTAGGACCAACAGGCTTAAGAACTCCTTTGTCCATCATGCCATCACACTGGGGCTGGATGGAGTGTTGCTTGAAATGAAGGAAAGAAGTGGAAAGAAAGAAAAAGCCAGGGGGCTAATGGGCTCATGGCTAATCAATCCTGACTGATGGCCACTTTAGACCAGGCTGACAGATGGAGACCATCCCTCTGTTTTAGCTTTCCCGACTCCTAACTCACCACACCAGAGCACATCAGCACTCACTCCACCAAACCTCATCCTGGCCCCCCAGAGAAAACCGGACATTAGGCACACTCAGAGACACACTCTGCCCCGCAAATGTCTGTCAGATGAGCCAGTCCATTCATCATGCAAGAGGCAGCCATATCAGAGCTCCGTACTGTCATTCCTGACTTGGATGAGTCTGAGTGAGTGCAGCATCAGTTGTAGATTGATTCTCCGTAAGAATTGATTGGACTAAATGAGTGCTGAGATCGATTGCTGGAGGAAGGCTGAACGCTGAATGAGTTACAATTCGGTCAGCCAAATGTACTTCCAAACACCTGTCCTCAGTTTACAGAATGGAGTGGACAGGAGGAAAATTAATGTAAAATTACCAGGATAATTAT
>JBAMHW010000022.1:7250889-7265532 GCA_037177495.1 Rhadinocentrus ornatus
TGACCTTGCGCTCCACAGCTTGCTCCCATCTCGTCCAGGCTCCCTGCTGCCTCATTCCCACCATCTGGCTGACTCGCTTCTCCTCTACTCCAGCTCGCACCTCCTCAACAATCAGTGACCTCCTCTCTTTCCCCTTTGCCCTACCATAGCGAGGTGTTCTACCACAACCCAAACCAGCTTTTCTTTGTGCTACTGTGTCCACCAGCACCCTCTGCCGTAGCCTTGACTCTGCAAACTAACTCAATATGTAATGGCTCATTATAAACTGCTACTGCTAACAATAGCTAACTAGCTCAGTGAACAATCCCTGCTTGTTTTGTGACCTGTTAACTGAAACATAATCAGAGATGTGATAACTACAAATTTGTAACACAGCAGCTGTCAGGGTCTTTTCTTATTTTCCAGTTTGCCGGAGGGTGTTAGGGTTAACATTCTGAAACAAGTGCCTAGAACTCAAATTGTCCTTCTAACCAAGGCTAGCATCCAGATAACCACATTGCTAGCAGCATGCTCCAGGTTTCTGTTCTGGCACGCCCCTTATGCCCTTTTACATTTCTGTGCAAAACCCCTTTTTTTTCTTTTGCGTATTTGAAGCAAATTGCATTTACACAACAGCGGTATGAGAACTACCTCCGTTTAGACTGAAACCGCAAATTGGACTGAAAACGATGTAGATGGCATTCACAAATGGCATTTTTCTCAGTAGGAAGCATGTTTTGCTTCAAGAGACCAAATAACTGAAAGATTTTTATCAGCAGCACAAACAGAACACAGAGGTGAGTCATTGTTGCTGTTGCTGTGCTGTTCACAGGTATAAAGAAGGCCTGAGTACACAAATTCAAGATGACATGACAGATGTCATTGTCGCCGAAAGATTTCAGTTCATGTTTACATGGTCAGGATTCACCTATCGCTTTTAAGGGAAATTTCACCTTTCCACCCAAAACTCTGCTACTGTGTAAGTGAGAAGCCAAACCTTAAAACTTTTTGTTTTACTGTGTCAGCATTGTCATGTAAACAGAGCCTTGGAGCCTCAACTTCGGTGTGGTGGAGCAGTTTCTTGTCAGGGTTTTTTGTAAGCATGCAACTACCCAACTCACCACCCTTCCTTCTCATGGAGAAGCACTGCAGGTTTGAAGCAGCAAAATCCTCACAACTCCATCAAAGGGTTCAAAATTTGAGTAGAATGGTAAGAACAGTTACCATTACAGTGCTATCATGGTCAATCACAAACAATAGTAAAACAAATTTTACACCAGAAAGAAAAAGAAATGTATGAATGAAAAAAGGTGCAGAAATTTTGCAAACCACAAGATCACCGCTAATTTAATATAATTTTAATTACATCAGCCATGTTCAAGGTAAACATTATTCTCAGGGACAGGGACAAAATAGTACTTTCTTGATGTGTTTCTTCATTTGTCTTTTTGCTCTGGAAAGCCTTTTTAGTATAGTAAAGCACTAGCACGGGTGTTTAAAACAACTATGAAACTACTATCTTGTTAGCTTAGAGCCTCATAAGCTTTCTAACTAACACATTCTCCACAGTTTGTGGGCTAATAAATAAAGTGCCAAACAAGAGAGTAGTAAAAAATGTTCTGATTTCTCAAAGCTTTCCCAAAACATAGTCTTTTAGAGATTTTAAAAGGAATGTTAATTAAAAAGAAAAATAGGAATGTCTGAATATACACTGTGTTCAAGGACGGGCCAATCATTCCACTTCCACCCAACAGTAGCATGCATTCAGAGATGGGACGCCACTCCTCATTACCTCCAGTTATCCTACCTTCTGCCTGATCAATAACAGCTTGGAATGCATTTCCTAAACAGCTAATGAAATTTGAAACTTTTTAGATTAACAATCACATTTGGAGGAAAACCCCCACCCAGACGCAAACACAATTATGCGAAAACTCATTGCCCCGGAACTCCTCCACCATGCCTCAAATGGAATTAAAGGTTTAATGAAGAAGTTTTTCAGCTCACTTAGTCTGATCCTGAGCAAGAGAGCAAAGACAATCCTGGCCCAAGCAATACAAATAGATTGATATTCACCCCGTTGAATTCTAGTGTCTGTATGTGCATAAGTTAAAGAGACAGAAGTGTGATCACACTCTGTTTCCTGTGTTGTGGTTCCAATGCCAACAGCTGTAGGGGAAGTCAGAGGGGGTTGTGGGTTCAGCCCTTGTTTGTGTGTAGATATGCTGAATGTGTGTGAGCGCGCACAACATATTCCTCCGCCTCCCTGCTGGGGGTTCTATTTCCTGGTTGCAGGTGCTGCAGTGAGATCACTTCCTGCCGGTTTCCCCACTGTGTTTGTATCTGTGGGCTCCAACCTTTTCCTGTCCATGGGGAAGAGGAAACTACAGGAAACAGGATGAGCATCCCGGGCGGGAGGGGTCACACAGTGCTGGGAATGGTGGAAGGAGGGGGTGATGACCTGGAAATGGAGGAGAGGACCACAGATACAGGGACGCACCCTAAAAGGACTTTTTTGCCCTATTAAGAGTTGACTTTGGTATCTTTTTAAACATTAGTAGGCAATCATATTGTTTTCACAGATGGTAGTTAGAAGTAATACTACAATGTTTTGTCTGAACTTCCCCTTTATTTTTTAGCCATCATTTTCATTGAATATGAAGGTGATAAACAGGATGAGTAAGGATTAAACCACAATTTGACATTTTGTGATTTAAGTTTTTCTTGCCTTTTCATCAAGAGTTCATTGAGAATATTATGATTTCACATTATTGAATCTTAATTCTTCTATGAATCTTCCCCGTTCCTTAATTTCTCGTACAGTAGGCCCAAAGTCCTTATTGATGTCAGCATCTTATACCTTAGACCAGATTCGAAGACAGTATCCAGATTCGAAGACAGTATCCAGACAGTTTCATTGGGATTTATCTTTCATTATCAAAAGAATAGCTAAAATGCTTTTACCTTTGTGTCAGAGAGTGTCTCAGACTTCTGTCTTTGATGTTATCTCATGCTGTCCTTGGAAGAACGTGCCCCCTGACCCTCTAATATCAGAGATATGACCCTCTGATGTGGGTAAACAAGTTAGCTGAGTGAGTAAAGACATAAGTCATCAAGATTGTATATACCTCCTTGAGGCAATCTTTTGATTGACAAATGGAGCATGCCTTGTTTTAGCTGGCTTTCCATTTTTTGGTTTGTATTTAGAATATGTGGCTAAGAAATGTTAAATAGAAATAGTAAAAATGGGGTGAAACAATCAAAGCTTACAATCACATTTGATTTTAAAGAGTAAAAAGAAATATGACCAGCTGTTTCTGGTCTCTAATTTGTTCTTGTGGATGTCCACCACAGTTGTTGTCACTTCTTTAAACAGTTACTTCCACTGTGGTGGTGTTAAAGGCTATGACCAACATGGTTTGTACTGTAAACACTGGTGACATTACGCAGTATGGTTTATTTACTGCACACTGTTAAAACATTTACCTTTTGCTGTTTCTCAAGAGGTCTCTTTAGATTTCTTTAAAATTTGAATGGTAATATGGCTTCTGCCTGTCTAAGTCAGACCCAGTTCATTTGCTGTAGAACAGTTATCTGTGCTGATTGAACAAACTACAGGCTAGCTCTTTCTTCCATTTCTATTCTGCTTCTCAGAGTCAAGGAAGGGTCCGTAACAGCTGTGTTTCTAGGATGCTATATCATCCAATATGACTAAAGGACTGCTCCAATGTCAAAGATCTTTGGCAAGACTTAATTCTGTGTTCTGTACATTTCTAAGGAGATTTTGTGTATTCTTTGTGCTTTGAAATCACCAACATTCTGTACAAGCTTAGGACAAAAGATGGATCAACATTGCCACAGCATGGATTTAAATAAATGTAAGCTGAATTTGTAACAAGAAAATCTTTGTCACTAAAATCGTTACCATTGTAATGTGTGCAGTGTTTAATTAAAGGTGGAACTGCTTGTCAGGACTCCATTAAGTGGTTTTCGAATGTGTGCTTGGTAGGACCCATCCTACCAGCGAAGCATCCTTTATTTTATGAAATAGCTCCAATTGTTGTGGTGTTACATCACCAGTTTAAAATTGACAGGAAATTATAGTTGCAAGTGAAAAAGATGTTAAATTACTAAATGTCTGTGGTAGATACTCATTTCTGATTAAAGTTCCAGGATACAGTAGCCATTACCAGCAGCACATACCCAAATTTCCCCCGAAAGAAATGAAGCAATACTTTAGCTCTATGAATAATGTGGCGCCTGGTCTTAACACAGCTGAAAAGTTCATGAAAAAATGAGCTGACTTTTGCAATAGCAAGGAAAGGCAGCACTCTTGGAATGCACATGAATGAGAGGCACGCTGCAGCGACACAGCATACAGATAACCCAGCAAAGATAAGTTCAGGTCAAAAGTCAGGATGACGACTGAGGAACCCTCCTGCTTTTTTCCCCTGCCTTTAACTCTGTCATATTTTCTGTATCTGACACGAAACTCCCTTCTTACCTTGCTGCCATTCACTAAAACCGTCAGTACAAGACAGATCTTTGTCTTGTGTGCTCACATGTAGTCACACACACTACACTCTGACACATAAGTCATTTTGTTACCCAATTCTATAGGCCATGTGAGCAGCAAGCTTAGACAGATAAGTCAGCCTTCTGACATTTCCGCTACACTTATTGCTGTTGGTAATACTGTTCTCGCCCTCAGGGTAATTTTGGGTTCTGTGGAAAACATTTTGTGATGTCACCTGTAACGGGCAGTCTGCAAAGTTTTTAGGTAGGTGTTTCTTCACTGCCAGAGGAGAGGCTGTTTCAGTCTTAATGATCCCCTTTAAAAGCAGGTCTATATAGTCAAAATAAAATAGCTGCAAAGAGTTCCTGAGTGTGCAATAACTTTGAAAAGGTCCTTGTGATAGAAATCTTTTTATTATTATGATCAACTAGTCTGTGTGCACAGTAAAACTGGTTTCATCCTTGAGGGTCACCTTAAACATTTACTCCTTCTGTGAGAGTAAGAGAAAACAGAAGAGAAAGGATCTTGAAAAACTCAGCTTTCAAGACATGTGATCAACATCTTTCCAAGAAATTCCTCTCCACATTATTTTATCTCAACTCCATCTGAAGATGTGGTAAAAGGATGCATCATAAGTGAAAAAGAAAATAAATAAATAAATAAAAATCTTTTTTTGTTAACCCCTAAAACCACCCACACAAACACTAAATTTATTCCATTTCTCAGATGACCTTTGACCTTTATGTATCCTGTCAGAGTTAGTTTCATCTCAGTTGCTGACACTTTGAGCTTCATCTGCTTTTGTGTACTTGTGAGTTGAGATTTATGAATGATCCAACCGGCCAAAGCCTGGCAGAGCTTCCTGGCTCGATGGTGTGGGTTTTGATGGAACTTCCTGTCAAAAGATGTGTGATTTCCCGTGCTCACACAGCTGGGCTGTTACAGCTCTGTGGGAAAACACCATTTGCTACAGGCATGCTCAGAGAAAATAGTTTGAGCTAAACATCCCGTGCTAATTTAAACTGAGTTTAAGTCTATGTCATTATAGAATGAAAATCAATAGAGTGTGTTTAAAATCTGAAAATTGTGTGTGGTTTTTCCTCGAGCTGGGTAACGACTTGGAGATATGTGATACAAGAGTATTCTTACAGACACGTGTCATCAGTCTACTCAGGCATGCCAGGAATGTAAAAAGATAGATAGAAGGGGAGAGACGTAAGATAAAGGATGGAGATGGTTTAAACATGTCAGTCTTTGAGACAGCTCCACTTCAAGCCACAAAACATTTAGCTATGCTACCCTTGAGCCAAAATCAATTCCTCAGAAATTTTACTGGATGGAAAGGTATGTTTTTAGTCTAAACACTCCATCGACCTTTCACCTTTTACCTCAGAGTTTTGTCCTCGGGAAACGTGAAAGTCCCACTGAGAAAATTTTGAAAGAAGCTGTGGAAGAGCATTCACCCCAGCTGAGTGGAGAGGTTTGTATCTCTGCGTGGTAAGATGACTGAAGTGATAGTTGAGTCATTGTTATTGTAAAAAGAATGTAAACCAGTAATTTGAAGATTTAGGTTGGCTGGGACAGTCAGACAACAAAGATTAGATGAATATCTTTGTGCTTACCAATCACTCACAGGCAGACAGAATTCATTTAGACACGAAGAATTGATTTTTTCTTTGTCTATCCCAGCTAACTACCTTAAATTCCTGCAGTTTAATCCCCTATCATCTCATTTACGAAGTCCTAATTGGTGGAAGACTGCCTTAAGGAAGAAGCTAGGATGGGGCCGCAGTCATGCACCCAACCCCTTAGATCTCTCCTGAAGCTGGGGGCAAAGGAAGCAGGATCAGGCAAACCAACTGCCTGGTCAGCCAGTCAGCCCCCAGGAGGACTGTGTCACAGACCCATTAACACTTTTTCAAAATTGGTGTGTTATGTGAGGTGTCAATCCTGGAGGGACATGCATCTCCGTACTGTAAAAAGTAAGCTAATCTGGGAAGTTATCTAAGCTTTAAAAAGGTTAGCCTGTCCGCCAACTCAGGAAATTATGAAGACAGCTGATTAATCTGTTGTTCAGGTATCAGTTCATATTGTTAGTCTGAAGGGAAGCCTCAATGGTCATGAAAGGATTTCCTGTTTCCTCTGAGGAGCCACAGTGGGAAATACTATGTCCAATCTTTACTGCCTATCGTCATCTTTCATATGTTCTACTTCACTAACCCCACTTATCTCAGCAGTTCATCTCTTAAATCGCCAACAATAAATGGCAAGATCTAAGTATTTGCTCTTCAAAGTCTCATTACTTTCTGACTCAGCATCAGCGCAGACACTCTTGCCCAACATTCTCTGGTCTAGGCTACTACATGTTGTAAATTCTTAGAAGGTTTATCAGCCTGATGCCCTGACCCTTTAAATCTCTCTGACAATCCTTCACACATGTGTCATCCCATCACATTTCTGGGGAAAACATGTAAAGGCACTTCCTCTTCCTGCTGGGCGCTGGCCAGGCATCCTGCGTATGCTCCATCGCCGAGCAGGGGACAGTCACTTCCTGTACGACTCAGGGGCAGAGGGAGCGTTCATCAGTGGAGGACGAAGAACCAAAAGTGCCTGAGAAGATAAAGAGTAATGAATGTTTTCAAATATGCTTGAACGGCATTCCAGCTGTAATGCTCAAAATTCATTATGATGGGAGGTTGGTATAATTTTGAAAACCTCCAGAGAGGCTGAAACTGAAATTAATGAGTGTGCAGTGGCTCTCTATACACATACATGCAAGTCATTAGTGTTGTTTTCATTCAGGAACAGTTCAAACACTTTTGTCCTACTTTGTAGCCATGAAGCTATTTTAAAATGGAAAGAAAAGACAGCTGGTTTAAAAAAAAAAGGGTGCACAGCATGTATTATAGCAATAAATAGATAACTAAGCAAACAGGGATGATATATAAGTAGTTAAAATTAAATATGTCTAAAGGAGTTGAAATCTAAAAATAAAAATCTGGTGGCATCATAAAAATTCCTTGAATTGGTGTGTGACACTCATACACTATATTTTAGATATAATGTTAACAGTACTTATGGAAGATATTGAGAGGATAGTATTCTAAAAAGTCTGAGAAAAATAAATAGTAACAAAATATGAATTGCTATACAAAAGTAGTCAAATTATGTTGGTTGTTGATAAATGGTTTTCGGTTGTAATACAATTAAATACAATACAGGAGATCGGGCTGAAATTATTTAACGTGTTAGTAATGCTGTTGTTGTAGACAGTGTGATGTGCTACTGCTGGTTGTTTAGCATCAAGAAAGTTATTGTGCAGACTTCCAGAAGATGAACACTCATATCAAGGCAGCAAGTAAGGAAATCTAACTATATCCACTAAAAGAAAAGAAAGAAAATGGACTGCATTTATATGTTGCGTTTCTTGTCTTCTTCAGTGTTTTGCCAGAGGATACTCATAGGTGTAGGTTGGTGAAGCCACGGATTCCAAACAACAAGAATTGTTATGATTTGTTTTGATTTGATGATCGGCTCCCCCTGAGCCATAGCTCCTCAGCTACAAAGACAGAATTTTACCATTCTGAAACATCTTGCCAGAAGTCTTAGGTGTGCAGGTCCGTCGCCTTGTCCTACAGTTCGGTTCAATTCAATTTAGCTTTTTTTGTAGCTTCATTTGTATACAACAAAGTCACCTCAGGGCACTTTTTATTGACATAATCAATTCAAGATATATTACTTCATCCTTTATGTCACAAAATCAAAACTCGTACCAGCTCTATCTATCATGGACTTACTTTCAAGTAGTTAGCATTCAACCTAGTGTGTATTGTCATCTTTAGAGCCTATGAACTATTAACTTGCTTTGAGATAGTTGAATGGAAAAAATGGCCATCTAAGGTGGCCGAGAGCTTTAAGCTGATACTTTCATGAAGAATTAAAAATGGCTTTAAGACTTAATATGTTTCTATAGCTGCATACTGTGATGGGAAACAGTGAGTTCTGACATTCACTGATGTGGATTTTACTTTGATACTTGATCGCACGAAAAAAAAAATAAAATTATAACCCTCCCTTGCAAGCTTAAAGGTGTATCAGCTCATTGATTGGCCAGGACGGAAAACAGCTTGTTGACTGCAAGTAAACAATTGAGCAATTCCAAGTTTATACATTCTAGGGGTTTCTGTTTTTCCTTCAGTGTTCGGTTCCAATATATGTAATGAGTTATCCAACATGTTGCACTACAACACATCTTACATCTTAATCTGCAAGTGAACCATATCAGGGTTCACTTGCAAGTAAACCATGATCCCCGGTTTTCAAGCAGACCAGAATTCGCTTTTTTGGTTCGTACCTGAGTTCAAATGAGCGTTCACACTACTTCAAACAAACTGTACTATGCGTGGAAGCGGTTCAAAGCAAACAAAACCGTGCCAGTGTGAATGCACCCCTTGGTCATCAGCAAATCAGTCCTCTCTTGAACATGTAAACCAAGTACAACACGGCATGGTGATGACACTCAAGATAGCAGCACCACCACATTCCAAAAACTGTTTATGGACAGTTAAAGAATTTCATAAAGAGGCAATAGGATTAACCTGGCTTCCAAAAGAAGGATGTCCATGCATGACTCACCTCCTAACCCACAAGACCCAAATTATCTGACCCCAAAATCCTGAAATCTAAAACTACAACGCTTTGCAGTTGAGCTGTTCAGGTGATACAAGGGGAACCGACATAATATTTGGTAACGTAGGTGGTTTTATGATTTAGCTGACCAGTGCACATTTCTCAGAAGAACGCTGATACTAAACATAAACAGTTATTGAGTTTGGCATGGCGATGTCAGAGTCAACTGTATGACTCTGTATGATCTACTGAAGATGATTTGAAACAAGTTGCTAAAAGCGAACTGATGTCACATTTTGTTGAGATGGAGAAATTTTCTTAATGCATCAGCCAACTTCACACCTTTCCCCGGTTGTCACTGCTCTATGTGTAGTTTCACTCACACACTACTGCAAATTCCAAAGAAAGAAAGAATGCACTTATAGTAGTGCAGTATAATTACAACACAGAGTCAACTAGCATCCTCTGCCCTTCTCTGTGAAAGAAAAGCTACAGCAGTCGCGTCAAGATTACAGATTTCCATTCTGAGCGAGGAAGTGCCACAAACATGATAGTTATTCTGACACAAACATGAAAAGGAATGTGGCCAGGCACACACATGCCTGCGGAGCAAATTGGCGCTGCACGACATATTGGACTGTTTGCACTATATTGTTATCAGTGTGCATTTTGCATGCATGTGTAAGCTGTACCTCACTCATAGCTCTCATAGCTCAGATGCCTGAAGTTGTTCATGTTTACAAACAGCAGAGTTTCTCCTCAGTTTGTACAGTGTAAAAGTTTACATGTAGGTACTGATGTTTGTGGATTTGTTGTGTTTTGCTGTCTACAGCCACAGTAGAACTTACAGTTGAAGCCAGTGATTTTCTTTTAACAAAGACTAAAACTTTTCAGCTCTTGTTGAAGCCAGAGTTCCACCTGGAGTTGGATTTTCCCACTTTATATCTCCGTCTGAACCAAAAAATCTCTGTTCTTTTTCCTTTGTCCCTCTCTTTGTTTTAGCTTTGAGGTTGTCTATTTCACTGTGCACCAGAGAGGACTCTAAACTCTGAGCTGAAGCTCATGGGACAGAAAACAACACAGAAGCCATTCACATGACTGTGCACAGTCCAAGAAATACAGGAGCCTTAACTGTGGCGGAAAATAAGCATTTCAACTCAGTATCTGATGTGCTGGTCTGAATTCCAGATTTTTATATAATAACATTATTTTTTTTAAAAGCTGAATGTGGCACAGAAGTGATTTTAATGGAATTTAAGAATAATATTCATCTGATCCAGCTTTTTTAATTATTGCCTTCTATATGCTCTTTCTCACAGAGTGTGATCTCTGCTATAGGTTTAGTTGCAGTGATATAGGATGTGCTGTGGAGGGATTCATTTCCAATCACTCAGGCCACATTTGAATAAGGCAAGTTTAAATGCAAATAAATCTCTCGTCCTTCTAAAGCTGAAGCCAAAAATTTCTGCTTCATTTCTCTTACTCTTCCCGTGTCTGGAAAAAATTCAGCTACACATCACACAAAATTTTCTGCTTGTCCTTTGTGATATTTTCTACACTAACCAAGCTGCAGGCCCTTGTGCAGGCCTCATGTCTTGTGAGTACTAGGAACCTGCTTTTTACTTTTTTTACTCCTGACACCAATGTTTAGAACCAAGTTGCACAAATTTCTGCTTCTCAAAATGACTTTACACTGTTGCAGTAGAGCCAAAGAAGAGGGAAAATGTTTTGCGGTTGTTGTATTAAAGGGAATGAACAGCAGATACAGACTGTAAAGTAAAGACTGTCTTCTCTTATTGTATATATTACATAACAAAGCCTACTGAAATATTTTAGCACTTTAGTGCTCGGAGCATTTGTGCATTCCAAGGAATTCCATTTACCATGGAAGTAGTAAATGGTCACTTGAAACATATGTGGAAACTTATGTTAATGCTAGATGTAAACAACAACTTAAAATATAGCCTGTTAACCACACTTCCCTGATGATGAATGGGAACATAGAACATCTGAGATTCAACTAAGTGTAGTTTTGTTATCTGAACCTAACTATATTAAGTTTGCCCATGATTTGCCCATGCTATAACAGGCTATGTTGTCGTAAATTTGATTGTCAAATGTCAACTTCAAGACATTGATTTAATGGGCAAACTATAAATTTGGTGATAGAGATTACACCCCAGTCACAGAAACTTCTGAATCTTTTGCCATCAATCATATGACATATTTGAAGCATGTAACCCCAAAAATGTTAGCTTTGTTTACAAGGACGGATTTTGGCCTCTTTGTTTATCCCCTGTGTGTACTGAGAATCAAGCCTTCTCAAAGGCAAAAGCTAAGCTAATAATGAAGCCTGAGGGTGGTGGTGTCTTATTAACAGGCTCATGTTTCCTTCTGAAGACCAAGGGGGTCAGACCACTTCCTGTGGACATGCGGCCAAGACCAAACAGATGGACTTTGCAGGGTGCAGGGAATTGAGTATTTTCTCTGCAACTTAAGCTTACATCTATCTCATATTAAGGTTTCCACCTCTTTATTTTTACGCACACCTTTGTTGACTTTCATCTACTTATTTCATCAGGCTCATTTCTTTTATGCATCACTCTTTAGCTTTAATTCCCGTCTACCTCAGCAATGTTTTTCTTTAAAGTTCACACATCATTTCCTTTGAGCCTGCTCCAAGTTCATCTCATATATCTACTCGAGCTCAGCAATCCCTCATAGCTCTGAAACCATGTACGCCTTGGATCTTCTTTGCTCTCCAAGAAGAAACAGTTGTGGGACAAAAGTGTCAGATTTCTGACTATAAACATCTGGAGAATGTTAATGTAATCAACGCAAATCAAATTCCTCTAACAGTATCTGGCAGGAGTATGGGGCTTGGGAGGGAGAGATAGGCCCGGGAGAAATGGAGCAGAGAATAAAAAGAGGTGAGAGCCAGCAAGGCAGTGAAAGAAGAAAATGTTTTTTGGTTTTGCAGCAATCTAAACAGACATGCTGTTATAGAAGTGGCACTTTCTATTTATCTCTTTCTGCTGGCTTTCATGCACAGAGATTATAGGGGAATCGGTTAGAAGAGTGAGGAGATGGGGCCCACTTTGTAACCACAAATGTATCACCCCACAGTATGCATGATCATCCAGTATAGAAGCAAAGAGAGTCACGTATATGTGTTCCAGAGTGATTAGTGTGCTTGTTGAATGGTTGAACGTGAGAGTGAGCCATTTGTAATGGTAACCTTTGGCCTCTCAGTTCAGGGCTGTTGTAACTACGTTTCCTCACCCTTGGATAAATGTGTGTATTCGTGTGTGCACATGTAGCGTCGCAGTGGGGGAATCGGATGTACTTCCTGGTGCAGAATCTGCCCGAATCCCAGCGTAGTGACTGACTGGGAAAATAATGATAGTGCAAGAGCAATGAGGTCATCCAGTTGAAGGACTGTCTCCTTCTCTCCCAGCCTCTGACTGACCCAGATTTCTGCAACGGCCAAATCAGATTGTTGTCCAACCCCCATCCACCCCACCCCATGGACAGAGCACAGCCCCTGGGCTTGCATTACACTCCTCTCCCCGCTCGCGTCTACTGAGTTTATCACTGTGAGGCTGTCACACTGAACCACGAGTAACTATAATCCCTAATGACTTCCACATATGTTGCTGCGTGACGTATCGTTAATGAAGCCTGTTTTGTCTTTTATTCTTACTTACATCTAAATGTTTCATTTGTGTGATTGAGATTATTTGCACAAAATCTAATATATAGACATATAAACATATAGTATGTTTGTTATCTTTTGTGCAACTTCTTACATAAAACCAGACCTGAGAGGAAGGAAGGCAGACGAAAGAAGAATCAAGCTGAGGGAAGGATGTGAAGGACAGGATGAGGTAAAAGAAAAGATACTTGCAGGGAAGCCTGTAAAATGTATTTATACCCTCCTATTGAGTCAACTAAAGTGGAGGCAGACTAACAAGCATATAACCAGTATAGAGACAGAAGAATAAAGCCAGATGGCTGAACCAGACTATGCAATCAAAAGTGAAGATGGAAAATCCAAGGGTGAAATTTTTAGATTGTTTGTGAGCTCAAACAAAGCCAGACACTATGTACTAGATGTTAACAGCACAGGGCAGTGAAGGCTGATAGACTCTGGAGGACAAAGTTTATAGTTAACACAGGGAGGTGTTATATTACGTAGATGACATTAATTCATTTTGGGGACAACAACCTTGAGTCTACACATTCCAAGGACTCAATGAAATGCTGTTCTACTTTCAAATCTTCATCATACATTTCACATGCAGAACCACATGCATTTCATATGCACTGATAAACTGCTGATTCGGATCTTCACTGAAGGACAAATCTATGTTCTTTAATTAATGCTTTATGGGCTAAATACTGGCCAGTATGAAAACTGACTTGAGCTTGTCCTTGGGTTTGCAGTGATTCACTAAATGTGCACAACCTCAGTGTTGTACTCTTTTCATGTAATTGATTGCATAAACTGAGACAAATTTAAACTGTCACCTTTAGAACATATGATCTGCTGTCACATGTCATTTTTGTCAACCAGTCAAAGCATATTGGACATATGGAAACAGTATAGATGCTTTATAAACTTGTCCTTTGACATGAGATACTTGGGAGGATTAATTGTGACTTAACCCTAATACTTAGCTAGCTTGGGTAACATATTTATTGTGACCCTTGCTGGAAATAACTTTTTGGATATACAGTATTATGTAAAGAATGAGAGGGTTTATTTCTTGGTCATGGATGCAGTTGAGGGATAAATCATATTAGACTGGTTTTGGTTCATATTGGGGTGGGATGGGGATGGATGCTATACTCTCTGGTTGGCTCCAGAGATTAAAATAATTTTCAAATACTGACTGGTTTCATCTCATTTTACCTGTATTAAATTTGTCATTAAATCATTATGGCAAGATTGCTGATACGAAATCTCTGCGTGTTGTCCTGGTTTTTTATTTTCAACTCTAATTAAGCTAGCTAATTAGCCACTCGGCATAACACACTGATAATTATTGTGAATGGCTGGTGGCTATTTTGATAATCCTAAGGGCCAGGTCTAGAAATAGTTTGAGGTTTCATGGAAATCACATATTTTAAAATAAAGGGTACAGAAAATTAAAATTAAAGCTAAATTTGTAACAGCCAAGTCTATTTCTTTATATCAATGATTGAATATTTAGGATGATCATGCTTCACATGGCTTTAATTATTGCCGTACAAATACCGATACTTCATTGACAACAAGAAAAACTTACTATGTACCAAATCACTAGTTTTAATCCTTTTTTTTTTTTTTTTTGCACTATTGGCTATTTAACTTTGAAAAGTCATCAAATTTTGTAGTTGTTTTTTTTGTAGGTATAGTTCTACGTCAATGAAAACATAAACCAGCCCTAATGTTATACACTGATCAAATCAAATCAAATCAAGTTTATTTGTATAGCCCTATATCACAACAAAGTTGTCTCAGAGGACTTTACAGA
>JBAMHW010000022.1:7274145-7286141 GCA_037177495.1 Rhadinocentrus ornatus
AAAAGAAAAGAAAAGAAAAGAAAAGAAAAGAAAAGAAAAGAAAAGAAAAGAAAAGAAAAGAAAAGAAAAGAAGGGGAGTATGTTGATGATGAAAGAGGAGGTGAAAGCCATTGAGATAAACCAAACAGTTTGTTCGATTTACAAAGATGTCTAAAAGACATGAAGATTTAGAGGACTTCCTCTAGATTCAGACAAGACTGAGGTTGTTGTCTTTGGACCTGAAAACTCAGGACAAAATTCTCTAACTATGTAATTAATCGAATTCTAATTTGTTGATGACTTTAGGAATCTACAAGCCACATATTGGCAGAAATTGGATTACATAAGTACATTAAAACCCTGGTTGTCACCATGGCAACCAAATGCAATTACAGTTCTTTAAGGTGACGGTGAAGTTTTAAAAAGGAGAATTTTTTTAATTTGCTCCAATAGTGACTGTTCACCATTTAAACTGAGTAAAGATTCTGTGTTATCAACTTATTTAACGAAGAAGTATTTTAAAAAGACTAAATGCTTTTGTGTTTGGATGTCAAACTTGTACCCTTGGTTTGAAAACGTCAACAATTTAAAGGGTCACCCAGCCATGCTTACGCTTTTTTAGGCTTCCTTTGTGCTCCCTTTATGCACATAAATAGTTTAAAAAATTGTTAAACATTGCTATCCGTATACTTCCATGCATGTAATGGCATGGTTGTTAGGCAATACATTCACTAGAGAGCAGTGTAGAGTTCAGAGTTCAATCCCGAGTTCCAAGTAAGTTTCAATAGTAATATACAAGAGCAAGTATGGCAATGGTGGAGGCCATTGTGATAATGTACATTCTCAGAAAGAGGCATGAAAAGGTATGGTAGTAGACGGTGGTGTTCTGGGTAGCCATTAAAAACATAGCAGATTCTTCTTTTTTGTTCTATTCACTGGTTGCACGTAAGCTATACAAAATCCAGCGGCCATTTTGTGTGTTGCGTCATCTTGCTATGCCGTTATTAGTGAGGAGGCAAGTCTTAATTACCTTGTAGCAGCTGACATAAACAACAGCACGGATATCTGGACTGACAATGGTAGACAGGGGTCTGCATTTATTGATAAGGGTGTCAATTCTGGAGATGTAATAGTTATTCTGTTTAAAAAGATATCAAATATTGTGAAAGAAATAATTTCAAAGTTTTCCAAAGGTTCATTTTCTATGTTGTCAGATATTTGGCATAGTTTAATTACAACTAGTTTAGACAAGTTTAGCAGGACACCGTGTATGTGATCTGTTTGTATTACTAACTGAATGATTTTTATTTTCTGGTTACAAAGTTGCCCTGATAAAAACAAATAACATTACATTTCACAGTATTTCACAAATTAGTCAACTACTTTCAGCAACACCACAGCCCCTTGTCTCATAGTCCGTTAGCATGAACTAGCATAACAGACGCTACTCATCACATCACATTCTGTCGCACAGACAGACACAGTGGTAATCTTTATGAAGTAAAGCTTCATGTTTTTCTTTTCTTTACCACAGTTAA
This sequence comes from Rhadinocentrus ornatus, assembly GCA_037177495.1. Lineage (NCBI taxonomy): Eukaryota > Metazoa > Chordata > Actinopteri > Atheriniformes > Melanotaeniidae > Rhadinocentrus > Rhadinocentrus ornatus. The sequence continues at coordinate 7,275,663 of JBAMHW010000022.1, forward strand.
AGTTTTCCATCTGTTTGAACGCGCAACTCCTTCCAGATTTCTTTGAAATTGTTACCAAAATAGCTCAGTTGTCATCTGTTCTGTTCTGACGCACAGAAATGCCACCTCAGCAACGATGAAGGGCCTACTTCTGGTATTCTTCTAGATTAGTATATACTGCACCAAACTGCTAGCACAATTTCCATTGGTACTGCACTGTTTCAGTACACATTTCTCTGAAAACTACCTAAAAAATGCATGTGAGACCCAGGAAACGTTTGCATATGTTTATGCATATTTAATGTAGAGCATAAACAAGGTTTTAAAAGAACTTTGCGGCTTGTTACAGAACACACTTAAAATGGCATTTCCTCCAATGTTATACCAACATGTTAATCATATTTCCCTCCTGCTTCTTGTAGGGATGGCAGTTTAAATAATCATTATAATCATCTTTTTTTCCCAAAAATATAACTTGTTTGTTTAACCAAATTTAACTTTAGATCTTATTCCAATACAGCAGAAATGTGCTCTCAATTTAATATCTTATGTGACTTTTAACTTTACAATTACAATTTAATAAATGTGATATTTTGTTGTGCCATCCAACTATTAATCATGGTGTGAACCTGCTTACCTTATTATTTATTGATTCATTCAGAAATTTAAGGAAATAGTCTCAAAGTATGAAACAAGCACATTATAGTCCTTCTTGTGTTTTAGCCAACTTTTTTTTTAAATTAAAGATGAGCAGCAAATTGAAGCATTAAAATGTGGAAAAACGTCTAATTACTTGAATTCAAGCACTACTAATTTTGTTACATTATTACTTTATTCAGAGAAATAACTGTTAGAGTAGATTAAAATAGAAAAGTGGAGATGCTCTTTGCCTGATCTGATAACATAAGTGTTTGCATTTTATTTAGAAGTGCATCACATTATGAATAATGACATCATTTGAGCTTGTTGTCATTTAAAGCAGCAGAAAAATGCAGGCGTTAACGCTGAAGAGGAATCAAAGACCTACAACTTTAGCTTCTTTCGTATTTCAAATTAACTTATGTCTCTTAAAGGGTTAAGAAAATTAGTTCAGTCTGAAAATGAGATAATCCAAACAGAACTAACGTAACTTTTCCTGAATTATTAAGTGTTTTTTGTTTGTTTGTTTTATGTAACTGTGTTTTGATAAACTGGAGATGGACAAGAGAGGGAATTGGGGGCAAGCGATAGAGGGGGTGGGTTATAAATAGGTCACTCTACAGTGATGCTCCATGACAAACCGTTGCAATGGCAGATGGATAAAATGGAAAACTGGAGCAAAATGACAACCAAATAATAAACCATGCCAAAGATAAGCAGGCTGCAAAAAACTGATTGTAGTGAGGTGGTGACAACATTTTAATCTCTTCCACTAGTGCATGATGAAGCACATTATCAGTATCAGTATTACTATTATTGCAAAGGTCAGTATCTCCAGTTTAATGATTTAAAATACTAATGGTGCAGCGTTATGCTGTGTGGGTTGGGGGCAGAGTATTCAAAGTAATCAAAAACAAAGAGGAACATTAAAAAAAAAAAAAAAAAGCAAAGTCACTGAACACATCTTTCGCACTGCCCAGTAAAACACAAAGATCAAGTATCAAATCCAGACATTTCTTTATTTTCACTGCAGGTCTTTTTCTGCGCTCCACAATCTCGTCGTTTTTAACGAAGGTGTGAGGGGCATTGTTGAAAAGGAAGGATACAAAAGGTTTGACTTGTTGCATGCGCTCAGATAGACAGGATTTCACTCCAAAGGCAGAGATGAGTGTTAACAGATATGATAGTTACAAACACCCTAAATGCACAGACGCACTGATTATACACACACACCTTTGCAAATTTTTGAAACACAGACATCATCACATCTGTTTTAAAGGGCAAATGCGTGGAGTTCCTGGTTCTACTCACTTAAATAGAGACATTTCTAAGTGATGTTTTTTTCTGATAGTTTGGGATGGCATCAGTCTACAAGGGAGGGAACGACTACCTGACCTTAATGATATTAAGCTCATTATGTCTAGACATAACAAAACACCAGCAAACATCCTATTTTATATTATTTTGAGATCACTGCTGCATGTGGGTCCGAAGGGCGTGTCTGCCATCTTCCCAGTCTGGATGAGACTGGGATGATGATGATATCTGATGTGTGAGTCATGTAAACAGGCTAGAGGGGTGGGGGATAACCCTAGAAGCTCTCTCTTTCATTTGGGCTCCCCTCCACCCCCATGTCCACACCAGACCGCATGCTGAGGCGCAGCAGGGCAGCAAGGTCCAGCCAGAGTCTTCTGCAAACCAACTCACTCCCCATCCCCCCAGCCCAGCCCCCTGCTCCCATCCCCCACCGATTCCTAAATCTGCATTACAATGAAGATGAAGGAGGAGGTGCGAGAGAGTGGAGGATTCGAGGAGCCGGTGGAGAGCTATAAAAAAAGTACAAATCTGAAACTGGCTCAAAGAAAAAAAAAGAGAGAGAGAGAGAGAGAGAGCGAGAGAGCTCACAGATTGACCAAAAAAAAGCCCAGATAACCCAGAGCTCAGCTAACATATATAGTGATGTGTTTGTGTGTGTGTGGAGTGCAGCATTAGTGTGGGGCAAGTTAATTTGCATGTGGTTGAGTTTTTGTTGTCATATACGTGTCTTTGTGCATAGTAAACAAGCTACTTTTACACTCCCAGTTATAGCAGCAGGGATGATGTAGCCTTTCATCACACAAGCCTTTTTTTATATGCAGAAATGCAAAGCTGTCGCATGTTTTGTTCTACTTTTCACAGTAGAGAGTTTTTAATTGCATAATATCATCATACGACCAATGAATTTTTAACATCATAATGTCACACCAACACATCAGAACTTCTTTGCACTACAAAGCATTTCATTTTCATTGCTGGTAAAGAAACAGCCTTAATTCACTCAGTGAATAATGTTTCTAAAAAATTAACTACCTAAATCCATTTAAATTGCCAGGTTTGGAGTGAGTAAATTAGGCTGTGATGGCACAGTAAAAGACTATTAGGAAGCTAGTTAAAGGTACAGGCTGCCAAAGCCAGCTGCTGATATGGTCAATGATAAGTTGGTGTTTGAAACAGAAAAATTAAAGCAACTACTAATATTTAATCATAAAATAGAATAAAGTCAGTATTTCCATGATAGTTTGCTCTGCAGCATTTCAGTGCATTTACTTTATAGGCTGTAATATGTGCACGATTAATATTTAGGGGGGTTGGATTTGAACATCATCCAACTTTTCTTGGTGCTAAGTTAAACACATGAGTCGGTCATTAAGTCACCAGTACCAGCTTCTCATTGGCCAGATTAGTAGCTGCCTTCGGGAGTGCCTTATTTGGAAAATTTTCTCCATAGTTTTGGTTTTCTGCATTTTATTCTGCTACATAGTTACATGAAAACCTCTACTTCAATTTGTTTTTTCTCCAATTAATTGCACAGTTGTTTGAAAAGGGGAAAAACATTTTTACAAAACTGGAAATGTTTCAGATTTTATAGTTTGCTTAAACTTTTTGGCTGGTTTACAGCTAATATTTATAGAAAAATATCATTATTGCTTCAGCTGTTTAACCGAAACTGAAGCATTAAGGACTTTTTCCAACAAATCTATGATGTTGCAAAACAGAGAAACAATTCAGCTGGAAGTAAAACTGATACCAAATTTATACCTGACATACTTTGTTGGGTTTTTACAGGTGAGATGGTCACAGAAGTCAGACATTAATAGTGAGACTGGATAGAGAAAAAAAAAGGTAGCAGTAATTTTAATAAGCACTGGCTACAACCAAGGTATGCAGAAAACCATCTCTGAACATGTCCAACCCTGAAGGACATGGGCTACAGCAGCAGAAAACCACACCAGGTGCCACTCCTGTCAGCTAAGAACAGGAAACTGAGGCTACAATTCACACAGGCTCACCAAAACTGGACAACAGAGAATTGAAAAAATGTTGCTTGCTCTGATGAGTCGCAATATTTTGATGGTAGAATAAGAATTTGGAGTAAAAGATATGAAAGCTTGAATCCATCTTGCCTTGTTAACAGTTTAGGCTGATGGTGGTGGTGTAATGGTATGGGAGATAGTTTCTTTCAACATTTTAGGCCCCACCAATTAAGCATGTTTTAGGGTCTATTTACAGCAGGATAGTCTGCTAGAGTCGAGGATTGGGGACTCGATTCAGTTGGAAACAAGATCAAGTTTCTGTTCATGCTGCATCACTCAAACAAATCAGACCTATGTTTTGGTTGTGTTTACCCACAAAGCTATGCACTGAACCCACAATGCACTTTGCTTAGGGTCAGCATTTTTTATCTGAACCAGTTTGTTTGTGCAATCACAATTCCCCAAATGTACCAGAGTTTCTGAGCAATCAAACTAGGCTTTGAATTAAAAAGGGCTGGTGAGAATGTGCTCTTAAATGCTATAGCCCAGTGATTCCCAACCCTGGCCCTCAAGGACCTCTATCCTGCAAGTCTGCTAATGAGCCATGAATTTGAATCAGGTGTGTTGAAGCAGGGAGACATCCAAGACCTGCAGGATAGTGGTCCTTGAGGACCAGGGTTGGGAAGCACTGCTATAGCCTACCTGAGTATTGCTGCTGACCATGTCCTTCCATTTATGACTTCTACTGGCTACTAACAGCAGGACAATGCAACATGTTGCAAAGCTTAAATCATTTCCAGCTCTTACATGACAATAACTGACTCACTCTACTCCAATGGCTCCACAATGACCAGATCTCAATCTAATAGAGAAGCTTTGGGATGTGGTGGAACGGGAGATTCTAATCATAGATGTACAGATGTCAGATCTGCAGCAACTGTGTGATGCTATCATGTCAATGTGGAGCAAAATCTCTGAGGAATGTTTCCAACACCTTGTGAATCTATGCCGTTAAGAATAAAGACAGTTTTGAGGGCAAAATTTTCTGACCCGCTATCAGCAAGGTGGACCTAATAAAGTGGCCAGTGATATACAGATAACTGCTCCCTTCTATTAGGTCCTCCTTTACAGGCACATATTGAACATCCTAATCAAGAGCTGAAAATATTCTTTACAGCATGTTAAAGTTATATTTTTTTCAGCACACGTGCGACAGGCATAAGAAAATGAGGCTGGGGGCTTGTCTTACTGCTGGTTCATGCAGTCAGTTTGGTGTATTAGTATCTAAAAAGCTGGGGGAGGAATGTAGGAAGAATGTATTCAGCATGGTAGACCAAATGTTGTTCCAAGGTGTGTAATCTAAAAAGCTTTTCATTTATGAATCATAACACAGAATAAATTATTGTTATAAAAGATTAATCATCCCTACGCTGTTCCTCAGATCTAAAACAGCTGGATAACATTGACTATGTTATAATTAATCTTTCACATTTAATTTAATTTGTTTTTCTAGCTTTATATTATTCATATGCTTGTAAAGGATGAGGAGAATGGCTGCTCAAAAATGTGGGACAAATGAAGAGGGTGAGGAAGGGAGGAAGAGCAGGCTGTGATAATGATGAGTGAGATGATGGCACACTGACCTAGTAATGCTGCAGCATCGTTGCCAGTGGGGATGAGCTGCCCTATTACTACTACAGTACACCCCTCTCTGACAAATACACACACCTCCATTTACACACACATTGACTCTAGCCGGCTCTTACACTCTTCCCTTTGCTTCACTCATCAACACTTTCTGTACTCCTTAACCCCTCACCCTCTCCTGTACTTGTTTCACCATCTGTTTTATCTCTCTCTGCTTTCATACCTGGCCTGCATGTTATGACAACAGATAGAAACAAGGCACAGCTCGCTGGCTCGAGCCTTCATACTGGAGATAAACAGAGAGAGGATGAAAAGAAGATGCAACTGTGAGAGAAATAATTCACGATGAGGAAGAAAAAATTAAAAGCTGATGGGGGAGTATAAAGGTTAAAAGGAAATCATGCCTCATTCCCTTTTGGTCACGGAGCAATTGAAAGTTTCTGGCCAAATAAATTATGGGAGTCAGATTCATTTTAAATAAACAAAGTCGAAATGATAAGGCAAACAAAAACAACACCATAGTCAAATCCTTTTCCCTTCACCTCCTGACTGGGTTCCCACCAACACGCGTCCCTTTGTAACACCAAACTGAGACGTCAAGAAAAGCAGCAGTTGCCATGGTAACCAGCTCTGTGGCATGTCTGCATGCTCGCACAAATGTAGAATGGGGGGGGGGTGTCGCGACATGTCTGCCACCTTTGTAGAGACGCAGAGAGAAACGAACGAGCATGAAGGAAATTTGCACGTCCTCATGAATGCTCTTGTTTTTTCTCCGCTTTGATGATGTTGTGTTTCCAAGCTCTCCAGTGACTTGAACTACTGTTTCATCAATGAGGCGAGTCAAACATGCAAGCCTGCCTGAGCTCTGGACATCACTGTTAGCATCTCTTACTCCTCCTCCTCCTCTTCCAGTGAGACTCGCTGCCAAAGCCTGACGAAGAGATACGTCTGCACAAGCCCCCCCAACCAAGATGGCTGTCATGTGCAGCTTTGTGGTTGCCTGCTGGTGAGGGCCTTTTTGCAGTCAATAAGCCAGTGGATCAAATTAATTTACATCACAAAGGGTCTTTCTTTTAAACACATGCACCCCCTATTCATGACAGTGGAGAGGGCTCTGCACCTGATTCTCCTTGTAATTAGGTGCTTGGCAATGCAAATGTTGTGTTTAGGCTGAAGTAGATCAGACATAAATCAAATTTACATCTCAGAATACAAACAAAGCAGCTTTTAAGCAGCACTGCATTTGCATTTGAGATACATTAATGTGCAGTGTATTATTAAGCTGCTTCTCTGGCTTTTCCAGTTTCTTGCTGTGCAACAAATTTTCACCCATCAGTGTTTCTCAGTAAAATAGCAAAAGCACACAGGAAACAGCCTGCTCTCTTGTTTTGGCGATTGTTTATGCATGAACTGCTGGCATATTGAGGAACCTTGGGAAATTACATATTCATCAAGCTGATATGCTCAAGTAATCTCTTCAAGGTGACTGTCCGAAACCTAACTTCTTGCTTCTGAGGAAAAATAAACCCCAGTGACTTGTTTCTGACTCCCTTGATCCAGCCTTCTTCTTCTCTTTTCTCTTTTGCTCCACTCTCTTTCTACTTGTGATGCTCATCAGTTTGCTTGCAGAGACTGAGAGACAATGGAGGCTTTTTAGTCAGGATTTGAGAGCTCATCCTGTGTTAGGGCATGAAAAATGGGCAATAGCACAAACAGGGGCATTGAGTGCTTCAGTTGGGGGAGGGTGTGTGGGGGTAGGGGGGAGTTCGGGTGCGAAGATTAGAAGGAGCGCCATGTTTAACGTGACAGAAATAAGCAGGGGGGTCAAGGCCAGAGGAAGTTCCCAAGCCACAATTTAATTTCTCATTGAATTTTGGAGCTGACATCTTCACATACATTTCCTACTGCTGTAGTTGCATGTTACATAATAAATTAAGGGCATTTCATTGTCAGAATTCACTGCAGGATGCACTCGTCTTAGCTGAAAACCTTTTCTAATCGGAGCCTTTAAATTGGAACAACAAACTAATTACTCATTGCTCTGCTTTTTATCCTGTCACCAGAGCCACCTTTCCCACCACGCGCATCCCACAAAGTGATGTTGACCACTTATTAACAGGAAGGACCAGACTGCTGTTCGCTGCAACAACGGCAAAAACAAACAAAAAAGCTCCGCTATTAGCCGCTTACAGCTGTAACATCAGACCATACCGACTCACTCCGTCCTCTTTCCACACACACACCCCACTCTGCATATGTCACTACAACAGTAGCAGAATATTTTCTTTTGTGAGCACAGTAACAATCTTAACATGACAGTTACATGTAATATGTCAAAGTCTGTTACAATATAAACTATGCTGACTGATGAAAAAAAAAGGAAAAACAATTTCTCCCTGAAAAAATAAAGTCTTATAATAGCAGTTGCTGTGGCTGGGTCTCTAAGGGTGGGTTTTGTATGCATATTTCCCATTATGCTTTGTGGCACCCCCGTTCTGCAGCGTAAGTCAAGTTTAACACCTTAATACTCTCCCTATGTGTCAGAATTTGGTGGTGAGATATTGTTTGTAATAGCTGTTAAATAAAAAAAAATGGAGGAAGGGGCACCACAAAAAAAGTTGTGCTTAGGGCACCCAAATGGCTAGGAGTATGTCACTTCATCGTTGGATTATAGATTCACTTTTAGAAACAGTCTATCGTCATTTTCAGCCTTTAAATAGACAAATATAAAAATAAAATTAGGCACATCTACAAATAAGCAGGCAAAATTTTAAACTACAAGAAGATATAGAAACACTGGGGAAGTTAGATTAGAAGTGACTGATCTATACTTATGCATAAACATGCCACAATAGCTCTACTGTTTTTGGTAAGCGGTTTTCATGTCTCATTGTCGCACCTCTCAAACAGGATGGCAAACAATCCAACGGTGTGACAATTCTAAATTTACTTAAAAAGCTACCATATAATTTGTATTAAAAAGACAGTTTTTAAGTTACAGAGAGCACTTTAGTCAATATGTTGTAAAAGTGTTGCTTGTTCTGGAAAAATAAAGATGACCAGTTATTGTGTGTGACATATTAAGTTAGTCATTTGCCTTTTTGTCATTGCCATCTCCCTTCTTGTGCACTCATTAACTTCACTGAACAGCCCATCTGAGTGACCCACTCAATGACAGAGGAAATGCTGATTCATACCGTTGGATTGGCTGGAAAAAGATTTTGAACTTTAACTATGCTGACAGCGTGCACATCCCAAACATTCAACAGACCTTTAGCAATGCTCCAGATGTGCTTGACAGACGATTGTTGACTTGGTCTACGAGTCCCCCAACAGACCAACTGCACTGTCGGACATACACAATGTACTTACAGCTGATTCAGCATATTGAATCATTGTCTGGTCTTTCAGTGTCTCTCCTATGCATTTGTCTGTATGGCTCTGAGTGCCTAAAAACTGAAGGCCTCTAGGTAATTATTAAATACAGACAAACCTACGTGCATTTTTCCAAGACCTTATCTTCGCAGAGAAGTTGTCTGCAGTATTTGAATGTTGATTGGCCAAATGTTTGCTTAAATTGGAAAATGAAGTGCTCTTGTCATGGGTCGCCTAGTAGAAAGAAGATCTGCAAAAACATATCATAGAAGAAAGACACATTTAAGATCAATACACGACTGTATCTAGACCCTTTCATGGCCTACGAAATCAGTGACGTCACTACTGTATCCGGAGGCAAAAATAGAGGAAAGCACATAAAAACCAGTGTAGAAACGAGCTATCTCAAGTGTTATTACGACTTAAAAATGTCGCTTGTTGTGTGTTTGGGTGTAAGAATAAGAGGAAAAACATTCCTGGCAGTAAATTAAAGTTTTTTAGGAAACCAATTCAGAAAAAAACAAAGACATTTATAGCTGAATATGACGAAAGGACAGGACATAGACGCTAATCAACAATTCTTGTGTTTGCAGCGCACACTTTATATCAGGTAAGATAAATGTAATGTTAAGTGATTGTTATTGAGTCCAAATTAACAAAATTGTACATTATAAAGAAAAATGTTGGATATATAACGTTGCCTTTATCAGCACATTGGCAAGCGCATAAACGCTAAACTTTAGACCGCAGCACACAAATATCGGGATGTAAATGGATGTATTTTATTATTTGAATGTGGCTATTTATGATGTAGTTGTAAGCATCCAGTGATTTATATGGTTTGCTTTTCTTTTTGCTGTACGTGGTGTCTCGATTAGGTACATGTAGATGTCTGGCCACTCCACCGTCGCCAGTCCCAAAAGATCTTCATGCCACTCCCGTAAGGTGTATGGATCAGACAGCCTGCTTCCATCTAGTTTTCTAAAACAGCTGTCACAGTCCCGTAAAGTGAGTTGTCTGTACTTATTCTAAGAGTTCTGAGACTTAACTACTTGCTTAAAAACCCTCCATTTACTAAAATGCAATCAAAAATTGTTTGCTGCCACTTGATAACATTGCTTCTAGCCTCCGCTTTTGCCTCCAGGCTAAGCTCCGTTCCCACCAAAATACGTCACGTTTGCAAACTTTGAAACGGTCTCTAAGTAAGGAGCTTTGGTTGTAACCCAACTTGTACACCCAAAAAAACCACCAAGACTATTGCCAACTTTTCATCTGAAACAAAGTTCTCAGTAACCATATCCTAAAACTACAAACTTCTATGGTGAGCAAATGATGATAACCACAGCTTTGTTAAGCACTTTTTTTAATTTCTTTTTTATGTATTTTTCAAACTCTTCTTATTTAGTACAAGTAATAGACTAATGTGCTCTTCTGTGCAGGAATGCCTTCTTGCAGAGAGGTAGTTGCATGTGGTGTTGGCATTGTGTTCAAGAGATATTTTCTTTCAGATGCTGGCCCAGAGGAGACATTTTTAGCCTAGTTTCCA
>JBAMHW010000022.1:7292066-7316798 GCA_037177495.1 Rhadinocentrus ornatus
ACCCATATACTGCTGTGTTCACTACATAGTACTTGCACACGACAGTGCCTTTGTGTCCAGTATTGTGTAGCTGGAAGCTTTTGCAGCAGATGTTAAAATGAGCCATGGGATACATAGTTCAAATTAATGTCCCTCATAACCATAAGGGATGCCAGCAAATAGTGTTACCACCAGATACCAGAGCGACGTGTCAGCCTGCTGAGATAAATTGTTATATGGCTCTCTCTCGTGGACAGATGTATGTACTGCAAGTGATTGCGTTCCGTCCCTGTGGTTGTCAATGAGCTGGACTACTTTGGTAGTACTACTCGAGTAATTTTCATTTTTCACCTCATTCGGAGCCTGCCCCTGCCTACCCTACCAAAAAAAAATATTTTGAGGCAGGCGTGATTTCTACAATTCTGCCTACGTCACGTAGTACGTCATTGGACGAGGTGGCCGAGTGGTTAAGGCGATGGACTGCTAATCCATTGTGCTCTGCACGCGTGGGTTCGAATCCCATCCTCGTCGGACTCTTTTTCATAGTTTTCTTTCCTCAATTAAAAAAAATTAATGAAAAAAAATTATATAATAACAGTGTCATAAAGTCATAAAAATAATGACCTTTTATTAGACATTTTGTTTTAAAGAATTAGTTTTCACTTGTCACATTCCTCTGAAACATGTTTTACTTTACATGTTAACAATTGTAGATTTATTTATTCGTATTTAATTACTTTTCTAAATCCGTGCAGTACCGAACTGCAATGTAAATACACATATTTTTTTCTATCAGGACTACGCACCCGTCTCTTATTTTGTATGTGCCTTTATTCGATTTTATTTTGGTTTATTTATTTTTTAAATTCTATCCTGCACTGTTTTGGTGACAGCTCTCCTCTGAGACAACTTTGTTGTGATATAGGGCTATTCAAATAAACTTGATTTGATTTGATTAATCTCGTTGTACCAGTGTATAATGACAATAAAGGCATTCTATTCTATTCTATTCTATAAGCTATACAGCCATGTTTTGGTCGTTTGTGTAGGACTAAAATGACAAGGGTTATGCAATTGACTCATTATATAATAATTGTCATATTAGTGTAGTAACATATAATACTTCAGATAAAAGCTGCAGCTGCAGCCCAGAATTGTGGGACGGGAAAGGGTGGGATATATATATGTGTATATTTATATCTATATATATACATATCTATATATATATTAGTGCTGGGCACGTAAACACGTTAATCGCGCGTTAACGCAATGATTAATTAACTGTGTTAATTTTTTTAATCTTGCATTAAGTTTTTTTTTTTTGTTGTTGTTTTTTGCTCACTGGCTTTGGTAACAGAAACCCCATGGCTGCAGTCCACACGGCTACCTTCCTGCTGCAGCGGTGTGTCTGATTTAATCGGTAGAGAGAGTGGGTTTATTAAAATGAAGAGACTGTCTGGAAGTTAAAAAAAGAAAATGAACCGACATCTCTTTTGTCTGGATTTTTGGTTGGGAAACTGCTCCCAAAAGACAATGAGAAACTTTTTTTTTAGCAAAGGTAAGACATGTTTTCTGATTGTTTTACAAACGTCAAGCATAAACTGGGTTTTCTCTGCCTCTGGTTCAGTGAATCTTGATCATAGCGAGATGAAACTTCCAGCTGTGGAATCTGTGAGATGTGAGCTTTCAGTAGAGGAGTCTGTTCATGCACTCGAGTGGACACGGGGAGACATTATATATGTTTACATAGTTTTTGGACTTTGTGTACCTGGTCTTTAACTGTTTTTTGTCTTAACTATGTTTGGTGGTCACAGAAATGGTTTTGCTGAGATTCTGGACTGAGGATACCACACACCTGACGCCACACCCGGAAGTCCAGATGTTAACCCCTAACTTCCGGTAGCGGAGCTAAGAATGCAAAGTTATAGAATTTCTAGACAGAAATCTGCATAATGAAGCACTAAAGGTGCATGGATGGAAGTTATTGTGCATATTGTGAATATTTCTCTCTCCTCACTATCTAGAAGCTGTGAGATTGTAATCCTGCTTTCTGTCTGTTCACCTGATGCTGATATTCATCAGAAATTGTTCCTTCTGTGTTTAGAAGGAAGCAGCTTCACAGCTGTAAATTCATCCTGCTGACTTTTAACTTTTAGTTAGTGAATCCTGAACATTTCTTCTTTCTCAGAAATACGCGATTTTATATATATTAAAAAATACTTTAACTGTTGCTGTTAAAAGAGAAAACTACTGCTAAATGTGTTTATGTGTTTAGTTCAGGGGTCTGCAACCTTTACAATGCTAAGAGCCATTTTCCCTCAGCCAACTAAATAAAACTCCTTTAGAGATCCAAATACTACGAGTCCTTTTCAAAAGGCAACTTAATATATATATTATATTATGCCCTAGCAGCTGTTTTGTGAACCCAAATGGGTTTGCAAGGAAGGCAGCCCACTTCCCTGATCTCTCCTTCCTCCTCCTCCTGTGCCTCTCAGCCCATGTAAAGTAAACAAAAAAATAAAAACAGTCCATAGTTTCCAGCCGAATGACAAGAAAAATAGATTAAAAAAAAATATTTTAGCCACGTTTTTAGAGGCATTTTGGAAGGTCCAGAAAGACACTTGTGACTCCAGAGTCGCAGGTTGGAGACCCTGATTTAGTGTTTGTAAACCAGAATTTACTGGATTTTCTTTATATAGCCGTAGGCCTTCTTTTAAAGGAAATAGACATTTTGCATGTAACAATGCGATTAATCGTGATTAATCGCAACATGTCTTGAGATTAATCGCAATTAATTATTTGGATAGTTGCCCAGCAACCAGGCCAGATTCGTGATGCTGTTTCCTGTTTTGTAAACTCAGAAGAACCCTTGGTTTTCTTCCTCTTTTGACTCTTCATCTTTCATGCCTTGTCTGTCACAGATGATGAGTTTTGCCTGTCGCTGTAGTTGGTTGCCTCCTGTGTGTCGAGCCCGTTAGCCATGAGACACATGCCAGATTGTTCACATGCCACACATAGGCTCTTATTTCTTACACTGAGAAATGACAATGCCGGAAATGTCCAGTACAGATGTCTTTTTTAAACTGTTGGAATGTGACTGCCATTGAACCATAGCTACACAACAGCCAATCAAGAAAGAATTGTTGTATCCGAGTGGGTTGTGAGTTATTCTGCGTGGCGTATCACCACCAGCGAGCTGACCTACCTGCCAGTATTTTACACGCACCACTAATACTACAAGTCCCACAATGCATTGCACCGCACGTCAATCAACACGGTGCAAGTGTCCAGCTCTTATGTAAGCTAAAGATAACACACAGAATTCTTTCAGATCACACAATGTTTTCAATGCACTGTAACAAAAAAACTGGTGTTAACTTCATGGCAAAGTGGAGATTTTAAACTCTCACAGTTTTTGTTTGACGTTGATGGACCGAGTAAAATCGGAAACATGACAGTTTGAATTTGAGTGTACAATAATATTAATCTCAGTGTTTTAGTGAGATGTGATGAGATTCTTAGGCTCTTTCAATGTTCTTCTCATAAATTACTTTGTTTAATGTTGGTGTTTAGATAAAATTAGAAATAACAATGAAAAGCTACAGAGAAAACCATAACAAAACAAATTCAACCAATTGATTATCCCTCAGAATTTCATCCATTTGATAAAAGCTACTGATGACATTAGCTATATTAGTCATGCAACATGCTAACACTAAAGATTTGTCTGTGGATATGAGGCCATTATCATCAAAAATCATTGATTTGTTCTCTGTACCTCAGACTGCTGATGTACTTGTTCACTGTTGCCATTCTTATCAAATAATTAGACATTTTGGAATTAATAGAAACAGCTCCATCTCAATCCAGCTGAGAAATATAATCTTTCCAGTGGCCCCTGGTCTGCATCATAGCCTCTTACCAGTGGGATGTTAATGACGCCTCACTTGGAAAGCAACCAGCAGTGGCTCTGCCATGAGATCCCCATGACTCAAGGTCCCTCAATCTATCGTTAAATATGAGGCTATTCACGCCATGCTCTGTGGGCAATATGACATGAAATGAAAATACATAATCAAATAAAAAGGTCCAAGTACAAATGAGGCTTTTAATGCTGTTTAAATTTTTATTTTTTTTTTGGCCAGTATGTTTACATTATTTAAAATCATGTCAATCTGACTAAATAAAAAAAAATAAATAAATAAATCAGACAGTTAAAGTAAACAAAAGTAAAGTAAAGTGGACAAATAAAATCTACAGAACTTTAAAGCTGTCCACTGCTTGAAATTATTCCTCTTTTACCTCTCAGTACTTGTAAACTGTATATATCTTTGCCCTTACTGAGATAACTGCTATTTCAGAAACTTTGGCATTTCAAAATGAGGAAAACATGTATATGCAAATATAAAAACAAAGAATAAATAAAAAAGAAAACATAATATATTGCAGACAGACCCAAAAAAAAAACCATTGTGTAATTTTTAAATTCTGATTATTCAGGCATCTCTAAACAGCCCTTGCAAAGCAATATTTATCCAAACCTCACAGTTTGTAGCTGATCGGAAAATTCCATAAATCTTTAGATTTAGAGGAACTGTCACAACTTAATCAGTGTGGGTAACTGAAAATGTAATGTTTGCATTGTTTAATCTCATCTTCAGCTTCAGATTGATCATGTAAGTAGAAATAATCCACAGAAAACTAGAAATCATTTTCTCACACTGAGAGTTAACAAGGCTTTTTGCAGTGTCAAAGATACAAATAAAAGAACATTTACAACATAGTGTTGCATTTAATCAAACATTCATGATCAGCAATGCTCCACAGATTCCACTCGTGCTTTAAAAGCCAGCCTGATGTGAATCTTTGTCTCTGTAGCTCTTAGTAAACATGTGATATCCAACCACTACTAGTCCTCGTAAGTGGTTGATGTTGGATCACAGGATAACAGCACAGAAGAGCGTGACTATCCTGTTCCTGTTGGCCACCAATCTTCACAAACTCATGGTATCCAATAGGTCCTACAACAGCGTAGTTGTACAGCCATTTTTAGTCTTATCCCTCTTATTTAAGCTCAGCTGGCTTTCTGCCAGGGTTGTATCAGTCCTCAAATACTGGGACCTGGGAGGTATAATAGCGTTGAGCTCGTGCTGCTCAGCAAACGCAAGCCTCTTATTTTCATGTTGGGTTTTTATCCCTTTAGCTATGCGTTTGCCGATGAGATAAATCATCTCTAGGACACACATGAAGATGCAGACGGCGCTGGATACCACCATAAACAACATGAAGATCTTCTTTTCTGTGGGACGACTGATGAAGCAATCAACGGTGTTTGGGCATGGTTCCAGCGAACACTTGGACAACCTAATAGAAAAGAGCAGAGGAGATTATTTCCACTACAAAGATACTGTGTTTACATATAAGAGATAGTAAATTAAGAGCATTTACTTGGGCAGGTCATATCCGTGATAGATTCGATATAGAATGTAAAGAAACGATGTGTCGAATCCTGCTTTGAAGACCAAACTCAACAGATAAGTCCACCACAGACCACCTCTTTTCTTGCCAGGGTTAGCATACAAATGAGAGCCGTTGTGCTGCTCCACATATTTCTTGTCCTTTCCCTCACGGTATTTAACATGAGCCATGACCATTAAAGACGGGCAGGTGACAAAGATGAGCTGCAGTGCCCACAGGCGGATATGGGAGATAGGGAAGATGTGGTCATAGCAGACGTTGGTACAACCAGGCTACAAAACAAAGTCAAAGTGGTTTTATGAGTTGCTGCTTTCTGAAATTGTTTTTTCAGCACAACAACAGTAGTTAAAACACACAGTGATTTATAATAGGTAATAGGTTATTCATTTGCTATTAAATGATGATTATAATCATGTAACAATGTGCTCTCAAAGACATGGTTTTCTGAATCAGAAAAGGCTGTTAAAGGAATCAAATAAAATTAAATAAATCTCTTAGGAATTTTTTCATCTAGTTTCTTTATAGGCAAAAATTAACCAATTTGTTGTGACAGCTCATGAATTTTCTCCTTTTACTGTCAAGTTTATCTCATGTAAACTTGCATTCTGTGTAATGGCCAGCAGGGGACGACCCACACAGTTACAAAAAAGAAGCCTGTTTGTATAGAAGTCTGCCTGCAACAAAAGTGTTAGTAATTTATACTATTGGGAAACTCCTTTCTCCTCCACAGTGAATGACATGTGAAACTGGGTGTACAAAAAACCTACCTGTTGGGTATTACACACAAAGTCTTTGCTCTCATCTCCCCACACCCTCTGTGCTGCCACCACAAACACCAGCACACGAAACACAAACACCATCGAAAGCCAGATTCTCCCAAATGCAGTGGAGTATTTATTGACTCCACTCAACAGACTCTCCAGTCCAGACCAGTTCATCCCTGCTTCTGTGGACTGGGAGACAGACAATTGTTTTCTGTAAGAAAGAAAAAAAGAGAAAATGATTAATGCTTGGAGTTTATATTAAAAAACCTTTGCAATCTTTAAGAGTACGTCCACATTTAGACTTGATGGGGGTAATGATTAGCCACATCTTGCCCGGTTTTATAGTCGGTGATGGGAATACATGGACAGGCTTGCATGAAATAACTACTCAACCAATATCCCAGAAAATACATCACATTCATGAACATTGTTTAACTGTCTATTTTTTTATGCTTTAAATTTATTATCCAAGCTTGTTAATATTATCAAGCCCCTCATTAGTAAAACTCCTGTTATCATTATCTTTATCTGTGAGATAAGATTTTGTAAACTCATAGAAGCTGGAGCCTTGTGATCCCCCTGCAGTGGACAAATAGGTTTGATACGTTTATAAAGATTAGAAATTAACTGATATTTGATTTTACTTGCTGTCTACAGTTTTAGCAGATACCATTTGGAGTAGGAATACAAGGGCTGTACATACAAAGAACAGAGAAAGTGTGAACATTATAACATAACTGATGCATCACATCAACTTCACATTCTCTGTAGTCCAATGAGTCTGCCATTTTCTAGTGTTGTTCAGATTTATTCAATTCAGTTTGAATATTTTTTAAATTTCAAGGGCAACTTTCTTCCACCAACCAAACCAAACACAAATCAGGTACAAAAACTGTACACTTTATTGGCTATAACCGCTGTCATACATTGCAGCTGGGATCTAACTGCTAATGTAAATGCTAACATGCTAATACAAACACCACAGCCTGTTATTGGGAATCCTGCCATTTTAGGATTTAGGGAGTATAAATGGTGTACATAATCATGCTCCTCAGACAGACAATAAAGTAACTGTTGTTTTGTTTTTGACATATTTAATGCTTTTTGTGGATAATATGAATTCTCAATAAGCATATTGAAAATTGTGTGGTTACAGCGTATGTGTAGGTGTAGGCAACAAAAGAGTTATGAGTGTGTGCATATTTGTGTCAAATTATAAAATCAATGTTGTTGGACAGATGCTAATTATTGTGCTTACATGAATCCTACTGAAAAGGGCAAACATTTGCTGTCCATCACCTATGATATGGTGTATGTGGCATTTGTTTGTGTGATACCTAACTATGAATATCTAGCCCATAACATAAAGCACCATCTAGAAGTGTCCTTAATTCCTCAACAGATTACTGCCCAATCACCTGGTAAGTAAGTAAGCAAAACACACATGCATTAAATAGTGGGTAGTTACCAGTCTGTACACAGTTTATGTAAAATATGCTAGCTAAGCTTATCATGACCTCCACTTGCTAAGTGGATGCTAAGTAGAGCAATCCAGCAGATTTTCAGTGACTAAATATTTACTATGATGACAGGAAAATAATTAGTCCTATCATGCACAAAAACAAAAGAAACCTATATTTTTTAAGTTTATGGTACTAGTGTACGCTCGGCATTTTTCACTTCCTGAAATCAGTTATTATGAACAATGACCACAATGCTGTCTGTCTCAAAAGAACAATTCCTCTTTCTGTAGAATATTTTCTTTTTTGCAAAACAGACAGATTCATAATAGGGGAAATATGCTCTTAATAATAATTGATGTGTGTCAGATTGGAAAAAGCTGGTGTAGTAAATCTTTATTACCTCTTTACAAAAAATGCAAAATGATTTTAATGAGACTTGTCAAAGTGGAAAAAGAAAATTGGTACACATCATCTAGCTCCTATGCATTTCCTATCACAGTGTCTGCTATGATAAGAGACTTTTTTGTGTTTAGAAGAACCAAACATTGATATTCTAATAAATTAGCAGGCTAATCTATTGTGAAATTGATTTTTATTTTGATACTATACCAATACAGTTTTTATCACAGCTCATGGGGTTGCCCTATGTAGCCTTAATTAAAGCTGGTTGTTATGCATGCGCATAATATGTCGTAATAAATCTTTTGAAAATTTACCACACATAGAAATTCCCGCATCAAATGTTGGAGCCTTTAAGCAACCACACCAGACAATACGAAAAAAACAACAACAAAAAAAAACAGGGATTTTTATTCATTATTTAAAAGTCCAATAAAACTACAGGAGACAGCTGACCTCCCCACCTCAGACAGGAACAGCTAATCGCTTATCTTGCAGTTTTAATAGCCAGAAGCCTTAAACAACTGCTAATGACATCCTCTCTCCTCAGAGCTGCCAAACAGTTTTAACACACCTGTGAACAGTCTCTGTCTCTGTCTCTCTCTCTCTCTCTACTACAAGTAAGAGGCTCAGGTATTATTATGCATTTTAGAGTTCTTTTATTGTTTTTACTGTTTACTGTTTTTGTTTTTAATGGTTTTATCTCCTGTTGGGCTGCTGTAATAGTGAATTTTCCCCACTGCGGGATCAATAAAGATTGATTGAGTGATTGATTGATTGATTTAAGTTCCACCCAGTCACATCACAATACTGTACTTAATAATATGAATGCATTATATATAACTCCTGAATACTGTCTGCCTGCATGCAGTCTTTTTGAGACTGTGCTCCATCATGGAAGCTATAAAGCTCACTGCTGCTTTGGGCCTCTCACTGCTGAGTGAGTACAGTGGAAAGTGAGGTTCATGAATGAAACCCTCCATGTAGTCCAGTGTAAATATAACTTCAGTCATAAACCTCCTGCCACATGCATGATTGCTGAGGTTATGTTACCAAGACACTGCTTTGTGTATGGAGTGTATCTGCAGAGCAGTTTATGGCTTTCTGCTCATAATTTCCATTGGTATGTAGAGAAACTTTTTAATCTTCTTTTTCCCCTTCAGTTGTCCTCTGATTTTCTCTTCAGTTAGCGTGAAACGCAAGAACATATATGAATTCGTTAAAAAAGAGTGGATCCTCTATTTTTCTCCTCCAGCCAAATAGAAAATTTGAAACATTTAACTAGTTAGATTCCTTTGTAAGCTGACGTATATCTTCATAAGCCCCATAAACCGATGGAATGTATGCTGTATTGGGTGTCAGAGCAAAAAGAAGGAACTCTATTTGTACAATAACAGAAGTCAAAGCTTTGATGGTTTGTTGTTCGCCTCATAATCTTAGAAAATTAGATCCGTGTGGGTTCTGGAAATTCTCCTCAGGCCTGTAATGTTTCTGGCACAGTGTAAGTTATCTGTGTTTAGAAAAGAGTAAAATATTTGGATTTCTGAAAACAACAGCAGCTCAGCACAGAGGATATTTCTGTGTTAACACTTTAAATTCTGAATGAACTCTCACCACTCAGTTGTTCACCTTTATTACGACTTTGCTTTCCTTTAATTACACCTCTGACCTGGATGATGGTTACTGACCCACATCCTAGGTCAATTATTGTAAGACATTGCCACATTTTATCATTCAATATTCCTAACTTCTTACAATAAACCTTTTAAGAGTATAAAGATTACAGAATAATATCCAAATCTGGCACATTAACATGACCAACAGGGTAAATAAATAATATTTATTATCTCATTAAACATTGATCTTGTTAAATTGACGGCTGTATCTAAAAGCAAGTAAAAAGTCACTCATGTAGTTTGTAAAAAAATTAGATGCAGATGATGTAATGACTTGGGTTTTGTTCAAATACAGACCATTGTCTGACCACTGTCAGATCTGTTGGACTGTTTGCATCTACATTTGCAAACGAGAGGAAAACATTTGTATCAAGACATCAACTAGTCAGCAGGGCTTGCTGTGGTGGTCACTGAATGGGATGATGCAGCAGCAGGCACTATACGAAGATGATAATTCAGGGGACATTGATATTTTGTCCTAACATTCAGGATGCTGCTATAACACATTAACTACAGAGTCACAGCTACATGCCATATATACACCTTGTTCAGGAATGGTTTGAAGATAAAGAGTTGAAAGATCTGGCTTGGCAACTAGTCTGTATCCAATCACACACGGGTGGGATTTACTGTACAAACAAGCAACAATTCAAATTATTGAAAGGATCTGCTGTTGTCCTGATGCTCGATAATATCGGACATCTTCAGGATGTCTTGTTAAGTGTAAGAGGGAGCTACTTATTATTTTGTGACTGGCGAATGTTTGCGGAAAGTATCATTTGATGCTTGAAAAGTGGCAGCGTAGAAAGTGATAGCTTTTATGTATGTCACATCCCTTTCTTTGTGATGAATCTACAACTGAAGATTCTTCTTCATTAGATGATTGCTAAGTGTCCTCTTTTACTTGATATATTTGTGCCTTACTCATAGCAAAAGGAAATGTCTCTTCTGATTAATTTTCTTATACGATCTGTGTGGTTCCTCATCTATTTCCCTAACTTCTGTCCCTGTCTTTACTGGTAAGGGGGAAAAAAGGTTCTGTAATTCAGCCTGTGGAAAAATTTTAACAAATCTGTCCACAGGATCTTTGTTTACCATTAAGTCTTAACTTTAAGAAACAGCTAAATTCATGAAAGCTTAACAAAACAGAACCTTACCTGGTGCTGAAAAGTCAGTCAAATACCCAGTATGTCGACACCAGCAAGAGAAGATTAATAAGAGAGCAGTGAAGCAAGACGAATCAAAAGAAAAACTCTCTTGCTCCTTTTTCTTCCGATTGTTCTTCAGAAATCCTGTCAAACAAGATTCAGAAGCTGCTGCATCACAAGATAAACATACATGAACACACGGACTTTACATGGCCCGTCTTGTTAGTTTACGGGAAGCCTGAAGCCTGAAGAGAAATGTGTAACCTGACACCTCATGAATAGGTAAATAAAACTGACTCGTACACTATTGTAAATACAGGGAGAGATCTTTCCCTGTTAGATGAATTCCTCTGTGTGTGTGTGTGTGTGTGGAGAGGAGAGGAGAAAGAATTATAGTCAAGGCAAAAAGGGCCACACCCTTTATGTGTGGCTACATTGAGTCATGGATATGCGGCCACATGAAAGTCAGATGTACAGCAAATTACAGTAAAAGTATTGACACGGTTTACCAGAAACTAACTTTAGAAAAGCTAAAACAGAGTTGGAAATTGGTGTTAAATCACTTTGTGTACAAAATTAGGGACGTGGAACTTGAGAAAAATTAACAAAAACTGTCAAAAACTGTGAAAATGTTGTTGGGAAAGGGACGAATTGAAAACAAATGTTACAGCTCATATAAGACTAAGTGTAACTATACCACACTGATTGCAGTTCCACAGTTTGTAGTAACGATTTCAAATGTTTGAGATGCAATTAAATATTTCAATATGTTGTACTTTTGTGTGTGAGTGTGTGTGTTTTTTTGTTTTTTTTTGTGGATTGCTGGTAGGAAAATGTAAAAGTGCTGTACTTGTTAAATTAAGTATGAAACAGCAGATGGCAGCACTGACTTGACATCAGACATGAACAGAGTTGGGTCCTTTTGACATTTTTGTCGTGATGCGACCCAAATTGAAAACTTGCGCATTTATTTGAAAATCAAACATAAAAAATACCCACAGCATTTTTTTACCCCTTTTTTTCTTTTTTTAATCTTCTTGGAACATTTAAAATCTGAAAGTACAATTAGTTTTTATGTACTCAGCATTTACAATTGGTCAAATTAAATTATTTTCATCAAAAAGATATAAAGAATGTGCTACCATAAAAAATCCACAAGTCAAGTGCATTGTTTCTATTAAGTCTTTATTTATAGTATTTAACATTTTTTGATGTGACAAATGTAAAATTTAACCTAGAATTTTTAAAGTAAGTTAATGTTTGCAATATTATTATACAATCAAAATTACTGGAAGTTATAAGTTACTACTTACACTGTGTAAACTACAATACTTGATTGAGTGCTAAACAGTAGGTGTCAGCAATAATTGCTATACGGCATTATCATTTATATAATCCATTAAATTAGTAGTATTAAAATAAAAGTTAAAATGTGAGTTTAGGGGGAAAATGTGAGACTGAAAGATCATGTTTTATGTATTGTAAGTAAAGTGTAACTACAACAAATACTACATTTATTAAAAAATTTGTAGTGAGGTTAAACCCCATAGGTATTTTAGACATCCGTCCACCCCTAATTCCTTTATATGTTGCCAAGGAGATAGGAAATAAGTGTAACGACAAGCGCAAACACAAATAAAAGTACTGTATTTAAAGGCAAGAACCATGTGTGCACATGAGCTTCTTAAAACAGTTATCAGAAAAAAACTTAGCTTAAAAAGTAAGGAATTATGTGTTTGGCGTATGTTTTTTTATGTTGTAACAATACATTTTGGCAATAAATCCTATAGCATTGAATTCTCTTTTTATTTCACAGGTGAGGCTAATCAGGGGCCCTTATTGGTTTTTTTAATGTGCATAGCCCACACACTCAACTCTTGATCATCCCACAAATGCATTTCCCTTACAAATGTGGCACTATTTAAAAGAAAAATAAGCAGGCTTTTCAAAGGTTTAAGATTTATTGCCAAGAAGCAAAAATAGAATAGAATAGAATAGAATAGAATAGAATGGAATAGAATAGAATAGAATAGAATAGAATAAAATAGAATAGAATTGCTTTTTTTGTCACAGTACGAGATTTAAAAGTGACATCCTATCAGATTCTTCATATTTAAAATTAGAATAAAATGTACAAATATAAGCAAAATAAAAAAATCATGTAATCAACCAAAACACACATTTCATGACTTTTTGTGCTAATTTTATTTCTCTAGGCTTAGTTATCTAGGACATTCAAGGCTCTCTGGTGGTGTTGGCTGCCTTTATTTACATTCTCTGTAAAAAAAAAAAAAAAAGGCACACTTCTTCAATAATATTGAGGTCCAGACTCTGTTAAGGATTCTCTTGACTATATGAGTTGACTATATAAATATACCAAATAATCGAGTGTAAATGATTATGGTGAATGAAACCGGAAGTTTGTATCTCAATTTTATTTTTGTAAAGTATCTAACCGGAAGTTGTCATGCGTATTTAGGCTAACTCGACATTTGTGTTCAACATGTCTCCCTCGCAGACTCGCCTCTGTCACTAGAAGCGTCTGGATTTTTCGTGAAACTACTGCATTTGTGAGTATTTACGTTGATCTAATGTCTGTACATTGATCCATTAACTGATGCAGTTGAGTAGCTGGTATTGTCTACGCCAGCAAGGTCACTGTACCCTCTGTCAACCGGTGGATGCTGTAGTCTGGAAGTGTTAGCTTGCTCTGGGAATGGGAACATGGTTGTTGACCTGGATTAACGGGACCTGGCTGGCGGAGCTTCAGTTGACAGAAGGCACGGCTTTTGTTTTGTGAGACAATTTCAAAATTAAGTGCAGATAAGTCTGAACGTTCGTGTTTTTATTTTAGTGTATTTGGAGCACATACATTTAAAGGAAAACCCTCGCTGGTTGCTAGGTAATTTAGCGTTGACATATCGCTAGCTAACGTGAACAGTCAAGCACTTTAAACGTGACTCTCTGAAGAGTAGGTCTCTGTAGCTGACATGTTTCTTACTTTTAGCTGCATTTTTAAGCTTTAAAATGTGCCTTTATCTTTTTGTCTATAAACACAGGTGAAATAACAGACGTTTTAAATTTGTCAAGTTAAATAGGCATGTGTTGGTGATTGTATCATATGAGCTAATAGTTAAGTCGAAGTGACGTTGTTCTCTTCTGTGATTAGTTGTTGGGCTGCCTGCCTGGGAAACCATGACGCCCTGGGCATTTATAAATGTCGCCTGGCAGAAAATTAGGTCAGTTGTTGTCATGGCTAAGTTGCTGTATCCAGGTTTAAGGGTAGTGTGTAGTCTTACGGCGACTTAACAGTAGGAGCTCAAACCAAAACAAACACAGCTGAATTTCAGCGTTTTAAACTGCTCATAAAGGTCTCCATCTCGGATATAAACTGAATAATTTAGGAGACAGAGTTTGCTCCCCCTTTTTAAAATGATTTGATATTTCCATATATGTTTTTCTGGGGGCATTTTAACCAAACAAGGTGTTTTAGTCGGTGGCTTGACTATAGCAGATTCTGCTGGCTTGATGTGAGCAGTAACTTTAACTATAACACCAAGTAGGGCATGCATAATGTAGTAATGGCTATTGAAGTATCGATCTTTATAATCCTTGCTTTTGTTACATAGTGTGGTTACTTGATACCAGACAGAGTTGTCAACACGTGGCACTCTTCCTCCCGTTTCAGTCTGACAAAGCATCACCTCTAATTACTTGTTGAAGATGAGGTTATGCTTTTCCCTATCCAGTCAGTAGAGAATTTAACATTTTAAGGTTGAAAATATATATATATTTAATCTTGCACTCTTGTAGGCAACCTGCTGCATTTTTGGGGTGATTGTTCACATGCTTGCCTATTTACTTGGGGACACACTAGCAAATTTGGGGTGTTTTTGTGTAATATAAACAATGAATATGAAGACAATATTCAGCAAAAGAAAGAAAATCTGAAGCTATCTTTTGAAAACCTTACCAGAATTGTGATTCATACAAATGCAATATTAACATTGCAAATAATTGTGTGAAACGAAAATAAATAACAAACTGAATTAATAGGAAAGCATAGTTATATTAATTAGGACTAATTATGATTATGATTAATTTTGAGAGATCATAGGACAGGTTATGGTAAATCACATGATTTTAAACTTTGCAAGGACAGTTGTGAGTTGCAATGCTGTATCTATTCCCCCCCAAATTATTTGTCTTCTTTGAAACGTGCAAAAACTGCAAATGACAAATACATTTTTATGCTTTTCCAGTCATCTTTCTTGATTAATATCCTTTAAGTGTGAATAAAAACAGAAATAGAATCCGTGCCAGTAGAGGATGATAGTGTTTAGATGATATATATTTCAATTAGACTGATTCAGAGATCATGAACTATGTTCATTGAGCATTAATGAATATAGTAACAATGTAAATGTATACTTAAAAGTAAGTTAATTCCTGGCCTAAGATTTGTGATAAATCGAACAGCTCTGTAGGGGTGACAGCTTCAGTCTACAATGAAATGTGTGCTGCTGAAGTCGGCTAGATGAGCAACGTTAACTTGTTTTCTTCTGTGTTGCAGGTTAGCATTAAGCTAGCGGGTTGTGTCAGCCAGGATCCAGAAAAGCAGCAGCATCCTCAATGGTGTGTCTACATCCAAGAGCCGTCACATTTTCCTGTGTCCGCTCAATGAACAATCTCATCAGCTCTCATCACGGTGAGTATTTAACCACGTGTCTCTTGCCACACAGTCCGGGCAGCTGATGCAGCTACACTGCACTCACATTCACACTTGCTACTCATGAGTTTATCTCATACAGGCTGCACATGTATGGCGTTTGCGAGGCTTGGAGGGGAGTTTTGCCAAGCTCAGCACCTGCTGCTTATTGTGGACAAGTGAACAGGAGGACACCAGCTAGGCACAATCACTGCCATTTACACACACAGGTTAGTAACACAAAGACTTGTAGTGTCTTAATGGGGAGTATAAAAATAAAAACAAAAACACCTAGTTTAGTGCATGAACATGGGTTTGAACTAAGGTAGTTGCTGAAACATGTTCACATTAGAAATGCAGGTGCAATCAGTCAACAGATACAGAGATCAAATTCGCAGTAAAGAAATAACCTCACAGATGTACTTGCTTAATGGGGTGTATACAATTAATGATCATCTCTTTACAGGTCCTTACCGCCATTTTTGCTCAACCCATATGAGGACAAGCCAACCTTCAGTCTGTGACCTGTCCTGGGGAGAAGGAGAGGAATTGGTTGCAGTCTGGAAGTTTCCTCTCTGCTTTTCTGCTTTCCTTCTTTTCCTTTATTCTTCTGCTCTGATTTGTACAAGTCTTCTCTGGATGGGCTAACTGATTGAGAAAAAAGAAGCACAGATTTATTTCTGCTCTGTTTTCTTTCTCTAGTGAGTCAAATCTTTAAGCAAGCCAATTTCCATTTTATTGCCAAGAACATTTTTCCCTACTTTGTCACCAAAAAGTGATCTTTTGTTTGTTGTTTAAACTTTGTTTTTTTATTATTATTATTATTTTAGCAGTTGTACTCTTTGCTCATAAACCAAACTGATATTTAGTTATATTGATCGCTTCTTTTTAAGTAAAAGCCCATTTTCGTTTTGAAAATTGTTACTCCATTCTCTGCAGCACAGTACTTTTCAGACTTTCAGCCTTTATTTACAAACTGTTGTGGGTATAAAAATGAACCGGCCGGCTCCAGTCGAGATCTCCTTTGATTGTCTGAGATTTCTCATCACGCACAATCCCACTAATGCACAACTGGGAAAGTTTATTGAGGTACCACTGCTTATATTTTTCTCAGTTTATTTTCTTGAAAAAACAAAGGCAACATTTTGTGTTTTGTTTTAATTTTCAGGATTTAAAGGCATTTGGAGTAAACACCCTGGTGAGAGTGTGTGCTGCTACTTATGACAAGACACCGGTGGAACAAGAAGGCATACAAGTCCTGGTAAGGGTTGCTTATTCAGCACCTTCACTTTTAGTGGAAGCAGTATTAGAAAAACTACATTCTGTAAATCATTGCTCACATTTAAAACATTTAATGGCACTCCAGTTATGAAAGAATTAAGCCTTCTTACTTACAAAAGTCTTAATGCAGATTCAAAATCTGGCAGTAAAGTGGTGCGACACGATAAAATTAATCCTACCAGCAAACTAAGGAACATAAACTTGATCAGAATAGCAGTTATATGATTGATCCAGAAATGTTTCATCCATCTCCCACAGAATTGTGAAGTTTAGCTCATTTACAACAAAACGATGAAGTGAATAATGACTTATCTGCAGGATTGGCCATTTGATGATGGTTCTGCCCCACCAGACCAGATCGTTGATGATTGGCTAAATCTGCTGCAAACCAAGTTTAGAGATGAGCCTGGATCCTGTGTGGCTGTGCACTGTGTTGCTGGACTGGGACGGTCAGTATGGAATGGTCTGCATTTACTATATTGCATCTATGGGATGCACACAAGAATGGGTAAACATGAGTGATCTGAGCCTTCCTTTTTTCCCTTTTAATTTTTTTGGTCATAACAAAACCACTGTGTCCTGTCCAAGTCAGAATTTACTTGTAGATGTAAGTTACAGGAGCGCTCACACTGGCAGAACCTCATCTAGAATTAAAAGGATTTGTCCTGGCATCAGTCAAGACCTTAAACTTGCTTTGCGTGTGCATGTTTTAAAGGTTTTATTTTTTCCATAAAAATAAACACTTTGTTTTAAAATGGATAAGATCTAAGTATACCCTTTTGTTGCAGCCATAGTGTTGACTGTTTCCAGTATTTAATTAGTATTTCTTCTTATATTTAAAAAGGAAAAAACAAACATAAGCTTTTAATTTTATTTGTACTTGGACGCAGTCTTACATAGGATATTTTTTTCTATGTAGGACCACTGAAAAGTCAGATTTTTGCTGGAAAGGCCTTTTTTTATTTTTTATTTATTTTAATATTTTAATCTGCTTGGTATCCGTTTTCAGAGCCCCTGTGTTGGTGGCCCTGGCTCTAATTGAGTGTGGGATGGAATATGAAGATGCAGTGCACCTAATAAGACAGTGAGTCCAAAGCTGAAATTCTGCTGTTCCATTGTTTTATTTGTTCATTTTTATTCATCATAATTGCTTGCTCACTTACGTTATCACATATCCATGAAATTATTGACACACTAACCCTTCTTGTTTTGGTTTTCATGTCTTTATTTCTGTTTCGTCAGAAAACGTCGAGGTGCATTAAATGCCAAGCAGCTACATTACCTGGAGAGCTACAAGCCTAAACTATGTCTGCGGTCCAAAGATGCTAACGGACAAAGCTGCTGTGTACAGTAGGAATATTAAAAAAAAAAAAATTGAGTTTTTTTTTTCTTCTCCTTGGTTTGTAATCTCACCTGAACTTGTAAAAAAAAATCCTACAAATATTAAAGTAAATGGCCTATAAAAAATAATTTTTTTTTTATTCCAGAGCATTTCCTGTCATTTTACAGCTGCAAGTTCAGATTTATGTTGTTCTGATTTAACTTTGGAATCAGACATTACAAATCATATGGCGTCCGTATGCCTGAGTACATTTGACAGAATAATATTTCTTCTGTGTTCTGCAGCTTCATAGTCGTTCTAAGCTGTATACAAAAAAAATCTACAGTATGTGCATTCAGAAGCCTATTGGTTTATTGCATCACTTCTTACAGTGGATGAGACCGATTTATTTCAGGTTCTCCTCATCGGCTAAATGAGAAAACTGCAGCCACAATTAGCTGAATATGACTTTGAAAAATTAAAAAAACATGCTATATTTATATGTAAGAAATATACTAAATGTAGCTATATAAAAAAAAGTGTCTTCAGTTTGCCAATTTAAAAATGCTGCATTAAAATTAGGGATGCATCGATCCACTTTTTCCTCTTCCAATACCAATATCTAAGATTTAGTATTGACCAATACCGATTTAAAAAAAAAAACCAGCTCTGAATTACCTAACAAATTATGTCTCATTGTGTGGAGAAGACAGATCTTTCTTTTGTGCAAGGCAACATCAGACTTGACTTGAACATTTCTTTCCTAATTTTTAATAACAGATACAAATGTACTGAACTTCCTACGTATTTAATGCCTGTGAACCAGTACAACAATCTTAAATAAGCATTGCAAGCTTGGTCAAATGTATAATTATATAACTAAACTTCTGGTCCAGTCAGTGCAAGTAGGAATATAACACCCAGTGTAAAATAATAAAAGTGCTGAAACTGAAAAAAATATTAGCAACATGTAAAAATAATCAAGAACAAAACCTCTTTGAAATGGTTAAGTCAAAATTCAATGTAGAATAAGCAATGAAAAAGCTCAAATTTAGGGTAAAAATAAAAACAAAAGAATGGCTCCACTCGCTTGGTTGGTAGATATTTAAAAATGAACAGAAATCAGCTCCTAACAATTGTTTAGTTATTAATTATTGTATTTGTATTCATTTTGATGCCTATTAGCTTTTAGAGTACAGTTATTCTTTTATTTCTGCATCCACTCTTAACACCAGTGTTTAAAAACTTATCAGCATTATGTTATTTACCTTATTTAAATGATGGCATGTACTTTCTGATTCTTCAAGGTCGCACGTTCACATTTCTCCTCCTTCCCAATGTCAGACACATCCGCATGCACACACAGGTGAGCTGAGCATGTGTGGGGAAAATATGTGGCATAAATAACAGAATTACCAGGCTTCATAAATTTACACTCCATCCCGCAGATAAAACTGACGTAGCGTAGTTTGATCGTAGTTTTAACATTTTCAGCTATTCATCAACGTCTCTGCTCTATTGTACCAATTTGTGGTCTAGTGTAGATTTAAACTGCAGCTGGGTCTCTCAACCACTCGTTTCCAAGGACCAGCTCAGCTTAGAATTGGTTAGTAAAGCTATGCTCAACATGACAATAGTCAACATTTTGTTTTTCCTTTTTGGTGCAAAAACTCTGCAAGCCAGAATACTTTAAGCCCTGAAATTAAACATTCATTTGAAAAGCTGCTGAATAAAACATTAGCTTCACAAGCTTCGTCAAAAAAAAATAAAATAAAATATATATATAAAAATTTAGTTGTGGAGCTTTTTCACACACATACTACTCAGTGTCAGTGACCTGCTCGAGCAGATTTCCCACGCTTTTCAGAACATTCACTGCACAAGTTTTGCACGTAGCCGCTGAATGTGTTGGCTGAGGCAGTGTGAAAATGTTCCAGATGACTGATCCTTTCGTTAGCTCCACCTGAAGAACAAATGTGAGCCCCCGCGTAGCTTGTCTTTGTTCATAACATCACTCAAAGCGAACAGTATAGAATTACACTAAATAGATCTGAGCTTTTGGTTTGGGCTCATTGTCATGATACCCGATCTAGAAATGTCTTCAATATCAATAACGATACCAATATCAGATCGGTGCATCCCCAATTAAAATTAGAGTTTACCTACTTGTCCCAGATCGGACTCAGTCTGCTTTACTAGAACACACTTGTGCTCTCCAGAAGTTAAACAATGCAAGTGTCCCAGTGTGTGAAAGATAAGTTAGTGAATGTATTTATTAATATAGGAACACATGAAGCTTTTGGTAGATTATCTTGTTAAAATCCGCATCCCATCTATATTTCTAAGCTTCCACTTTATACATAGTAATGTTTGGGAGTGGATGATTTGAGTGACAGTAAACCGAGTTTGATATAAATCCCACAGACTCTTAAGCATAAATAATGTTGATTTATAATCTGCATGAAAACAGTCCAGGATGTACTGTTGAATGACAGTAACTCCATACAGACGCATTAGTATTAGTAAATAAGCTGACATTTAACAAAATGATGCCGCTTTTGTCATCACTAATTAATCGGACAATCCTCCAAATACTTTGTTTGTTCCTTTCACAACAAATCTGTAGCAGGAATGTGGAGCCAACATGGCTGCAACTGAAAACCTAGTGGCCATAGTTTCCATGTCTTCAGCCAGCTGCTGTTTTCATTACACGCTCTTGGTCTTTGTGCTGTTTTATTTTCTGTTGGTCTTATTTCCTTTCCCTTGTAATCTGTATTTCCTTGTTCTTGTAATTTATGGATCTTACTGTGTTTCTTTGTGAAATGTCCATCTGATTGAGAAGCTCGTCTGTCTTGGATAATTAAAGTGCTTAGTGCTGTCAAAAAACCAAAACGTTTTTGTTTGTTTTTTAACTTCAATGCTAATCATTTATTTATATCTGTGTCTATATTATAAGTCAAAAAGAACTGTGATGTAAGATTTAATTTCACAGCATAATTATTTCTAAAAATTAAAACCTGGAGGGTTTTATTTCCTTTTTTCCTTTTATTTATAAATGGGATGTTATTTTGTTGAGTCTCTAAATTTGTTCGTGCCGTGTTGTTTTAGATATTGGCAGATTTTCAGATATATAATATATAATAGTTACACATTGTTTTGTCCTCGTGTTAACCACCTTACTTTGGTTAAATGAAGCAGCTGGACAGAAAGGTTGCTTCTCTTCCCACGCTTCCTGCCAGATTTCCTATTCGTTTTTAAAATCTGACCTTTTAAAGCATTAAATTACCTTTCATCCCAAATATATCTCAGACCGACTGACCTGGTATGCATCTCCCTGACTGTAGAGATCCACAGATCAGCCTTTTTCTTTAAAGATCCTGTCTCAGGCACACTGCGTCTCTACTTGCCATCACATTCTCTTTAACCTTCCCTTTTTAAAAAGTCCAAGTAAACCACATTCAGAGATTTGCATAGAAACAAGTTAGACATTAAATCATACATCTGGAGTTTGACTAAAACACTGGTTTTCAGCAACTTTTTATGAATTATTTGGCAGATTAGTAAAAGTTACTGCATCCTTAACCCTACAATGTAATAAGTAGGCCAACTCTGATGTGTTAGCCTCAGATTAGCAGCTAGATGGCCAATTGTTCTGAGAAATAAACGTTCATATAAGTAGCTTCACAACACTTTTTAAATATGACTAAAATATTTAATAGCTGCAGCATGACTATGCACTTTACTTTGATTTACATTGAACTAAGCTGTGTTTGCGTTGGATTTTTAACTGACCTGAGATCTGTTTCACCCAGACATCCCCAGCTTCTTCGGAGAATTGCTACGTTACTTGTAATCTTGAGAGGTCAATCATGTTTGGCTGAGTGGTTAACACATTTTACTGTGATGTGACAAAAACCTGGATTTATTTCTCATTTTCGCAGAAATAAATATACGACTTTAAGAAATTATTATTATTATTATTACATTTTATTGCAGCGTTCTTCCGAATATCCACCTTATCTCTTCTTTTAAAGCCTTTTAACATTAAGAAAAGTGCTTTGAAAATAATATATTTAATTGGGTTTCATCACCGAAAGCCAATTGTGACCAATAATGTCTGAATACAAAAAGTCAGAGCTAATAGTGGAAACTGTTTTGTAGATATTTGTATTTTTGCTTTTCTGTGCTGGTCTGCTTATACAGCAGTTCCAGGTTGTAGTGATTGGTTATGTTAGATGAAGCCTGATGTAAACTCTGACCTTAGCATGCCTCTGTCAGAGGTGATGCTGTGTGAATAAGCATCACGTGGGGGGGGGGGCTGACTGGTTTTATTGACTGCCCTATCAACACGTGCACAGGAACTAACCTTGAACAAAAGAGTCACATTTTTAAATTCTTAGGTTTTAAACATCAAAACATTAAATAAATAAAAAATAGTTTATTTCTTGCCACATCTTAAAATTAAGTAAAACAGCTTTAGTTGAATGGCACATGATGTATTGCACCATGTTGTCATTTATTAAACAAAATCTAAATTTAAATGTAGAAGTACAGTCAAAATCAAAGAAAGGGTCCATCCTCACTCCATCCAGAGAAATTCATACAGTAAATATCAGAAAAAGGCAGTAAATAAAATGAACCTGATTAAATGATCATTGGCAGCCGTGAACACCTATAAAAGCAAGAGGTTCTGGCGCTTTCCTGCTCTGCAGCATTCAGGTTTGTGTTAAGGCAACGCCATGGAGAAAAGACATCAGCAATGATCTTACAGACGCAATTGTTGATGCCCGTCGGCAACAATAGTTTCCTCACGGGCAGGCTGCCATTCCCTAACCTGGGAATAGTTATGATCCCATTTCCAAATATCTGGAGTCCATCATTCCACAGTAAGAAAGATTATTTGTAAATGGAGAACACTGGCTACAAATCCCAGTCAGGAGTGGAAATCTCAATAATAATAATAAATAACAGGAGAAATTATACAAAAAAAAAAAAAAAAGAGAAACCACATTTTTTGGATGTATTGCAACCATGTTTGGTGAAAACCAATGCAGCATACCAGCAAAGACACCTTATACCAACTATGAAGCATGGTGGTGGAGGGTTGATGGTTTTGGCTTTTATTGCAGCCACAGGACCTTACGATATTTGAGTCTAGCATGAACTCCTCTGTATACCAAAGTATGCTAAAGTCAAATGTGAGATACATTCAATTTAAACTTTGTGAACTTTATTATTTGGCAGCTTAATTAAATGTAAAATCGATCACTCCTTGTTTGCCTTTTAGATAATTTTAATTTTAACTTTGTACAGTTAACAAGAGTTTGATTCAGCTGGCTGTGAGGCCACTAAATTAGACAGTTTCCATGCTGATAAACTGGTGGGGAACAAGCCATGTTCAGTCCCCCATAGCAGTCTGCAGGTTATACTCTCCTGTGGACACTAGAGGGCGGTGATCTCACAATGGTTTACAAACAAGATTTTTGCGCTTGTATATTTTAAGTTGGTGTATTTAATGTTAAAAGATAACGCCATATCTAATCACATCCTAACAATAATCATGTTGCTACAGAACATACAGCACATCAAAAATACAAAAGTTTTTGTGATGTTGCTGCTGTATGGTAAAGGATCATGTTTTTCTGGCTTGTAAAATATGTCTCTAAAATGAGAACATTAAGGACAAACACGCCGTCCTTGGCAGCACAGGACAGCTCTGTGATAATCTGCTGAATTTATGGCAGCTGCACATCTCTAAACTTAGTGTAAGCTATACAACTGTGTGTATATGTGTGTTTTCAGTCTTCTAGAGTCATTGGTCTTCACTCCATTTTTATTTACAGCTGTAAGGAAAGAAAGACAGCTGTCTTGGTGAGAACTGCATGACAACTGTAACACCTGAACAATGAATAAAATGTAAATAGTTTTCATTTTGGTAAATTATGGTATATAGAGATTGTAAAGGAAAAGCAAAGATGATGAAGATGAAGGGAGCTCCAGAGTTTGTGAGCAGAGCAGCTAAAAGCCCTGCTCCCCACGGTAACGAGGTGAGGGGAGGAGATAGAGAGATGCAGAGATGTTTGGGGTTGAGGTAAGTAACCTCTCTGTTAGCCTTAAAAACAGACACACTTCAGGCAGTGGATTCCAGCAGCTACAAGAACAGCTGGACTTGTGTTGGTTGATCATTGGGCTTTCTGTGTATTTACTCTACAAAACGAGTAATGTTTAAATCCTTTTTTCCTCGGTGAGATAAAGGACTTTCTGTGCTTGCAGAACCAATTAGCTCTTTTTTCAAGTTCTTTTATAATATTCTTTTAACAAGGTTTTGTTTTGGAAATAGAAAAGAGCTTAAAGCTGTTTTCATACATATATTACACACACAGATTCTAATTAAAGTTAATGATCCTGCTGACATTGCAGTTAGTGATATCGTTTGATGGCCACCCACATAACTTTCTGTCTTATCTTGGCCACCCTGTTAAACATTTCCTGGCTATGCCACTGGGATGTGTTGC
>JBAMHW010000022.1:7328030-7375586 GCA_037177495.1 Rhadinocentrus ornatus
TCTAGCTGATAGACAGGTGTTCAAATACTTATTTGCAGCTGTATCATACAAATAAATTGTTAAAAAAATCATACATTTTTTTTTTTAGATTATGTCTCTCACAGTGGACATGCACCTGGAAATTTTGGAATTTAAAATTTCAGACCCCTCCAAGTGCCGACACACATAAAAAAAAAATAAAATCATGAAAACGTACAAAAAAAAAAAAAAAGGCCAATCAGTTAAAAAACTTTGTTTTCCTGTAAGCTTATTTTTGCATGTTTGTCTGTGCGTGAAGCCCAGTGTGTGTAAGAGATTATCTCCGTTGTGTGCCTGTATTGTTTGTAGTTGATGGAAGTGCTGTACTATCCCTCTGAGGAGCTTGGAAGAACATTTTGTTAAAAGAAAAGCTCCACATGCATGCTGATAACCAACATGGCACTCACAAACATATCTGTCATTTATAAGAAAACATCTTTTCTGATTAAAACTGAATTACAGCTCTAACATCTGAGTTACTCATGTTAGCAAGGATCTCTTTACCAGTGTCAAATGCTGCTTGCCCATTTAATTCCATTAAGGCTGAATATAACTATTTAATTAACAAAAGTCTATCCCGTTTGCTGTAGTCTGGTTAAAGATGCAAGCAGAAGCAGCAAAGGATATAAGTCAGATCAACACTTTGTAGAAGATTTATTATCTTGTGTTGGTGGCACCAAAAAGGGTGAAGGGACTGTTAATGTGGCCATGCTAATGAATATATTTAATCAATAGCTACACAGTCACTATAAAGCAATTCTCTTTTCCTCTGAAGCATCCACTGATTTTCTGCTAGTGTCGATTGATGCAGTGGAAATAGAGGGTATCTGTGTGTATTTGAGCACATGCACCCAACATGTGACCTTGTGCCTGACAGAAAGAGGGGGGCACCGCTCCTCTGCCAGTGTACTTTCTGTGTCCTCTCTGTGTACCAGTGCAGTCATGCTGCAGTGTCTCAGTGTAGCCTCTCTAATCTCTGCCCTGCAGCTTTACCCCTGTTGCTGCTGGACAGCTTCTCCCTGCTCCATGGTACTAACAATTCATATTCACATGATGTCACTGCTGGTACGTCTACTGATTTCTTGAGTAATTAACAAGTAGTTCTTTATTTCTTTCTAATATTTAGGCTTTTTTGTTTGTTTTGTTTTTGTCTAGTTTTTCTTTTTTGTGCTTTTTCAAACATATTAAATGACAAAATGAAAGAAGCAGAATCTAGTTTTTTAACACTTATAGTAATTTAAAGTGTCATTATGTGTGTCAGTATTCTGCCATTACTGATTTTATTTAAGTGAAGACATCAGTGTCGACCGTCAGTGACCTGCACGGCTCCAGCTCCAATGCACTCGGACAAAAAAAAAAGAAAAAGATCAAATAGATGTTGGTGTTAAAAGATGTTATAAAAGAGCGATTTTTAGAAATATTCTTTAAGCTTTTTTTTTAGAAAACTTATTCCAGACATTTTTTCAGAGACTTGAGAGGAAACATGGAGGCTTCTGAATAAAGAGTTACACTTATAACCTGAAGCTTATAAGTAAAATCCTCTCAGCCAACTTTTATTGTCACACTTCTGATTTAGCAAACACAGACACTTTATCACTCTTACCTCCCATCATCCTCCCTTTCTCACCCTCTCTCCACCTCCTCAAACGGACTAAAAGCCGACTCCCTCCCTTTTCTCCTCCCTCACTGGCACACTCTTATATCTGTGTTCCTTGCCCTGGCAAACACACACACACACCTTTCAAATGCTCTCATCTACAAAGACACCACTTTCTCCTGATGACACCACTAATGATCTTTTAGCCTCTCATTCAAACACACAGATGTGCACACTCACACGTAGACATACAGTGTGTGGATATGGTCCATGGTTTTCCAATGAGGCGTTTTTTTGGGCCGGCGTTGGAGCGACTGGTGGGTCTGTCTAAAAACCTCAAATTGAGTAACTGCAGGAAACCAAAGAAGAAGCTCAAAACCAGGAAAGTCAAACCATGGGTGAGTGAGACAGAAAAGCTTTTCTTTTCTGGGAAACTTAAGTAATCTATTATTAAACCCCATCAAAGGAACATCTGTCTTCCCTGAAAACTTGTGTTTATATTAGTGTGGATAAAGTTCTGTCACGTTGAAATACTTTTATGTTACAGCTGATCAAATTAACGTTAGGATGTGAGAAAACCAAGATTTTAGAAGTTTACTATGTTCCATCATAATCCCACCACCTGAGTTACCAGTAAAATAGTTTGTAGTGCAGCATGGTTAACTGGGCTATTTGTCAATCTGGCCTGCTCTCACACACACTTTTTTCTATCTCTGACTATCTCTTTTTTCCCTTTCTAATGCTTAAAATAGCCAGAGTCCCTTCATTCAGCAACAGGAGCTTTCAGTAAGCAACAGTGTGTTTGTGTGTGAGTGAGTTAATCTAACTGGTAGAAACAAGTCATCCACATGAGAATTCATTAATAAACTAATAAATACTGCATATTTTCAACTTTACCTACCACTGAATACTAGTTTTCCTTAGGATTATTGTAAATGATTACTGTAGAGAGCTGTTCAGTTATATTATGGTCTGGTTTGGTTTGAAAGAATTAAATCAGTCATCAAGATATATTCTAATTTATTTTAGCAACTATTTGAGTTTAGTTTCACAACTGTGGCCTGTTTTTGACCTATATACTGGTGGCTAACTATAGAGGTTCTGCAGTGCGGCAGCTATATTAGAAGTCCACAGACAGTGTAAATGTCAGATTACGTTTCTAGAAACAAAGATGACCCTGTTGCCCTTATTTATGTTCTTTTTTTTAAGAAGAACTCATAATTTTGCAAATGGCAAATCTTAATTGAACATAAATGTATGTTTAGCTTGTGTCTGTTTACATGTTCTGTGACTCTGATAACAAAAATTACTTTTATGGGCAGGTTAATCTCTGCTTTTGTAGTTGATAAAGCTCTGTTGTCAGATGAAAACTACAATAAGGATAAAATTCAGGAATTATCAACAGATTAACAGGTTGGATTTGATCTATAAACTAGCAACATGGTGCAAAAAGTGAGATTCAGATTATATATTAATCCAAATGGGTAATTAATTTCTGCAGTCTAACCCCTTCCATATAGATAAAATTAAAACAATTCAACACCTCCCAAAAGCAGCTTGCTAATAAAGGTAAACAGGTCAATAGGATGTAGGAGACGTTCCAAAACAGTTGGGACACTGAAGTATGGCAATAAAAGTGTTAGCTCATTTTTAATTTAATGGTCGAAACACATCTTAAAAAGAGTTGGAACAGGATGATGTTTAACAGTGTGTAGCATTTCTGTCTTCTTTTAACATCTGTCTGTAACATCTGTCTGCGGACGTCTGGAAACGGGAGAGACCAGTTGCTGGAGTTTTAGGAGAGGAATGTTTTCCCATTCTGGTCTAATGCAGGATTCTAGCAGCTCAACCTTCATGATAAACCAAATGTTTTTTATTGGTTGAAGGTCTGGACTGCAGGCAGGCCAGTTCAGAACCTGGACTCATCTCCTGAGAAGCCATGCTGATGTGATGGATACAGTATGCGGTTTAGCATTGTCTTACTGAAATATGCAAAACCTTCCTGAAAGAGACGTCTGGATGGAAGCAGATGTTGCTCTAAACCCAACCAGTTTTGGAATTGGAGATGTACTTTCAGAGCACCTGGTAGCCCAATGAAGGGAACACCAGACTTTGTAAAGCAATTAGAGA
Organism: Rhadinocentrus ornatus; assembly: GCA_037177495.1. Taxonomy (NCBI): domain Eukaryota; kingdom Metazoa; phylum Chordata; class Actinopteri; order Atheriniformes; family Melanotaeniidae; genus Rhadinocentrus; species Rhadinocentrus ornatus. Next base: position 7,331,776 of record JBAMHW010000022.1, read on the forward strand.
CCATACTTAGGATCTTACTTAGATTTCAGCTTGTGAGTCTCATGTGTAGCAGAATACAAAATGTACTATAAAAGAAACATTTCTTATAATTTTAGACAGTCTGCACATTAAGAATGTGAGTGCTTTAGTGCAAATAAGTGGTGTGCAGTGTAATGCACAAAGTCAGAACAGAGCTAAAGAAAGAAAGTTGTTTGTGTCAACATGGTTTTGCATTCACCGTCCACAGTTTGACCCGAGTGCACAGCACTGTTTTCATTCACAGGCAGCTGTTTGGTGTCCTGCATATGCATCTTTTTTAGACATGTAACTGTTCCTCCTTGTCACTTGCCTGCAATATTAAACAAAAACAGCTGCTTTTGTACTTACCTTTGGATGATGGTTCTTCATAAAAATTCAGTCGTCACAAAATTTGTTTTTAACTAATTCTGATGGATATAAAATTTTATCTTCTCAGACACTTCTTTAGTGTAACAATGTGTTTGACCACATGAAGCATTACAGCCCCTGCGAGGCTGCGATAAGCTGACCTAAAAGTGATTTGGGGAGTAGTAAAAACTCCTACTGTGTTTACAGGATTTTAGGGTTTTCATGTATGGATGTGTTTGTAAATGCCTGTTTAATCCAAGCTTTTAGGAATGTGTCCCTGGTCAGTCTGACTGCAAGCAACCAGAAATTACTTCATATGATCTGGGACAGGTGTGCAGGATACTGTGTATTATTGTGCATTAAATATTCCACCACTGTGTGTTCATGTGTGCACATCCTGGGCCATGTAGACACTGTGTTTCTGTGTGTGAGAGAGAGATAGAGAGAGGAAGGAAGAAAATAAAAAGCCACTGAAATTAAAAGTGTATCTGTATCTATATGTGCTTTGGTGTATGTCTGTGCTCTCCTATCCCAGATTACCCTAAATTTATCTTTCAACTGCTGACGATCTGTAATGACATCACCACTGACATTGGCAGTGACATCAGTGGAGGTAACACATGATGTCCTTTTCTGATTGCTATTTTAATCTTTTGGCTGCAGCATTGAGAGAATCTGATGACAAAATCAGATGGAGTTATTACTACCCAACTCAAACTAAAACATTAGGCTAAATTTAACATTTTCCGAATATGCCGATGAGATTAAATCAGATTGTTAAATCTTTACATAAAAAAACAACAACATGTAAAACAAACAAACCACTTGAGGATTTGATTTGAAATTTCCATTATACACTCACCAGCTACTTTATTAGGAACATTTAGCAAGTACTGAGCCCTCTGTTGCCTTCAGAACAGCCTTAATTCCTCAATGCATAGAATTAAAAAGGTGCTGGAAACATTCCTCAGAGATTTTCTCCATATTAACATGACAGCATCACACAGCTGCTGCAGATTTGTCAGCTACACACCCATGATTAGAATCTCCCGTTCTACCACATCCCATTGGGGCTTTATTGGACTGAGATCTGGTGACTGTTGAGGCCGTTGGAGTCCAGTGAAATCATTGTCATGTTCAAGAAACCAGTTTGAGATGATTTAAGCTTTGAGACATTATCTAGCTGGAAGTATTCATCAGAAGATGGGTACACTGTGGTCTTAAAGGGATGAACATGGTCAGCAACAATACACTCAGGTATACTTTGGCATCTTACTGTTGATCTAAGTGTTCCAAGAAACTTTCCCCCCACATCATTACACATTCACCATCAGCCTTAATCATTTATACAATCCAGGATAGACTAATGCTTTATGTTGTTTACTTCTAAACCATTTCCTCCAAAGAGGAGTAGCACCCGGTGTGATCTTCTACTTCAGCTTCTAAGGTTGGACGTGTTGTGCATTTAGAGATGATATTCTGCCATTGTTGATTGTAAGCAGTGGTTATATGAGTTACTGTTGTCTTTTTATCATCTTCAATCGGTCTGCCTGTTCTCCTCTGATATCTATCTTTCCTCCCACCACTGGCGGTTAATTGTTCTTTTTCGCTGTGTTGGCAGCTTCAGAAATATTTTGAATTATGCAATCTATAACTAGATTATATAATCTAATGATTATACCTTCGGATTTTGTTGATTGCACAGATGGGTGGCTAGCCCAAAGCAGTTATTTAATGTGAAACAATTCTTTATTTAGTTTTTTGTGTCCCCCCCATTTTAATAACTGAAATGTCAGTCATTACATTTACCCAATTATTTCTATGATTACAGGTGATCCTGACAGTTTACCTGAATGACACCCAGCAGATGCTAACTGAGGTCCCAGTTACTCCGGCGACCAGAGTGGTTGACGTGGTTGAATATTGCAAAGAGGCCGGCGAAGGGGAGTGCCACCTGGCTGAAGTATGGAATGGACATGGTAAGTGTTCACTGATCAAATCCATAATTAATGAAAATTAAGAGATGCTGATTATTGATTACAAGTCAGCAAGTTATGCAGTAAACGCAACATTTTCACACTACGAATATATGCTGAATTGCCAGCAGTTGCTTATTTACACATTTAGCAGATTCTTCAGGTCATCTATGGCAGTGGTTCCCAACATGGGGTCTGGGTCCCCCCAAGGGGTTCCCCCAAAGACCATAGGGGGTCCCCAAGGCTTTGAACATTCAAAGACATTGTGATTAATGTTCACACATTATCCATATTTAAGAAAAAAAGGTAATTCTATATGTTGTTAATTTAACTTTGGCTTTATTGAAGGACAGGACTCTGCCAGAATACATCATTTATGGTGAGAATCTCACTTTTAAAAGCATAAAACCAAGGATGCTTACAGCACGGGGTGGGCAGGGGGTCCATGACTTTTTAGTATTTGCATGAAGGGAGTTTCCAAGTCAAATAGGTTGGGAGCCACTGAACTATGGTATGGTTACTGTGGGAGGTATATGACCTTTTAACTGCTAAATTTGTAGAAGTTGAATTCAACCAACAAATTTTAAAACTGAAGCCAATGAGAGAGCCATGAATCGCAATATGACCCGGATCAGGAATCTCCAACTCCAGTCCTTAAGACCTACAGACCTGCAGGTTTCCCTGCATCAACACACCTGACTCAAATGAATGGGTCATCAACAGACTGGTGCAGAACTTGACAACAAGCTGCTGGGAAGAACCATTTGAGTCGGGTATGCTGCAGTAGGGAAGCATCTACAACCTGCAGGGCAGTAGTGCTCAAGGGCGGAAGTTGGAGATCCCTGGGCTTAATTGCGGCTTAGAGAACCTGAAAGATGGGTATGTTTGGGGATATGACTGGCTTCATTGACATGCCTGGGAGTCTGTGGGAGACATAAACAAATATATAAAACCTACATATAAACAATCACATTTAAATTTAAGTTGCATGTTATAGTTGGTGTAGGACAAGTCTTCTGAGCAGAAACCATTTGCTGCTATTTAACTTGTGTTATACTGTTGTTTTGTAAAGAAATCAGTAATGTTTGCTTATTCAACCTGTGATCTGATAACCTTATCTGTTATCTGTCCGGTGCTGAACATACTGGCTTTTTAGTTTTTCTACAAAACAGCTGCTTGTAGTTGCTGTTCATGAAAACAAAAGATTATGGTGGAAAACACTAAAATGATTCGTAGAAGCAGGGAACAATGGTGTTGGGTATTAATTCATTCCTGAGCTTTAACCCCTGTTGTTTGATGTCTTTGTAGAAACATTTAACTATGTTTTCTCTAATAGATTGTTTTTTGCTAAATAGTAAACCGGTTTTCTTCCCTTTCATTTTCCATGCAGTCAAACCTCATTATCCTGGAGATTTATAAAAGGTTTATGAGCAGCAGGGTGAGATCTGGTATAAGATAAAAAGGAGCAGCAGCTCATTTGGTCGCCTGCGTTAGAGACCGGAGACAGCTTTTCCTCCTTCCATCTGCCTTTTTTCTGTAGCACAACTGTGGTTTTGAACTTAAATGCATGTAGAGACACAGAGAGCAGCATCCTCTGTGGGCTGATGGGTCAGACTAGTCAATGCAGGCACAAGTAAGAAGCAATTAAGTAAGTTAGCAGAACATAAGCTGTGAGTTGCTCTAATTTAGATCTTTTGGACATTATTACAGGTGATAATTCCAAGTAATATTATTGTTGTTGTTCTGCGTTTACTACAGTGGTTTGACCTACATGTCCGCTTGCACATACATCATTCACCAGAATCCATTACTCGCATAATAACTACAGACAGCCTGTCTTTTGAGGATTAGACTGTGTACATGATTATAATCTGGTATTATATGACAGGATAATCGCAGTGTGAACTGGCCTAGATCACTTGCTTTAAAGCTAATTCTAAACAGAGTCAGACCTATGGTGCATCTACAGTTTGGGAAATCAATACAGTACTGAGTGCTTTCTGTGTATCTTGTGATACTATGAGCTTGAATAGACCAGAGTGACCATTTCCATTAAAGCATGGCCCACATTTATACAATCATAGCTGTCCAAGCAGTGATCCACTAACACCCGTGTATGTGTGGCCCCATGGTGTGAACAAGCGGTCAGACGTGCTATAAATGGCTCTAAAGCTTTATTGTGTCTCAAAGGGTAACAGTGTAATGCAGCACACAATAAATGGTGGTTTATATTGTGTGTCAAAGTGCTGCGGTGTGATGAGAGACCATGACTCAAGGGCAGAAGTGGTTTCATGGTTAGTGTTTGTGTGTGTGGCTTGATGCGCTAACACATACAGTATGTGTATGCATTCAGCTTTGATTGACTGATTTTCTTTTACAGTGATGTTGCTTCTACATGCTGAGCTTTCTGTAGCTTTAGTTCTGCTCCGGTCGCATACTGTCCATGTGTTTGAAATGCCGACTGTTTCTTTTAGTTACACAACTAGTCAGTCATTCCTGTACATGTGCAATGTGAAAGCTTGAAGCATGCTTTACACAGGGATGGGAAATCGTTGAGTCTGTTTTCATGACCCTAAAAATTAGTTAATTGTGTGTAAGCAGATAATTTAAATAACTGGATCTGATGTGTTTATTTGCACTGCAGAAAATCCATAATTAAGAAACCATGGTTTACTTTTTTCAGTCCATTATTAGAGTTTCTTCATAGTGCGTACTTATACAGGCTGTGATGGAAGACTTAAACTTCATGTTATTTTCAAAACATCCGGTCTTGTTTTGTCGAACATGGCGACACCCACGGTCTTGCCGTTAGCTGTCCTAATGTGGAAACTAATAGGCCTGGAAAATAGGCTACACGCTACTGCTGTCCTTTATTTATACTTCACAAGGAGAAAACAACATTTGGCAATAATCTGCTGTCTGCTCACATTTTAACATCACTTTTTGTTTTCTTTCTATTTATTTATTTTCATTTTTCAAAGCTTAGATGTAAAAGAACAAAATAAATCACATTTATAGGTCTCCATACACAAATATATCAGAGTATTGGGGAAAAATCCAAATTATTTCTCCGAATCAGATAACTGCTGTTATCTGATAACCCCCCAATATAATGAAAACTATTTCTGAAGGCTTAAATCAAAGCCAAAAACATTAAAAATGGTTTGAGGCAAAGGGGAAAACTGAATTGACTTTTTTTTTTGGGGGGGGGGGGTGGTCATGGATGTTGCATTCTCCACACTAAAGAGTGGAGGGACCATGTAGCTTATTGTCAACGCTCACTACATAAGCTTACATCTGTGATAGGGGTGCACGATTGCATTGGGAGCAAGCTGCTTGTAAATCTGGAAAGGCCCATCTGCGCTTAAAGATACTTTCAGGTTTTAAAGCAACATCTGCTCCCATCCAAGATGTTGCATTTATTAGCAGAACAATCCTAAGCTTTATACTGCATCTATAATAACAGCATGGCTTTGTACCGGACTAGTCCCAGTTCTAGACTATCCTGCCTGTAGTCCAGACCTTTCACCAACTGTTGAGCAGCTAGTATCCCTTATCAGGCAAGAATGAGACAATTTTCCCTTTCTAAAGAGCGTGGTTAAAGGAAGAAGCTTTGCTGCTTAATGGTGGAGAAGAACTGCTGACATCAAATTCAAGATGACGGGATTTTTTCATTCAAAAATAGTGAAAAGTCTCACTTACAACATTTAATATGCTTTCTGTTTATGTTTTTAATACAATATTGGTTTATGAATTTGCAGATGAATTCACTTTGTTTTTCTTGACATTTTACTTTTATTATCTGACATCAAACTGATTTTAAAGGACTTACAGATTCTGCATTTATAACCAGCAGAGAGAGTGTGGTAACAGGAAAACCGTGTTATTGTGAGGAGAAAATGTGCTGTTTAATGAAGTGTTATGTGATGTGCATAATTAACTAATATATGAATCATCATCTCTTGCCCTCTTATTACCACACCACATAAATGTGACATTCATTTTTCAACAATTAGTGGAATTTTTTTCAAACATTTTCTCACCATCTTTTTTTTTTTTTTTTTCAGAGCGAGCTCTTCCTCAGGAGCTGTTATTGTTGGATCTCCTTCAGCAGTGGGGAGCCAGGAGGCCGGAGGTCAGCTTCTACCTCAGACACTGCCCCGCTTGGCCTCCAGGTACAGCAGAAACAAACACATACATGATGACTATTAAAAGCTTGCCTCAACAGTAGAAAAGTAAGAGTCGCTAACCAAATATCCAAGAACACAACACAGTCTCAGTGGTGTGTAGAAGTTTTAAAGTTAGGCCAGTGGCTCGGTCAGTAATTAGCCAGATAAGATGATTAGAGTTATATAACTGGGTGGGGGTAGCACTGAGGGGACAAGGACAGATGATTGTCAATAAAAGCTGTTAAAATAACTCAGCGCTGCAGGAAATACCTCTGTGACTCTGACCATGATAAAAGACAAAAAAAATAAAAAATAAAAAAATAAATTAATGAATGATTATGTAATATTTGTGCCTGTTAGTCCCAAATCTCTGATGCTCTAACGCCTCCTTTGCTCTATAAAGAGGTGGGACAACCTCACCACCTGCTGGTGTGTTCCCTTTTTATGCTTCAGTCATTAAAAACATAATTATCGTTCATTAGAATCTCATTATCATTGTATGCTGGTGAGCTGTGAAGTGTTCTCTGAATAATGAATTAATCATAACAGGCCTTTTTTTTAACTTGACTGAGTCATACATCATTTAAGTTTTCTCATATGTTCTCTGATTGCTTCTTGGGTTTTTAAGCCTTTATTGGTATCATAGTTATGCGACAGCTATCAAACGTTCGGCTGACAGTAAACAGATTTTCCACCCAGTCACAATTTATTTGCTTGGAGACTTATAATAAGTCTACAAGGAGCAGGGTGAAATCTGAAATAAGATGAAAAAGAGCAGCAGCTCATTTGGTTGCTGTGGCTAAGAGAGGGGCCTGCTTCTTCCTTCTGTTCCCCTGGGTCCCAGTTGCTTCTGCAGTACAGATGTGCTTTTGATCTGTCTGAACATGCAATATCACAAAAAGCAACAGCATCATCTGCGGTCTTAAGGGACAGGCGGGTTAATGTAGCCCCCTGCAGCTGCAAACTGTCCCTGCTCTTTTGCTGCCAACATGTGCCTGGCTTCTCATCTAATATCATAAAATAGCTTCTTAAAGCAGTCAACTGCTCTCCATGGACCAGAGCTTCATCTCAGTTTAATGTATTACCTCCTCCCTGGCTAATTTAACATTGTGCGCTCTCTGTGGCTTATTATAGGTGCCTGTGCCTCCCACACAGGGCATCACCTTTCTCTCAGAGACTAAATCTGCACCGTTCTATTTCATTCCTGCATTTTGAGCCCTTTAGTGGAGAGCACACTGTTCTCATTGGGATGGATCGAAAGTAATTAGCTGGTCCACAACCAAATCAATTGATCATGCATGTCTCCCTAAATTTATTTCTGGTGTTCAAACTCTTGTTTGGACTCTGAATGCCACTGCAGCACTGTACTGTAAATAAAAAAAAAAACAGTTTAACTACTTTGTTGTGATTTACTGACCGAAGGTGAAACTTCAGTCAGTAAAAGAGCTACGGGGATTAGGGGAGATTGAACCTGTCTGGTCTGGGTAGATTTAAACCGAATTATGCTATTCATAGATTACACAAGGCACAAGTAATACGAGGAGGATGTTTGTTATTCAGCCAGTTAATGTATTAACTTGCACCGTATTGAAACATGCAAGAATCCATGCAACCATGTGTTGTTATTATTTGCCTCCATCATCCTTAATTTTTTTTTATTTTAGTGCTGTTGCAGCAAGAATTTAGCTGGATTGAGTTGGCTGTCATCTCACATCTCAGCCATTTGGGGTTAGCAGTGCTCACATGAACCTGTGTTTTGTGTGGTCATTTCCACCTCCAGATAAACCAAATCTCTACTCCGTCCACATGCGGAAATCTTCTCTCTTTTTACAGTTTTTTTTTTATATATATTTTCATGCTTTAATATTAAAAGTAATTAAAAAACTAACTTTCCATGGTCTAGATGTGCAGAGACTGTAATCTCTAACTGTAATCTCTAACTTTTTGTTGTTATTGAGTCTGTTCCAGAAGGATAACAAACCTGATGGCTAGAAATTTACTATGAAATAAACATTAAATACATTAATACTCAATTTGAGTTTCATTAGAAATTTTTTACTGCTACTGTAAAAATACTGATCTTAAAAGGCAGTTAAATTTTTAAAAGGGTTTGTAGACCAAAAGTTTCTTTTTCTTTAAATAGTTGTAATTTAAAAGAACAGTGTGCAATCCACTAATTTTGCATTCATTGTTGAATTTAGTACATAAAATCTTTTATGTGAATAATCACATTAAAAAATTAATTCGTTGCCCAGAACGTAAACAGACATAATGACAGAAAATGAAAAAGGTAGACTTTTGCAGTAGACCTTTAAAGACAAGTTCTTGTCCTATTCTGTGTGTAGGTGTGTGTGTTAATCACATATCTGCCAGGTCACAAAGTTCAACTCCTCCAGATCCATTTTAACATGCTGTTTCAAGTCTCTGGTCACATTTCTCTTCTTTGTTCATTTATATGCAGGAAGTCATCAAGCACCGGAGCAGAACCCGACCACAGAGGCAGCAGAGAGTGACAATGACAAGGTAGGTAGACACACACACACAAGCATTGGTTGTCTGGGTTAGGATGCGGAACGGGTTGTACTCACCCTCTGAATCCAGGGTCACTTCATCGACTGAAATTTTGATTCCTCTCAATGACAAAAAGTTTGTATCTTACAGCCTTGCTGTCAATGATTGAAATCAAAATCTCAGCGCTTGCAATAAAATTTGTTGTTGTTTTTTTTATTGTACAAAAAGGTTTGAACTAACATTTCCAAAATACCTCTTTCTTTAAGCCTTTAACCCTTTCACACACAAGCAATACTGTTTTCAAAGCAACTATCCATGGCCGACCCAAAGTAAATCAAGATCTGTTGAGAACAACTTGCTTTTAAAGACATGATTTGGTCCTGTTTGTAAGCAAAATATATTTTTGCTAATCATTTAATCCCTCTAAATGTAGTTGAGACTTTTCCAAAAAGAAAAATATTTTGTCTATCCAACTTTCATTTGTGAACAGATCACTGTAGATGACTGTATCTGATTTAAAAGCAACATGATGTTTTAACCAGTCCTAGTCCAAATTTGACAACAATAGCTCATAAAATATGAAGTATCTCCAAATGCTCCTACAAAAATATTCTTTGCTGTTAGAGCCTGTTGACACACAGGGCAGCTCCTGCAGGCTCAAATGAGGTGTCAAACGAAAGCTAATGATGCTAGCTTCAGTAGTTTATTAAAAATGTGTACACCAGACTTAGAAGAAAGGATACGAAGAGGATTAGGCACACCTGCTGGCTACAGGAAGCGTCAGCAACAATCCGTGGGAATATATCAAAGAAACTATTTTGTGTCTGTCAAAAGTTTTACTGAACTCGACTGCAACAGAAAAATAAGTATCCAAGGATTAGCAGGAGGTGATGTTGGTGGTTTAGGTGTTGATTGTACCTGCTTCAGGTGTTGTGGTGTAAATATTTTTGCATCACTCAAATGACAAGTAATAGAGCTCGCAGTAGGATGTTGTATTTGTGCAAGCTCACACACAGCCCTTATAAACACAAACAAAAAACACAACATGAATTCAGATAACATTTGTTCTAAAAGAAACATTAGAATGAAAAACAAATTCAGCAACGAAGTTGAAGAACTGAAGAAAAAAAGAAGACTAAAACAAACCCCACAACACATTGAAAAATAAAATTCTGCACAAAACAGCCCAACTAGCCAGATAAAACAAAAAAACAGAAAGCAAGTTACAAAAACAAAAAAGTTGCAATGAAATTTTAAAAAATAAATAAATAATACGTCAATGAAACAGAAAAACTGGAAAATTAAGTTTGACTTAATGTAAACAAAACAAACAGAAAGATTTTTTTTTAAAAGTGCTTTTTCTTGAATTGCCTGTTTTTTTATGTTTTTAAATTAATATTTATTTAACGTTTTAATTATTTTAATTATTTTTTATTTTTCATGTCCAGAATTTCTTTTTTCTTTCTTCATTTTATTTATTTATTTTTATTGTTGTTGCTGCTCCTCATTTTTTCTCTGAAAACCTGTAGTCTCTTGTGTTTTGTAGTCGTAGTTTGTCTGTGTTGTTGTGTTTTTAGAAAACTGAACGGGATGTCCAGTCTGGTTTAGAGCCTAGGGAACGTTCCAGCACAGAAGTGCACATGAAACAAATGAGATCTAGCAAGTGTTAATTAGTGAGCTTTAGATGCTCTTACTTTGTTGTTTTCACTCAGAGCAGCGTTGTGTTTCCCAACAAAGTTAACCAAAAAATTACGAAATGCTCCTTTAAAATCTTTTACGATTTCAGACTTTACGAATAAAGTTACAAGCAAAGAGGTTTGTGGCTACTAAAGAAAAACCCTCCCAGTTTACAAGCAATGGTGCCTAAATCTTTAAATATTCCCAGGTTTTTATTTCAGGGAGGACTGATTCAGTTCTTAAAATAGTTTTATGAATGCATGAGTGTTTATGTGTTATGCATTGGATGGAGATGCTTGTGTGTGGGTATTGTCTAGCAGATTAATCCTTGGATTAGTGACAGTAATGATTATACTGCTCTACCAGGAAGAACTAACAACTACGTGCACAAACACACACACTGTATAGACTTCATAGATGCAATTAGTGTGTACATTGATCCTGATTCATCCCTGCTAGCTAACCGTAATGTTTTTTTGCTGGATTCATCCTGTTATTTTTCCCACACAACAATGACTCATATTGTAAAAAAAGCAGTTAACCTTTTTGCTCACTGTTTTTGTCACTAACATCTATTTTCAGCCATATTAGCCATTGTATTTAAGCCCAGACCAGACGTTTGCTTAGGCCTCGGTTAACCAGTCTCCCACATGTGTGTGCTGTTCAGAGTTGGGTCCTGACAGTCAGCCAGTGTGTGCTGGTCAGTCAGTGAAGGTAGGATTAGCTTGGTCCCATGACATAACCGGGCTAAGAGGATTGTTACCCAGCCAAACAGCTCCTCCTCCTCCTTCTTCTCCTCTTCATCTCACCTCACTCACTCCTTAACACTCGTCTTTAAGGTCTCAGTCTTCTGTCTTCTACTTTTTTCGTTTGGTTTAAGGCTACAAAACAAAGAGTTCAAGGCCGGCAGGAGCGTGGGGGTGAGTTTTGGAAATTTGCTTCCTCCTTCTTGATGAGTTGTGTGTTGCTAATCTCAACAAAAGTTTGTTTTTAGGCTTTTTCTGCCATACATAAAAGATTAATAGAAAAAATGAATAAAAAGGTGTAAAAGTAGAGGAGAGACGTGAGTGGGTGTTACTTTCTTGCCTTCTGAAAAGTTCTGGAATAAATTCTTTCACTTTGTTCATGGTCCAACCCACACACTGGCTGACACTTTATTTGAGTGTCAGTGTGCTCGTGTCCTTATGTGTGTGTGCCACAGACTTAGAGCAGAGTGTGGCCTACATCTTGTGAAGACTCGATGCTATGTGCAGGCAGGGTGTGGCTTTTCTTTTGGCCATGTGTCTTTCGGTTTGTGTTATTTTGCTTCTGTGTGTGTGTGCGTGTGTGTGGATGTATGACTCCAAGTCAGGGTGTGACTCTTGGCACCATGTAATCACATCCAGAAGCTCTCACTTAGCTTACTCACACACACAAACACACACCAGATGCTGTGTCTTGCCACAGAATGATGTCAAGTTGACAGAGATGACAGCTGTATGTGTGACTGAGAAAGAGATTTCTTTACTGTGCTGCAGTTTTAGATTTGTTGATCTCCAATTACAGTAATTCATCTCTCCTAATGACTCCCAAGAATTCAGGATAAGTCAGTCTTCCATAAACAGAAAACCAGACTGTGTCATTTTCATGGCCAGTATAAAACTCAAGATTTTTTAGCACATTTTCAGATACACCGACAGGTTACTTTATAAACTACACTGTGCTAGTACCCAGTTGGACCCCTTTTACCTTCTAACTGTCTTAATTTATCATAGCACAGATTCAACAAGGTGTTGGAAACATTCCTCAATGATTTTTGCTCTATAATCACATGATAGCATCACACAGCTGCTGCAGATTTGCCAGCTACAAATCTATAAAGAGAATCTCCCGTTCCACCACATCTCAAAGGTGCTCTGATGGATTGAGATCTGGTGACTGTCGAGGCCGTTGGAGTCCAGTGAACTCATTGTCATGTTCAAGAAACCAGTTTGAGATGATCTGAGCTTTGTGACATGATGCATTATCCTGCTGGAAGTAGCCATTAGAAGATGCTACACTGTGGTCATAAAGGGATGGACATGGTCAGCAAACGTACCCAGGTAGACTGATTGGCATGTTTAGACCATGCTACACTGACTCTAAGGCGCCGAAAGTGTGCCCAAAAATATTCCTGTACACCACCACCAACTTGTACTGATGATACCAGGTGGGATGGATCCATTCTTTTAGGTTATGCCAACTTCTGATTCATCCATCTATTGTGGCAGCTGAAATGAAGACTCATCAGACCAGACAACATTGTTGTCCAGTTTTGGTGAGTCTGAATGAATTGTAGCCTCAGTTTCCTGTTCTTAGTTGACAGGAGGCACCCAGTGTGGTCTTCTGCTGCTGTAGCCCATCTGCTTCAGGGTTGGACGTGTTGTGTGTTCAGAGATTTTATTCTGCATACCTTGGTTGGAACCAGTGGTTAATTAAGTTACTGTTGCCTTTATGTCATGTCCAACCAATCTCCCCATTCTCCTCTGACCTGTGACATCAACATTTTGGTCCAGACAACTGCTGCTCACAAGATGTGTTTTCTTTTTTTAGACCATTTTCTGTAAACCCTATGTGGAAATCCCTTTTGGTTGACAGTTAGCCGGCTGGCACTAACAACCATGCCACATTCAAAATCAGTTAAATCCCCTTTCTTTCCCATTCAGATGCTCAGTTTGAACTTCAGCGAGTCATCTTGACCATGTCTACATGACTAATTGCATTGAGTTGCTGCCATGTGGTTGGTTGTTGTGTTAACAAGCTATTTAACATCTGGACCTAATAAAGTGGTACGTGTGTATAGCCTGTAGAGAAAACAAAATGTTTTTTAATTACACAAGTTGGTCCATGGTGGATGGATTCAGATGTACTTATGAGGCGGGGATGTTTTAGCATTATAATGCAACACAATCAAGATTTCAAAATGCAATTAGAAAGACCATGTGGGGCAAACCCTGACCAGCTACTTCACTAAATCCACCTACCCTAATGTTTTGTAGGTCCTTCCAAATGCAGCTAGAAGAGATCATAGACGGAGAACCTCTATGGTTTCTGGGCCTAGTGTTAGAAGCTGATCTTCTGGGTTTTGTGTGTGCTGAGTTGGGGTGCAAATCTGTTGATCTTTACATTCAATGTGATTCAGAAGCTGTGATGTGAAAATAATTGCTGCATCTTGATTATTGCTCTTGCCGCTTATCTGTGATAAAGTGCATAGTTTTGTGACATAATTCAGTGGTAATAGAGCAAAACATGTTAAAGCTGTTTTCTCTCCTTTCTTAAATGGTTAACTTGAATAATAACTTTGGTCTCTTGTAGGCTGTGGGTGTCACACCATCAATAACAAATCTTACAGATCAGATGTTGCATCTCAGCTTTTAAGTATACAAAAGAACTGGTTCTAAGAGTGAATACGGAAATAAATTCATACATCCAGTGTCTATAGATGTTTATTAGGTGATAGGAGAGCATGCAAATTCCAAGCAGAAAGGTTCAACGTTCAGCCCACAGATGCAAATTCTTACCAGTAGAAGTTATAATGCTTTATTATTTGTATCGCCCTCTCCATGCTGGGGTGAAGCCTTGACATAATTTGCTGCAGAAGCTGGAAATATACCATAGCTTTTTTCATGTTTATTGTGTTTGAATTTTTTTTTCCATTCCTTAAAAGCCAAAGTTCTTCTATCTGCTGCTTTTAGTGCAGACAGCACAGGTTAAATTTCTCACTCAACCATGTTGTGTGTGTAGACATTTAGGGGACTTTGCTTCTGCTTTTCTGAATTCCTCTCATTGCTTTCAATCAATTAAGTTACCTTATCAAATAAAACAAATAATTTTTTTATATTTGTGCATTGATTAAAATCTTTCTTTGCCTACATGTTTATCCATCTAGGGTTTGATTATTTTCCCCACCCTTTTGGACGTCAATGTTTTTGGCCTCTGAGTGGTCCTCGGGCCATCCCAGAGCTGTTTTTGCACCCTGGTGGAACACATTGTCCCGCTGGAGGAACTCAGTGCTGTGAAGAAGGTGTATGCAGTTTCTAACAGCTCCTTTTACACAGAATGTTTAAAGAGTGACTCTCTGTTTTGGTTTTTATGTACAGAGATGGATTTGTGAGTTAAAGTTGTTAAAGTCATCTTTGAGAGAGCATCTGGGGGGTTTTCCAAAAAGCGGGTTTACTGGTTTAGCTGGCTATCTCAACTTAGACTAAAAGGTCATTTTTGGTTTTCTAGATAAGTTTTTACAGAACATGCTGTGAACTTTGCCTGGTAGGGAGTTTTGTTCAGGCTATGCATAACATATCTCCAACATAATGATTTGAGGGAAGGTCACCATATGCGTGATCAAATCTGTAAACCACTTTGATTTAAAGAAATAAACAAACAAATCCATTTCCAATATTTTTTTTTCTGCAACTTCCCAATTGCATGTGTTATCTCCTGAAAAGAATAAACAACAACACTTTGTTATGCAATGTCATAATTAATTTTGGCTTATGTCTCAATAGATTTCTTATCTTCAGTTTTAAGTCTTCCATTTCCAGGTCTGCCTTTGCGATCTGGTGAAATTCTTCAAAAAAAGGCTGAAATACTAGCTTCTAAAGAAATCTGGAAAAACATTTCTAGCGTTCTGCAGTCTTTTCCCTCCCTGACACACCCTCAAATAAACCTCACCTCCGACCTCAGAACAGCAAACAGGACTGTCACACACAGAACTCAGTTTGTTGATCCAACTGCATGTAACTCTACGCCACCCGGCTGCATGTGAGAGCTCTGCTGAGGGATACAGTATATTGAGAAGTCAGGTGCGTTCATATGGCTTTGAGAGCAATTGACTATACACATACGTCAGTGTTGTGTTGATGTAGATTAAGACAAATGTTTTAACTGTATGCCATCGCTTGGTAGTA
Organism: Rhadinocentrus ornatus; assembly: GCA_037177495.1. Lineage (NCBI taxonomy): Eukaryota > Metazoa > Chordata > Actinopteri > Atheriniformes > Melanotaeniidae > Rhadinocentrus > Rhadinocentrus ornatus. Next base: position 7,347,400 of record JBAMHW010000022.1, read on the forward strand.
AATGTGATAGTCTGGGTTCAGGGAAGTCTGTAGAGATCAAACACTTTATGTTAGTCCTGGTGATGCTGAGGTAAAGGTTTATCGAAATTTATCCCTTTATTAACATTGGTACTTTTTAACTGGGATGTTTCATTCCGTTCATGGCTTTCCTCAAGGACACAGCTGATGGACAAGCTGTCTGCGGTGAGGTTGAAAGATTTGATCTATCAGTTAGAGGAGGATGCTTACAACCACCAGCCCAACCTGCTGTGTGAAAGGTGGTTTACTGGAGCGTTCTGATAACAGAATTTTCCCATTTGGTCCGGCTGAGGTTTAAGGAATGTCTGAGGGCTGTTGTTATAGGTTAGGAAGAATATTTTTACTTGAGGCGCACAGCAGATGGGTAGGGGATATGTTTTATTGAACAGGCCTATGATCAGAACAATGTGTGTGTCTGTGTGTATCCATAACTTTGAGAACTGTTGGGAAATTTAATACGCAGACTAAGAAGGTCAAATATCCCCATGTGCTTCAGATTATAGCTGGGATCGTAGCAACATGAGAGAGCAGCTTGCAGCTGAAACTGCCAGTGTTGCCAGATTTGACTGAAATTGACTTTAGGAAAGTGGTTTATAAGAGGCTGAGTCCAGAAAGTGTCGTCTTCTCAGTGGTTATGCTTTCCTTTACTTTGCTTTTGATGTAAATGGCTGGAAATTATTCAAAGACTAATATCCGCACCAAAGGGAGCCATTCTTTCCAACAGAAGACATCACTCCAAAACTCCAATAAACATTAAAATAAAGAAACAGGAGAAAGTCTTAGCACAGTAATTGCTCAGACTTAAGTTTTATTAGAAAAAAAGCCACAAGGAATAACTTTAGAGGAGGATGAACGTGAGATGCTGCTGCATCTTTAGCGGCAGGATGCTGCAGAGGAGCCAGACAGCAGTAGGCACTGGCTAGCTGAAGCCATGCATCTTGCAGATGAATAATAAAAATAGAAAATGGATAACACACTCATACGCACAAACAATTAAAAAACAATTAAAGAGAAAGAAGTCCAAATTGAAATATGGCCGTATCATGACATCACCAGCCATATTTGCGTAAGTCCTACCAAGTGGCTAGCTTGGCACGCCAGCAAAGAATAAGGAGCTGCTTCACATTTCATTTGACCAATCAGCTGAGCACTCAGATCAGATGGGAACTCACAGGAAGGAGATCACAAAGAGACAGGAGCCAAAATAAAGATTGAACATCGTTCCATTCAATGCACATTTACACGTTACAGCATTTTGCTGCCGCTTGGGGGCAGTCTCAAAAATATGCAGAGCAGTCTGAGGTGCTCTTGGTCATATAACTTTGGGCTCCCTTTAGCTAGGCTAAATAAAACGTATAGTGTTTGCACTGCTTGTAATATATGGGCAAATTTGTGAACATACCATTGGGCAAAGGATGACGAATTAACAACAGACATTTCAACTAATAAAATCACAAGAAAATATGATGAGGCATGTCTAGCCCTAGGCTTGTAATGAAGATAGATCAAAGTGTGTTGCATGGCTCAAAATATCAGCATCTGTCAGTATGAAGCCAAACAATTTACACCACTACTTTGGAACTTTTAATCCTGAACACAAAGAAAAACCTGTTAATTGCTTTAAAAAACAAATGACTTAACTGTTTACTAAAGCAGCATCTGTCTCATGAAATGCTTAACTTACCTGAAAAAGTTAGCAGTTTCCTGGTCTAAACACCTCACACCTAGCAGATGAATTTGTCATTCCCTCTGCCACTGACATGGTTTTTAACTAGAATTACTGAAATAGCAACCAATAAACTAAAGACTATTTTGTGGCACATTACTTTGTAAATTTTTTTGTAGGCATGGGGGTGCATGTGATAGTGGGATTGTGTGTCAGGGGGCCCTGCAGGAAAAGTTTGGGAACCATCGGCATAGTCAAACATACATAAACAAACACACACATCTACAAAAGCCTTCACCTAGAACAGCAACACCGGCAAAACAACTCTGGTCAGCTTTAATTACTGAATGTATGCTTGTGTGAAAGAAATATGTGACGCAGCACTCAGGTCACATGCCACTGTGTGAGAGTGTGTTTGAGTGTTGCAGAGAGCTAGACAAAGAAAGAGAGGATAAAAATGTGATGCAGCAGAAGTCAGCTGTTAGCTCTGTCCGTGTGTGTATATATGAGGGGTATACATTATTGCCGCTGGCTGCATCTGGCAACACCATGAGATCTCTGTGCACGCCGCCAACGGTCACTAATTTACTGGCATCATCTTTCTCATAATGCACATCTGGAATGGGAGGTGGAGGCTGATTGAAAGCAGTGAGAGCCCCATCAGGCTGTGGTGCAGTGATTTCCTTTTTGAGAGAAAGTGGTAGAAAGAAAAAAGGGAGGTGTGAGAAGGGGGGAGAGGGAGAGAAGGGGCATGTCGCTGCAGCAAAAAGCCAGCTGCAGAGGCATGACAAGGACCGAAGAAAGAGCGATAATAGAGTGCAGATAAGGATAATGATGGGTATTAAAAAAAAGGAGAAAAGTAGAAGGTGGTCCAGTGATGCAGAGATAAAGAGAACAATTAGAGAAAAGAGGGGGATAGAAAAGATCAATAGAAGGTCTTTGTACAAAGGTGTAGGTTCACATGCTACATCCAGTTGATAACTGAATGCATGGTGTTTACTCTGTTCACACGTCATGTGAGACACACCAATAAATGAGAGAGTTTGTATGAGAAAGAGAGAGAAAGAGGGCGGGAGCGTGGGCTCAGCAAGCGAGGGAGAGACAGAGCAAGTGTCGTAAATCTCAGCACATCTCCCGGCAGACGAGAGGGGAAAGTTGTGATAAGGATCGCTCTGGTTTTCCCTCCCTCTTTAAGCGTTTCTTTTCCAGTCCTCTGTCAGCGTCTTTCTGTCTGAGCCCATAAAGGTCCACTGTGTCTCTGAGAGGCTGTGAGGATGGAGTGGAATGAGGTGGATTTGGTGCAGGAATTTACTGTTGAAGGACAATGCAGCAAAATTAAAGTCCGCTCCTGCAGGATCACATGGGACAGCCTGCAGGTAAATACAGCACAGTGGGAGGCTGATAGAAACTGCATGTTAACGTCAGCTAGTGGGCTCGCGGCACCACATTACGATGGATGTTGTACAGCGTGTTATCAGTCTGAGGAGCAGAATAGTGGTTTTAAGCAAGTGACGGGTGGATTGGTAACTTTTCAGCAGCTGTTGGGGGTGCATTTTTTTTTTTTTAAACATTAGTGCAACATGACATTCTTGCATTCAAGGGTTTTTAAACTAATTTAGGAAATGTGCATGGATAATTTAGAATGGAAAAGATTACTGAATGAAGTGAGGATGCATTACAGAGTCCTAACAATGGAATATATCCTAAAATAATGCATCAAGTGGACATTTTCTTATAAAATTCTTTGTGCTTGTTACATGATTTTTTTTATTATTAATTCATTGGCAAACACAATAGGCATGGATGTGTAGCTCTCACAAGTTATTTGAAGAGTCAAATGCCTGCCAACCCTTCTGCTGATTCAGGAGCAGCCCATAATAACAATTACCACTGCAGTAACTGTTACTGTGGTGGAGACCAGTGGGTTTTTCTGCCTCTGTTGCCACTAGTCGACATAAATCTTCATTAATTAAAATTTCCAACTCAGAGTACTGCTAATTCCTGCTCCAAATGAAGTTCCTTAGTGTTTATAAGGTTTTTAGGTGATTATCCACACTAAGGGTCGCAATGCTTCCTTCGGTTCAGTAATTTCCCATCCTTATGTTCCTGAAAACCCCCCAAAGCTGCACTCACCCAGCACAACTAGATTCATCGCCAAAAACTTTATTGGCACTTGTTTCCAGAAGAATTTCTTACACTCCCCAAATTAGCCTCAATCACCTCCTGAATCATGTTGTTAACCAGAAAAATAAAGGGTGCAAATCTGTCCTTAGATGAGCATGGACCATGATTGTTTCATCTATGGTGGAAGTTATTGGTATTTCCCCTTTAAAGAGAATCTTTAATCTGCATAAGGAGGCTTCTGGATGATATTAACTTTAGAAAATACAAGTGTATCCATTGCAAAAATCATACCAAGTGTTTTACTGTATTAATATCAGTACTTCATAAGTGTCACACATTTAAACATAGCTTAAAACTAAAAATATGGAACCCAGGATTTCTTATTCAGTAGCCTTGGTTTCTCCATCTCCTGGTATCTCTTTTCCATATTCTCACTGTAAGGGATCTAATGCCAGGCACAGATGAGTGGAAAAAATAATACAGTAAACCAAAGCCAAGTGTGTACAGTTAGCGTAATGAAGTACTTTTGCATGACACTACTCACCTAGTTGTTTGCAGTACATACAAGTCTGCTGTGGCACTTCATAGCAACCTAACAAAAAGTTTAAGCTAGGTTTATATATATATATATATATATATATATATATATATACACACACAGTAAAACTCAAAACATTAGAAAATCACGCAAAACTAAATTTATTTCAGTAATATTTCAAGCATTTGTTTGTTATAATTTTGATTATGATGACCTACAGCTTATAAAAACCCCAAAATCAAAATATCAGAAAATTAGAGTAGAGTGAAAGGTTCAGTGATGTAGCCTCTATGTGCCAAAATCTACTCAGCTAATTAATCCAAAACACTGGCAAAGGATTCCTCAGCATTTAAATGGTCTATTAGTCTAATCCAGTAGAATTTAAATTCATGAAGTGTATGTCTTGTTAAACAATGTTCATAAATAAAGATAAAAAGAGATTTTTGTAAAAAGAACACCAAGAATATCACAGCCTCAATGTGATTGGCTCCTGGGATATCAATGTCACACTATGCCATTATGTAACATCAACACAACTTGATCTCCTTTAAATGCATTTGCAGATCATTTTGTATTTGCAGACTCTTCAAAATGTACATCATCACGAAGATGTGCAGGATCCCACTGCTCAGCATTTAGCTAATGATGTGCTACTTCTGAATGTAATGTGCATAATGCCATTGTCTAATGGTGTACATGATGTAGTCTGCATTATGTTGGGGAATGCCATGTCAGCCTTATGTTTCTAAGAGTTACATAAGTCAACCTGAAGGCAATGATGTGATCTGTACCACAGCAGGGCTGTTAGTGTCATTAATCACTTACACTGATATTAAACATATCACTAATGCCGCTGGACTTGCAGCATCCTCTTCCTGAGTTATTGTGAGACTGATAGCTTTCATTTGTTTTAGTGATTTCATACTTAGGAAGTGTCATAACCCAAGGTCTCTGTTCAGCAAAATGAAGTGTTTTATAAGTCCTTCCCTCTAAGGAATCAGCGGAGATGTGCATAAACATTTTAACAAAATTTATAGAGGTTTTAGTACCCCAAATTTTTCTCATGTGAAATGTTATCTGACTAAAAACGAGTTATAATTCAGGGGAACAGAATGCTAATGTGTAAATACAAGACTTTAAATCCTGTTTAATGTACAGTCTCTACAACTGCATAGCCTGTAGATTATTTGTGATTATCTCTGGATGATCGCACAGATTCAGGTTGTGAAATGGTTTTCTGTAATGCATAAAACTCCAAATCAAATTTGAAACACCTATGTTAGAGCTAACTTTTTTTACAAAGATGTGGGGAAGATTGCAATACTTGCACACATAAGCATTTTTCCGTGGGCAGTAAAACTCTGAAAGCTTTTAGATGCTTTCCAAATGGAATGGATGTGAGACAAAATAATGCCTGTAGTGTTTAGTCCAGATTTCTTAAAGTTTTCAAAGCTAGCTAACTTATATCAAGTCTGAAAAATGACAAAAGCCTATATATTGTTTTTCTTGCTGTTTCATTCCACAAGGTATCATTTTAGATAGGCAAGGAGACTCATCTGTTCTTGCTGATGTGCTGAATGAGACTTCAGAAATTTCTACATCCTCCCTTTTGTATCATATCTTGGCTAACTGAAATCCCAGTCTGCCGTTTTCCAGCTGTATATCTGAGTTTTTATTCTAATTTTTTTTCCTTGAACTATTGTCCTTGGGTAACATATTAACTTTGGGGTTCCTCAGGGTGTTATTTTAGGGCACTTCTGTTCTGTAATTAAATCCCACTTATTTCTAGTGGGGACTAAACAATGTGAGGTGAGGCTCAGTGAATGGAAAGGAGGTAATATGTTAGTAAAAGAATAACTTTTATTCTTTATTGAGATGTGGTTTAAAAGATAGAAGCTAATAATACCCTGGGATAGACCATATATGCCTTTACTATAATCTGTGAAAGTTACTGGAAATGAATAAAAGATATTTAAACAGTTTACAAGTACAAGAGACTTTTCAAGGAAAATATCAGTCAGTGGGTTTTCAGAAGGCTTTATGTTTGTTTTTTTGTTTGGATATTGATTTTACAAGCTGTGGTTACAATATCATAAAATACTTTCCATCAATATAGTCTCAGCTTTTCCAAAACAATGTCACATGTGCACCCACTTATACACTGTATGTGTTTGTGTCTGGTCGCATCCTTTACTTTGCTGAAGCTGTGTCATTTAAATGTTTTAGTTAGTGATGTTTCAGCCACACACTTCCTCACTTTCCATTAAACATCCTGTCTTAACACCATTAATTAAATGCCATTTTGAACATGTCAGCAGCTTCCAAGCATACTAGGAGTGAGTGTAACACACCAGGTGCAGTATATATGTGTGTGTATGAGAGAAAACATACACAATAGCAGGATGTACAACACTTCCTAGAAATGTTTGTCTTGAATTAAACACTCCTAGTTGATGACAACTGATGACTGTGATTATATTTTTTCCAGCAAACGTTGATGTGTCTCACATTGATGTGATGGAGGGTAGAGATATCGTTCTGGCAATCTCACACTCCCCAAACCAAAACTATAATTCAGTCATTCTACCAAGGCCACCAGCTGCTAGTCTAATAACACTGTTGAAGCTGCTCTGTGACCTAAAGTGTGAGGTGATATATGTGTGTACAGCTGTGTTTTATCTCCTGTCACTGTTTGGGTTTTCATCTAGTCAGTGACAGCCCAACACACTGGTAAGTGTAATGGATGGAAACGGTGAATAGATACACATGGGAAAACACCATCTTTTTTTCATGGACATATTGTGTAAATAAACAGCTTAACATACGTGTGTTTTTATATGTGTATGTGTGTGTTCAGGTCCCCCGTGTGGAGCTGACCCTCTCTGAGCTCCAGGAAATGGCCACAAGACAACAGCAACAAATCGAGGCTCAGCAGCAGATGTTGGTTGCCAAGGTAACGTGTGCACACACATATGCGATAGATTGCCTCTAAGTTAGCGTAAGGTTATCTACATTAGAGTGCATCCGAAAAGGTCGACTCTGCAGCCTTAAAAGAATGTGAGTGAGTGTGTGTGTATGTGTGTTGCACTAGCATCTTTTTTAGAAACAGGACATGTGATCGGGTGTCAGGAAAAGCACTCCATTCGAGCCTGTGTGTCACCACTAATCTTCAAGTTTTATGTGAGACAGCGCCACAGATCATGGCCAGTTGTCCCAATTCCCACATTTAGGATATGACCTCTGAGCAGACAGGAAATTAGGTCATCGAGGACCTGCAGCTGCTGGGAAGTTGAATCAGAGTTGTACTCCAGGAAAGAGCCAGGTCTCTGTACTCTGCTCTCATTTAGCAACATGTTTATCAATAAAATACTTAGAGATACTACTTCAGAGACTGATGATTTTTATCAGTTTTTCACAGCTTAAAATTTCTTTCCTCTACGTCAAAACCTTCCTTGTTGGCTTGGAAAGCCTCTAAGATATCATTGTAGAAACCATTTCTATGTTTTCATCATCACATTAATGCAGCATGGATATAAGACTTCAAGGGAATCTGATACACAACTTTTACTCCTGCACTCTGTGGTCGAACAGCCTGTGCTATGTGTTATTTTGAGGGTGTGTGTGTTCAGTGAATGATAGGTGGCTGGCCAACATTCCTTTTTCCTCTTCCTCTGTATGTGCGTGTGTGTGTATATGTGATTCAGACACACAGGTCATTTGTGCGTGATACAGAGAAAGAGGTGTAAACTGCTTCAGTCAGCATCGCACATGGAAGGCTTGTTTTCCTTTCTCTCTTTCTGTCTGTTGTTTACCTTGTAGACTATTTGTTTTATAGAGTGCATGTTTTTCTGGTACATAGATACACACAACTTAAGTGGAAATCAATGGGTGAAACAACAGGTAACAAGGCTGAAAGCAGGTTGAGAAAAAAACTACTTATTTTGGTCTTTAGACTTCAGCTAGTTTTTGTTCAGACCTTCATTTCATGAGAAGGTGTTGCTCTTTAACAGCACATGATTATACTAGCTTGGTGAATTGAGCATTCCAGCTGAATACAAAATCTGCAAGCCTTAAATTTTTAGAGAAAACCGAGAGGAGCCTAACTCACAGGAGCTTAGTCTGCATAGTTGCTATTTTCGGATATCAACCCCATAAATCATACAGAAGCAGGGCTATGACAGGAATTACATCAAGGTCTATGGGTTGACAAGAAACATAACAGTGCAAACACACCTTTGAAATGACGGACATTTAAAAATGAGACAAAAATGCTTCACAATAGTTCAGTTTATCAGCCCACATAAAATGAATGCTTTTGTTTTTATTCATATTCAGTCTTTTCTGTTAAAGGATCTGCAGTGACAATGTCATTTTCCTGCTTTGTGGTGCAATGAATTAACAGAAATGAGAAAATTGCAGCTACTCAGTTTGTGTACACGTATGTAAAGTGAAAAACACCTGCATTGCAAACCACTGCATTGTAATACAAAGCGTGTGACTTTTTGCACTGCAAAGTAGAAACGGAATTTATTCTGGACAAAACTCTGAATGACAGCTTGATAAATAGGAATCTGCTGTAATAAAATATGCTACAATGTTTGTGCAAGAACCTGGCAGCATGTTGGTCTGTCAACAGCTCGCGGACCAAATCTTTGATTAATAACTGGAAACATTCCCCAAACACACACATTCTTAAATCAAAACCAGATTGTTATGTTATGACTTTCATTATCAATATTCACCTGAAAACATATATTTAAATGGTTTACAGGGCATTATATTATGGTGTAAATTTTAAAAAAATGTTAAAATGACTAATCTTTTTCTCCATAGGAGCAGAGACTGAGGTATCTTCAGCAGGGAGGAAGATCTAACCACGGACAGACACCGGTGGGTTGCAGATGTCTGTGGGGGTGCAGAGTATCCCAGCTGGGTACGACCTGGGCGGGTCTCCAGCTTTAACAACCCCTCATTTCCTTGTATTTTGCTTACAAGCAGTCAGATTTTCAATTAATCATTTAAAATAGCCTTGGAATAAGTCCAACAGGCTTTCTAAAGATCTTTTAAAGTTTCTTTTTGGTCAGCTGCTTTTTTTTTTTTACCCTCCTATTAAGTCAAGTGCTTGTATCTGAGTTTTTTTGTTTGCTCTTTTTAAGCTTCTAAACACTGACCTATTTATCATTCAAACATAAAATAGCATCTAACTCAAAGGATGAGCCAGTTTTGTGAAAGAACCAATTTTAAATCATCACTTTAATCACTTTCTTACTACGTCTCTCACAAAAGTACATAATTTGTTCCAATTTCTTTAGCTGCCTCTATGAGAAATACCTAAAGATAACAGTCTGACATGAAGTAGTTTTTTGTTCTTTTATTTATTTTTTTGTTCCACCAAAGTGATTCCAGAAGAGATATGAGATGAAATTTGTGGCATATATCTGGATGGTGGGCAGTGTGTCCTTAAAATATTTGAGGAAATTTTTTCAAACCCAAAAAGAAACTATCAACAACAGATTAACAGGATCTGAAAGTAATTTCTTTAAAATAAAAGAACAAATTAGAGGACCTGTGAGATGCATCTGGACCTTCAACTGATCCATCTCCTGTTGGCCAAAGCCTCATTAGATATGGTCTCTATGATAGGGTTGTTTTCAGGAAGCCGTTCAGGAAGGGAAACAGGGGGAAACGGTTGAGGTATGCCAAATGACACATGAACATGAACAGGTCTGATGAATGAAGCGATGAATTCTCCCCTGAGTCCAGACTTAAAAAGTTTTGGAGCAGTGTGGAATCATCTTGACTGAAAACAGATCTAAAGGAAGCCAACATTCAAAGGAAACCTCTGCATTTCTTTTAAGAAGCCTGCAGAACTATTCCCTTTTTTATGCCTAATATGCCATATTTCCATTTATGTTAACACAGATTTCAATAAATCTTCCTCTAGTTTCCGTTTCTATGGCAATATGCAGGCAACATGGATAAATCGTTGTGTAACTGATTGCTTTTCAAATAGACTGTAACGTGCGGGATATCCCTTTTTTTCCAATATAAGCCGAAAAGTTAACTCCAGAAAAGTTTTCTTGGTGAAAACCCATTATATGGTCTGGGAAGAATTTTAGATTGATTGCTTTTCAGAAGCTGTTAACATTGCATGCAAATGCAGATATTTAATGGGAATTTTACAGGGTGTCATTTCTCGTTTTCTAGTCTGAAGCTGAAAAGCTGCAGCAGCTGAAGGAGCGAGTCGAGACTCAGGAAGCAAAGTTGAAGAAGATCCGAGCCATGAGAGGACAAGTCGACTACAGCAAACTGATCAACGGAAACCTCTGTAAGTCTAAGCAAGCCGCAGTTTACAGCTACATTTTAAAAAGACCATGCACCAGGAATATAATCTACAACACAAGGGACAACAGTGCAAGGCAAACTGAAAAATATTTAACCTAAAAGCAGCACTGACTTTTCTCTGGCTTCCACCTGTCGTTTCCAGCTGCAGAGATTGATCACGTGAGCAGCCTGTTTCAGGAGAAGCAGGCGGAGCTGCAGTCTGCAGTGATCAGAGTTGACCAGGTAATGCTGAAGATCGACTTGGGTCTGATGCAAAAAGTTGTTATGCTGCTGCAGATCTTTTGTTGAGTTTTTTTTTATTTATTTATTTTTTTTACTAGCTTACTCAGCAGCTGGAGGACTTGAGGAGAGGACGCCTTCATCTGCATGCTGGTGCACCAGCTCAAGGAGCAACCACCAGGTTACAAAGCGGTACCACCGGACAAAAGGGGTCACCCCTGTCTGGTCCTGCAGCCCTGGAGCTGAGGAAACTCTACCAGGAGCTGCAGGTAAGTCACACTTTCTCACAAACTCCCCGAACCTGCTTTCAGATTACGAATGAACACCTTTTTTTTTTAAACAAGAAACATTTTTCAGTGTAAAACCTCTAAAGCTGTGTGTTTCAGGCTCGTAACCGTCATAACCTAGAGCAAAGCAGCAAGTTGGCCCAAAACAAGGAGCTGCTGAACAAGAGGAACATGCAGGTGACAGTGATGGATCAACGTATCGGTGATCTTAGAGAACGCCTGCATAAGAAGAGAGCAGAAGTATGAAACATTGCATCAGTCATCTAAACTTCTCATTATAATAAACTTTACTTGACGGTGTCGGAGGGTCTCATCGTATCTCTCTGTCCCCAGTTGAGTCGTATGAATGGTGGAGGCCAGTCCTCCCCTCAGAATGCTCCCCACCCCAGTGCTGGAGTGTCAGGTCGAGTGGCGGCCGTCTGCCCCTACATACAGGTTCCAGCCGATGGAAGACAGGAGGCTGGGTACCCCATGCCTGCTGACCCTCCACCTAAGCCCACCCCACTCAGCCACATCCGCTCCCTCTCAGGTTGGCATTTATACGTCTTGATCGGCATTTTTAGAGTCTTATAAACAACTTAAATCTCTTTCTGAGCTCTAACATACTGTCCTTATATTTCTTTTTTTCTGTTTGTTGACTCGTTTTTTTCCTCCCCCCTTATCTGTTGTTGTTGTTGCCTTCAATGTTAATGATTGATCCTGGTGACTTTGTAATTGCTGTGCTGTTGCTTGTTTTGGTGGTGGTATGTGGCTTTAATTATGACATCATAATGATGATGTTCATATTGTTTTCTGTGTTATATATTTTGGTGGTTGTTACTGTCTCGTGGTTGGTCTTGTTATTGCCTTTCGTTGCCGTGCAGAGGAGGACAGGAGTGGCATCAGGAAGCCTCCCAACCAGTGGAAAGAGTCTGATTTAGACATCGTCCTGTCTGAGCCCACTGAGACGTGGGGGGGACCTCGGTCCCCTCAAGGGGACGACAGTAACAACAGTGAGTCCTGGAGCAGTTAGCTAGAGAAACATACTCACCACTAGCTCCATTGGTAGTGGATTACAACCTCCTCTGTGTGGTGTTTTAGCACAACTTGTGCAATAACCAAAACTAAGGTCTGCATCTTTATAATAGCAGATATTAAAATCATACAGTGTGTAGAAAAGTAGATTTAGCTTCTAACTCCTCTCAACTGTGTGCAACAAGTCAAAAACAACATATTTTCATGGTTTTTGATGTAGTTGTAGAAAAATATTAATTTTGGATTTCTAACCTTTATATTATTGGAGATACTCAGTCAAAAAAGCTTCTCAACTTAGTTGTGTGAAGTAGTGTATTCTTCTGTTTTAGTAGTTAACTGTGGTGCAAAAGAAAGGGGACTAGATGCAAGGCAGACATCATCTTAGCCAAAGAGGATGCATGAGTCTGTGCAACTATGTAGACCAGCTGGTGAGGGGAGGGTGAACATAATTAAATCAGCTTCACAAAATGACCTTAAAGTGTAAGGGTCATGTGTATAAGGACACGGACAAGACATCTGATAGTCAGCAGCTGCCTGGGGATAGGAAACAGCCTCAAATAATAAACTGAGGGCAAACCACAATCTGGACTCAGGCTCATAGCTTATTATTCCTTCATGCTGTCTGGTTAATATTAGAAAAGTACTCAGTAGGAGTTTAAAAATGAGAAGAATTATTGGGAAATAAGTGTAAATAGGCGTAACAGAAACACATACACACCACTCACTATCCTTATCAGGGTTATTTTCATCATTCTGAAGGATGAATGTGTCTTATAATTAATTATACTTACAGTAATCTAGCAGCTTGGTGCTGGAAATAGCTAAGCAGTCATACTTAGTGGAAGTACTCCTGGGTATAAGCAAAGTGTGTTGAACCAACGCTGTTACAAATCCCATTGTGTTCCTGAATGCCAAACCAAATGCCACAGTTCTATTTATTACCATGCTTACATAATGTCAAAAATACATAGTTGTAAATCATGGCAACAGGCTACTTCACAGGCAGGCACAACAGATGAATGAAAGGAAGTCTGAGCTATGTAAACCTGTAGTTATACTGTATACAATATGTGTAAAGCGTGTGCGTAGGAGGGAGTGTGAGGAGGTTTTATGTAAGGGTGAGTTCGGAGGGTCATTGCTGTCATCAGAGAGGTTAGAGCTTTGACAAATGTTGTTATTAATACTGAATATCATAGCAGGAATTTCTGATTATGCAACAGAAATCTGTGTGAGAGAAAATACAGTTTTATATTTGTTTTTTTAATAGGAAGGGGCAACAGGATCCATATAACAGAAAGCTGTCTTTCTGTGTCCTGTAAAAAAGGTTTTGTTAATCAGTAAGTACGGTTACAGACGCCATGAAGGAACCCTTTAAAGGTGCAGCGTGTAACTAAATCAAACTTTCCCATTAGATTTAATGTGGAAGTGTGTCCAAACTTTTGACTGGTAGTGTATATATAATTAAAAACTGTTTTTCTATTGGTATCTAATCCCTTTACAAAACTAAATATTATGTTTTTATTCTCTTAGAATAATCCATTTATATCTATTTGCCACATAAATGGCAGCTGCCATATTTGTGTCACCATTTTTACTACGGTGTCTCTGACCAGACAAATAACTCTGTATGGGAATTCATTCACATTTTCTGCTTTGCATTTTAAGTCATTTCTATTCCCATCGTTACCACTAGATGTTAATAGTTGTTACATGCTGTACCTTTTAAGTCTGAGTAAAAAAGTTGATGGAAGATGTGACATGGATTATGAAATTAGTCATCCAAGATATACAAGAAATCAAGAGTATTTCAAGCAAGAAAATGTTCATGGTAAGTGTTGGTGCCAATTATTGAGATGATAAATGAATTTTTATAGGGCAAGAGGAAGGTCAGAATGTTTAGGCTTGTTTAGAAGCTATTCTGATAGGATACGCCCATGTTTCACCACAGGTTGCATTTCCCAAGTTGTACTTGATGCTTCATGGACGGCATACGCAACATTGTGTTTGGGTTTGCCCAGAGCAGCAGTGTTGTGCAGACATGAAGGGGTTTGGAAGCAAAAGATTTTGTGAACCATTGTAGTAATCTGTGTATCCGACAACTAGCTAACTAACTGTTCTACCCCTCAAGGCTAAAATTTCATACTGCAGTTGTTACTGACTGTATATGCATGTAGTAGAGCCGCAGATCACGGATTCATTTTGTAAGGAGCAGGCACCAAACTGCAGAAGTCAGAGTGCTGCTTGCCTACTTAGAAAATCACAGTTAGAAGAGTAATCACAGTCAGTGGACACTGGATTTATTTTGTGCACAGACACAGTGATGGAGAGTTGAAGATCTCCACCAGTGTGGATTGCCTAACACAGTCCCAGACAGGTAAAATTGTACTATAGTTTGTTCATTAGCAAGTTATATTTTGTTTCTAAGGTCCTATGCTTCCAGTTGTTAAACTAGGCTAAACTATTAAGGATTATTGTAGCTTCATATTACAAAAGAAGTTCTCACATTTTCACACAATTTTCTGAGCATTTTACACCGTCAGAGGAAGTGCTGCTGTTTCACAAAACTGCTGATTTACTTCTTTCTGAAATTCACAGAAACATTAGGAGTTACCAAAAAAAATAAAAGTGTGATTAGTGGCACGTTTAATACCCTTAACCTAAGTTTCCCTTTCTTCCTCTGCACCGGGACGTAATGTGTCGTTGAACCCTGTGCTGTCTGTTCTCAACAATCAGGCTGGCTGCTTCTAATCTGGGCTCGCTGGCCAAAGGCCAAGTTTCCACCTAACACAAAGCTGACTGTTTGTTTCCTGTCGTGACTGTTTTCTTCCTGAGGTCAGCAGGTTACAGCAGTGACAGTCAACAGGTTGCACAGCACAGCTTACGGTACTGGTTCCAGAGCTCCCAGGTTCAGTAGTTAATCAGTATTAGTCTGGAAAGGACCAGATCTATGATGTGGCTACGCCAAATAGCAGCATTTGTGCCAAAGCATTAGGTAACAGTTTAAACGTTGACAATAGATTAGGCCAACTGTTGCCAGGATAAATAATAATTAGAAAAGCTCTACTTTTCTTGCTGTTTTAACAGGAATTTCTGTCTGACCCTGATCACTGCTTCAAAAAAACTTTGGTGATCACCAGACTTAATCACAATGCTATTTCATCTACAAGTATTGAGGTAAAGTTAAGCCCTAACCATTATCTTCACATATCAACAAAAAAGATTTAGTAAAGGACCCACGCTCTAAACTCACTTCACTACCTTACGATGCCAATTATCCAACACTAGCTCTGTGAAATGGAATATGCCATAAACAGCAGAATTCACTGTTTAACAGCTTGGCACTTTTTTTAAAACCTTCAGGGCTACAACTTTTTTTTTTTATTGTTTTTGTTTTTTTGTCTGGTAGAAAATAGCTGAACGGCACCGAGAGAGTGGTCATTGTGCAACTGCAGCAGTCCGTCACTATGAATATTTGCTATTTGGTTGTAAGATGCCAACATAATAGCTGCTACACAACCCAGAACCTCACGGTTAAAAGATTCCTCTTATTCTTACCCCGTTGTGCTGCTAAACATTTTCAGAGAAGAATACGCTGCAGTTATTAAACAGCTTATAATAGTAGATCAAAGAGCATCTGCTGCGTTAAGGTGACTTTAAGTGAGACATGTTACTTCAAATAATGAAGAACCAGATAACTGAGAGTCTGTTACGAATATTGCACACTTGTTATGCTGACTTGAGGTAATGCACCATAATTGTCATGTGCATGTGCTGTTTTCTTGTATGTAAGGATAATGACATGCTTCTGTGTTTGTTTTGCAGAGCTGTGTGTGTTTTATTGTAGAAGTGCTATAAATGGCAGCTAATTTCTTGTATGTGAGCACCCAAACTTTCATTCTGTCTTTATAATGACAAATATAATCTTGTAGCTCTTTCCTTTCAAGCCATGAACTCCCCCTAACTACTAACTCTGTTTTACCTTTTACTTCTTTTTTTTTTACCAACTTTAACATTCATGGTGCTTTGTCATTTTCCTTTGAATTTATGTTGGTTCGTTTCTCCTTAATTATCCTTGTGTGTTAACCTTGCTCTCGTAACTCCTCCCCTCTTCCCCTTCAAATTCCCTGTTCAGCCAATGAAGCATCATGGTCGAGCATCGGTAAGAGTTTACCGGACTGGAGGACCAACAGTCCAGAACAGGTACTTTTTTTTCCATGTATAAGAAGTGATTTTACGGCAGGGTTACTCAATTCGGTCCTGCAAGGGTCGCAATCCAGCAGGTTTTCTATGTATCCCTGCTTTGACACACCTGCATCAAATCAAATGGATCTAACAGCCAATCAAGTTCTGTACAATGACTTATTAATTTGAGTCAGGTGTGTTCAAGCAGAGATACATAGAAAACCACTGGATTGCGGCCCTTGTAGGACCGAATTGAGTAACCCTGTTTTACGGCAACATTAGGATATCCCAGATTTATCTTAAGGCAGCTGTGAGGCCCTTAAATTAGTGAACATTTTTTAACACAAAATAAAAACTTCATTTGAGGACACTCGTGGAGGTGTTTCGTGGAAAAGTAATTGATTATATCTTCTTTCCAACAGCTTCCCTCTGGTTATGGTACGTACCCCAGTGCCACCCACCAGGCAGCTGGGTATCACTGTGTCACGAGCTCACTGCCCCGCTCTGCCCCTGGCACGCTGGGTTGGCCCAGATCCAACACCAGCAATGCCACCACCTCATCTTCATCAACATCTTCCTCTTCACAGCAAGTACAGCAGCGGATTTCTGTCCCTCCTAATTCAACCCAAGGTAATCCAAGGCCTTTTTCAGATGAGTAAATACTAAACTTTACAAATAATTGTGGAATCACATATTTTTGTTTGTATTGTTAGGTTCTTCTCAGCCCTCTCCACTGTCCCCACAAACGGAGCGTACAGATCCTCCTCCGGCAGTGGCTGTGCGCCCATACGTCCCAGACCATCCCTCCAGGCCACAGTCCCCACGTAAGGGCCCTGCCACAATGAACAGCAGCTCCATTTACAGCATGTACCTCCAGCAGCCTCAGGCCAAAAACTATGGATCTCTCAGCAATAGGTCTGCTGTCAAAGCAGGTAATAAATACAATTCTAAATTAGTACCTATATATTTAGTAAATTTTTACAGTGTTTGCAAAGGAAGATAAATTACTACCTCCAACTTGCTTTCTTTCCACAGTTTATGGTAAGCCCATCCTCCCCACCTCTTCCTCCTCTCCGTCTCCTGTTCCTTTCATCCATGGAGGAGGAGGAGGAGGAGGAGTGAAAGCAACAGGAGAGGATGTTACAGATAAAGATGGAGGTAAAGGAGGAGGAGAAAGCAGTGATGGTCAAATCCTTCCTCCACCAAGTGTGGACAACATCCCTCGTCCTCTTAGTCCCACTAAGCTCACCCCAGTTGGTAGGTACTAGAGTTTGAATCAAACTGGACTCCACTAATAAATTGGATTCTGCTTTACGCTATATGTGATATTAATTTAAACTACAATTTTTTATGCATATTTTCTGGCATATTGTTATATCTCTTTTTGTTCAAACAGCTGAAAAACCTCTTTAGAACAATTCATAATGAAAGTCATACAGCTAAATTGTGGAGACAAGAAAGGAGTAAGGAAAAATCTCCTTAGTCTAAATTCAACTACACTATAAATAAGTATTAGTATGAACTTGAAAGCAGCACAATTAAATAAATATCATATCTTATCACACTGCTAAATTGATTGATTTCTCATCTCTGCAGCCCATTCTCAGCTACGATACCAGAGTGATGCCGACCTGGAAGTTTTGCGCCGACGGCTCAGCAATGCTCCACGACCCCTCAAGAAGCGGAGCTCCATCACTGAACCTGAGGGCCCACAAGGGCCTAACATCCAAAAACTGCTGTATCAGAGGTTAGTGATACTAAATGTTTTTCTACACCTGAAAATGAAACACTGAACTGAAACAGTAATCAAGGCTAAGAAAAGGTTAATTTTGTGGTGATTTGCAGGTTCAATACATTGGCAGGAGGCATGGAGGGTGGCTCAGGTAAAAAGTCGTAGATACTGTACAATGTTCAGGTTGCATTCACTTAAAATGATGATGCAAAAATTTAGGTTCCCCTCTGTTCCAGGCAACACTTTCTACCAGCCCGACTGTCTTTTGGGAGACATGGATAACATCCATTCAGCCGATGGGAATGTAGAACCAGGGGACAAACATGTCACGGTGGCAGTCATGGGGGCTGAAAGTCAAAACCTGAACTCAGATACTCGCCGCTCGTCTCCTCCCTCAGTTACCACAAAAACACCCAAAGAGACAACAGCAGTAGCAGAAAGTAGCAGTAACAGGTCTCCATCAAGCCAGCCCAGTCCGTCCCCTGCACCTGAGAAGCCAGAAGATCAGAATAATAACAACCACCGTGGATCGAGTCCTGGCAAAAACTCAGTGGGCCACATCTCCCCTTCTCCATCACCTCCTGCCCCACCTTCACTGCCTAAGGTACACATAAATCATATTGAAATCAGTGCTTTTGGGAAAACATCAGTATATAAAATTCTTTATATTTATATCCTCAGGTATTGTTTGATTGTTTGTCTTTTTTCTCTGTTTGTGTGCTGCAGGTGAAGCGAACCAACCTAAAGAAACCGTCATCAGAGCGCACAGGCCACGGTCTGAGAGTCAAGTTTAACCCTCTGGCTCTGCTGCTTGATGCTTCATTAGAGGGAGAATTTGATCTGGTGCAGAGGATCATTTATGAGGTAAAACATAACATTATGTTGCAATTATAGTTTCTACATGTAAGATCATTTTTATTTTACATATTTGTAAAACCTTTTCTGTGTTTGCAGAAGTTAACACAAGTCAAACTAAAGAATTTGTATAACGCAGGTATAGCAAGGCTTTTTAGATATGCTGTTCATCGTTCATACTTCAAAACTATTCCTCAAGGTTAAAATTTGAAATTTTGACCAGTTATGTAAAAGTAAACCAGTATTTATTTCTATATAAAGACCGCCCTGTAACAACTAAAACTAAAACAGGTACACTTCTCCTTTCCTTAAGTCTGTGTTCTCATGGCATTTCAGAAAACCCTGCATGTCAAATAACTTGTATTAAACATGGAAATGAAGTGGTCCTGAACAACCATGTAATGAGATTAAAGCAAGATTTTATGATAAAGGTAATTTTGATTAGAGATTCTGGTTATTTAAACTTTGCAAGAATACAAGGAGAAATTGCACAAAGTTTAGCTTCACAAGCAGAGTCATATTAAAAGTAAAGACATCTCTTAGGCAAAATTAAAGATGCACAATAGCAGATTTTCCCAGTACCTATCAAAGGCTAATTTTTGCATCCTACCTGTACTGTGTGCTCTTTCCAGCCAATAAAAGATAGCTTTATCTTGACTCTTATCTCTTATATTATCTCTTGATCTGTACCTTTCTCTCTTCCTCCTACAATGTTTTCTTGTATTTCTTTGCTGAATTAGCCATGGAACATGTTCAAAGCGGCTGGTTTGTTATTTGTTTGCAGTGATGGCTCCAGAAATGTGCATAATAACCGTCATTATGCTATGAAATGAGAAACATAATTTGTCCTTAAAACTTTCCCATACAATGAAAAAGAAAACCTCAATAAAACAGTGTTTTAAGAACCGAATTGTAGAATTGCAGCAGGCTTTGCACTAATTTGGTAAATTTTGATTTGTATAAAGATGACACACTGCAAAGCCCAAAAAGATAAGATCAAAGTGATTGTTGATCACCCTAGGCCCAAGTGGGCAGCTAAAGTCTCAGGACATGTGTTGCCTAGTGAATGAGATCAGAGTAGACATCATTATATCATAAAAAAAAAGATATGGGCCAAGTACAGAGCCTTGCTGGAAACCATTGTTAGCTGCTTGGAAAGTGTAATTGTCATAAAACTGCCTGTCACCTGCTTAAATCTTTTAATTTCTCTTATTCAGAAATGCTCTAATCTCTGTTGTGGAAGGCATTTAGCTGAAGTCTAAACCCTCCCTACAATTAGCCTTTTGAAGAGGAAATCCTTCATTGAGCTTTAAGGTTTTATTCTGCTAAGTGAAACTGAATATGACTAACCTTAGGGCTGATGTTGTGCAGCTGAATCAGGAGGAGAAGTGGTCTCAGTTGTATGGTGTGCAGAGTTACTCTTACAGTGTGTTAGAGCAGCGCAGAGAGATCAAAGTCTCATCTCTTTAGTTGCAAACCTCCGTCACTCCCTCGTGTTTCTCTCTGGACCAAAGTACCAACTTTCCAAGCTGCATTCTGATACTTTAAAAGTAACAATCAGATCCCTAACATGCAGCTAAATTTGATATCACACCCCAAGGTAGAATGAATTGAGAACTTCTAAACTGTTAAAAACATGCTTCGCTGTCCTTGGTTTTTTCATATAATTTGGCACCTCTGTGGTGTTTTATTCTTAGGTTTAATTATAAACAGCTTCTTCTGATATATTGCTGTACATTCAGGATAATTTGTCAGTATCTAATCAACATGCAAATGTTTTGTCTTTCAGGTGGAAAACCCCAGCATGCCCAATGATGAAGGGATAACGCCTCTTCACAATGCTGTCTGTGCTGGTCATCACCATATTGTGAAGTTCCTGCTGGACTTTGGAGTTAATGTGAATGCAGCCGACAGTGACGGATGGTTAGTGCCTCCATTTAGTCAACAAATCATATATTAATCCAGACTAATAACAGAGTAAAGGTTGCTGAAAGGCAGGAGAATTTTTAAGTAATAAGCACAGTCCATGGCAGCGGTGCTCAAGCTTGTAACGCTGGCAGCAGTGACAGAGATAACTGACTTTATAAGTTAATTTCTGACTAGACTGCCTCTGCAACATTAAAGGAGATTACCATACATAATGAGGCTCTGTATGCATCCCTTCAACGTCTTTATTTTTTGTTGTTGGGTGTTCCTTGCAGGACTCCTCTTCACTGTGCAGCTTCATGTAACAGCGTCCATCTCTGTAAGATGCTGGTGGAGTCCGGGGCGGCCATTTTTGCCACAACAATAAGTGACGTTGAAACTGCGGCAGACAAATGTGAGGAAATGGAGGAGGGCTACACACAGTGTTCTCAGTTCCTGTATGGTAGGTTTTATAAGGACCCTCGTGATGAGTCAGCCCAGCCAAATGCAAAAGAGAAATATTCTCTGCCATATTGGTACGTTTTTCTGTATATCAAGTATTGTTTTGACTCTGGCAGGTGTACAGGAGAAGTTGGGTGTGATGAACAAAGGTTTAGCCTACGCTCTGTGGGACTACACTGCCCAGCAGCCTGATGAGCTCTCCTTCAAGGAGGGTGACGCCCTGACCGTGCTGCGTCGCCGTGACGACAATGAGACAGAGTGGTGGTGGGCACGACATAACGACCGTGAAGGATACATACCTAGAAACCTGCTGGGGGTGAGAAAATACAACAGACAAAGTCACATCATTGTAAATAAAATAACTGAAAGCTGAGTGTCTTAAAACTGCCATAAGATCAGGGGTTAACGTGGTTATTGGTGTTATTATTATTATTATTTACATGTTATTAGTAATATAATATAAAAAAAAACAAGTTCATTACATTATATTTTGTATTTATATAAACTGAAGCAATGTGATCACTGATTGAAATTGGGCTGTAAACTGTCAGAAATGCTAATTAAGAGTGGTTGTACAACAACTATCACCACTGTTTAAGCTCAGGACAGCCATGTTAAATTCTAAAGGTGGGGATAAAAAGGTCCTTTCAACTTTCTTAATCCAAAATTAACTTTATGTGGGCTTTATGGGAACTGGGAACTCCCATGAAACCAGTTTATTTCTATTTTCTGTGCCCCACATGCCTTTTAATGCTGTTTTGTGTCTTAGATTCATTGTGTATTTTATGAGTTTTGCATTTTCATCTACACCAAAAAAGTTCATACACTGATTTTATATCATGAATTCAGTTCAGCTTTATTTGCATAGTGTCATCTCAAGGTATTTTACAGACATGATTAATTCAAGCCAATTTATTGTGATCCATTTTAATGAAATCTACAAGTCCAATTTATGATAGCTGTTCACACAAAACAATTCATAAAAATAGACTATCATGGGAGTTGTAAGATTACGGTCATTTTTCCAGTATGTATGTTTCGGTTCTAGCTGTACAAGCAGCTGATATTTAAAAGAGAAAACCGCCTCAGATTCTTAAAGTTGCCTCCATGATGTTCAGACACCTTGAAAACAATGTAAACACGATTCGGTGACCCTTCCTGTCTTGCTTCTTTTCTAGCTGTATCCAAGGATCAAACCCAGACAGCGCTCTCTGGCATAAAGCCCAGATCAGGAGGGAAAATCGCAGAGGGTGTATGCACACAGAAACAAGAAGAAGAACAAGAAGAGGAGGAGAGGGAAAAGAAGGAGCAGGAGGAGCATGCTATAGAAAGACAGAAGAAAAGGGTGGAGGTAGTCATGAGGCAAAAAGAGTAGAAAAAGGAGAAAGAAGGAGCTGCTTTATTCTTTTTGTCTGGATGCATCAGAGCCACTTTATGGCAGAAACCGAATATATTTCCACCTGCCTGGATTTTTTTTTCAGTGATTGCAACTTGACAACTTGAGACATTCTGAAGAAAAATCAAAGTGTTACTAAATTAACTTTTGGATGTAGCTTCAAGTTCCACCCAGCTTTAGATCATGAAAACACCAGCTTGGACATTTAATAGCTTTTTGAAATTCTCCAAAGATTTTTAACCATAAAAATGTCACTTTATTTTTGTATCATTTACATTTTAAAAAGTATTTGAAAAAAAACACAAAAAAAACAAAACGCCCAAATTTACAGGTAAGATCAGATGAAAGTATGTGTGAGAAGGGAAATGTGTAAGTGAAGATGGAGAGAGGAAAGTAGGGAGTGTCTGGATACGTCAGATTTGTTGATGAAGCAGCTGCCGTGTTTACAGAGTTTGGGAGGAGAAACGTGCAGCCGCAAGAGGTGACACATGGTAGCTGAAGGCTGCATCAGCCCACGCGAGGCTTGATGTTGTATCAGAGGAATATTTTGGTTCCCATTTCACGAGCTGATACAAAACACATCTGCGAACTATTACAGATGTCTCCAGCTTTGAGTATTCCCATGTTTATGTTGATTCAACCAGAGTTTTTGCTGCCAAGTCAACATCACTTCTGCTGGTAAAACAGGAGGAAGAAGCGGAAAAGGAAGAAAGAAAGTATGTGGAGAATATTAATTGAAAAGGGAGAGGTGTAGACAGTTTAGACTAAAGAGACCGGTTCTCATCTTGGTGCAACACTGCTTAGAGGCACTTAAATTAATAAGAAGATATAACAACCAAAAAGTCAATGTCAAAGTGTTAATCTGCTATAAAATATATCAAATAATAAATTCTGGCTGTTCAGTGTTTAAAATGTTTTTTAGAAGCAAACTCAGCCAGATTTTAGCCCCCTTTCGACAAACCTGAAATATAGCATAGGTCAGTGTTATTATGAGCATAGTCCGCCCAGACTGAATAAAAAAGTGTAAGTTTTCTCAGTCTTTGTTTATTCTGCTAATTGTGTTGTTTTATTTAAAACAAATTGTTGTTTTTTTTATTATTGTTACTATCTAAAAGTATCAGAGTTATCAGAGTAGTAGTATATGCTTCTCTTGTTTCTCTCTGTGCTGTCGCCACTCACTGCTGCCACCTAGTGTTCAGGAAAGGTTTGACACAAGAAAAACGTTTCCTTGAACCCATGCTGTGTAAAAATGAGAAGCAATAAGCTCAGAGATGTTTGATGTGAGAGAGGGACATTGTTCTGAGGAGTACATACCATTACTTTGTGTATATGCAACCTGTAAGTATACAGCTAATGTAAAAAAAATAATAAAAGTATAATCCTTACACAGAATGAAAGCTGCTTCTGTGACTCTCAAGTTTCTGAACAAAACACAGACTGATATATAACACATATTTGCAAGTATCCAAGGTTTTGTACAAAATGTTTTACAGAGTTTAAAATTCATGTATTACCTTTTTGTGACAATATTAAGTTGATTTTCTCTCCATACAGGCAGAACCAACTGTGTTGAATTATGACAGGATGGTGCTAGATTGTTGTTAGTAGTTACTACTTAGTGTTCCAATTAAGAGTGACATGTAAATTCTGTGAGGAGCCTATGACATATTGTGGACTGATTTGTCTGAGGTCAAACCCCACAAACAAACAGTTCAGAAACTCACAAGCTGAAACCGAATCTTCGTGGTTTCTGCATCTGTAATGTGCAAATTTGCTTGTTTTCCTTCCCTTTTCCTTGAAAAATTTGGCCCGTTTGTTAGGACAAAATCAGTGTTGCTATGGTGATCCTGTACTTTAAGCTCTGAGGCCTATTTGGGTAATTTGTACAAGGAATTTTTCAAATATAAATTGCCTTATTTGTAAATTATTTGTAAATTATTAATGTATTAATCATATTAAGATAATTCATACAAATTATTAAGAATTTATAATCAATAAAAAAAATCAATATTCAGATATCACATAAGCAAGTGAATTCTCTTCAGGACCCATTACAGTTTGCATGTAGTAATAGAGTAGGGGTTGAAGGCACCATAATCTACCTGCTTTAGCGAGCACACTCTCATCAGGACCAAACAGTTTGAGGATCATGTTTGTCAAGTGCTTTTAGCACTATTCAGCCTGCACAGTTCCGGGAAAAAGCTCCAGAAATTTCAGTTTGATATCTCCACAACTTCCAGGATTTATGACTACCTAACAAACAGTTTGTGAGACTGAAAGGTTGTAGGTCTGAGAAGATGGTCTGAAGCAATGGAGCACCACAAGGGATTTTTATTTCACAATTTCTTTTTCAGACTGCCAATAAATACTCTGCTGATTCTGCAGCTGAGGGGTGTATTAGTGATGGACAAGAAGCTGAGACCAGAGAACTGATCAGTCAATTTGTGCGATAGTGCGGAAACAATCACCCCATCTTGAACACAAACAACATTAAAGATATAATTGTGATTTTTAGGAGGAACAGAGGTAAGAAAATTACTGTTTACATCCTGGGGAAAGAGGTGGAAGTGGTGGATAAATGCAAATACCTGGTCATCATCCTCTGGAACAATATGGCTGAAAGTAAATTATTTGTAACTAAAAAAACATTCTACAATAATCTGCCCTCAGGGGCATAATTTAGTAAATTAAAAAAAAATTCATTCTTTTTCACATCAGTCTTCATAGGAACTGTTTCTGATTCCATTTACAGATTTGAATACCAAACTTTTTAAAGGACTTTAATTTCCGGAAATTACCATTTTATCTACATCCGTTTTTTTATTTTTTAATGCGCTGTTTTAGGTCATCAATAAGTCTTTAAGCAAGTGTGTGCAACACACATAAATAGTGTGAGGCCTTGGCAATGAACTGTGTACTTTAGAAGGAAATTAAAAGTCCGTGGCTCATTCAAGCGTCAGGGAACACAGAATCTTAAAAGGTAAAGTTTTGTTATTTAAAGTTAACAATATCACCGCTGCAAACAGACTTTACACAGCACGTACATTTGTTTTACCAGCTAAAACCAGCGTTTAGAACATTAAACACAATGAAGTCAAATTAGCGCGCGTAAAAGAATATTACAAACATTTCAAAATAAAAACACAAAAAATAAAGCTGCTGAAACAATATACGGTAACCCATTAGTTTTGTTTTAGAACATTAGAATTAACATTATTTGTAATATAATTAGTTAGGCTGCAAAATTAGAAAGACTGATAATCTATCAACATCCACATGAAAGCACAGAGTTACGTTGATTTTGAAGTGATAACCGGAAGTAGTTTATTTCTGATGTTTTTTTGCCACAATTTAGCGGGTACTGCGACCATTAGTACGTAATATAAACTACGTTTTTGTTTTATAGTTAAAAAGGTATTCAGTACGATATTTTTACAAGATGTAAGTTAATATTTGTTACCTTCAATAAACTCTAATATCCTTACATTGTACATTTTAGATATTGTTTACTGTACTTCCTTTTACGTAACTGATTAGGTCACGTTGTGTTAAGATGTCTGCTGTGTCACAAATGAGTCTTTTTGTTGTTACAAAGAGGCAAGCATAGCATTTTAGGTAAGACATATTTTATCCCAAAACACTTTTATTTCAGCTATTTTTCCAGGTAATAAAATGATTTTTTTTTACTGAAAGTAAACAATGAGTAAATTTTAATGAATTCCTCAACTTTTCTCAACCTAAATTAATAGACTTCATTTGTTATACTGTCTTTGATTTACGGCGTTTCCAGATGTTCTTGAAAGCAGCATTGTGTAGTCGTGGCACAGTTATTAGCAAACCCCGGTGTACTCATTTACTCTAGTTAATAAATTGTAGAGATAAACTGCTTCTCTGATAAAAACATATGCTGTCCCCTTTCTTCACACACTTAGATCGTTTACACCATGGAGCATTTCCACCTCAACACTCCTCTGCTAGAAAGTCTAAGCATGTCTAAGCATGTTGGCACCACTGTCTATTTGAAGATGGAGAATTCACAGCCGTCCGGATCCTTCAAGATACGCGGGATTGGACACCTCTGCCAGCAGGTGGGAACCCTGAACCCTTACCTGATGTTTGTAGAAGTCTCTCCAAATGCATCATTTCAGACTTTCACTGTTTGATGTGTTGTTGCAGCTCGCCACACAGTCCAAAGGAGTTGTATGCGCTTCAGGTGACTTTTGCTCACAGCATATTCTAATTGCTTTCTTTCTGTATTGCTTTAATTTTTCATTTATGGTGTTAAACAGGTGGCAATGCAGGTAAGGCTGCGGCCTATGCGGCCAGAAAAATGGGAGTGCCAGCCACTATTGTAGTTCCCTCCTCTACTCCGCTGCTGGTGGTTCAGGGACTCCAGGATCAGGGCGCAAGTGTCAAGATTACCGGGAAGGTGAGTGGGTGACATCTTTAGATATTTTCATGGTCTTTAAAAGGAATGCAAGAGGTTTAAATTAGATTATGAAGTCCAAACCTTTTATTCTCAGGTATGGGATGATGCCAATGCAGAAGCCCTCAGACTGGCAGAAAGTGAAGGCCTCATCTTTGTACCTCCTTTTGATCACCCTTTACTTTGGTAGAAAGCAATTCCAGTTAAAGAAGTCAATTCCTTACAATCTATTCCTGATGGATTCAATATGAAATTTGTATTTTGTGATGATTGAATATTCCTGTATCTGTGTTTGCACACTTACAGGCAAGGCCATGCCAGTATGGTAGCAGAGGCTGCAGCTTCTCTGGGTCCTGGTGTGAAACCTGGAGCTGTGCTTCTGTCTGTGGGCGGAGGAGGTCTCCTTTGTGGGGTCATCCAGGGGCTGAAGGATGTAGGCTGGATGGATGTACCTATAATCGCCATGGAGACTGTGGGGGCAGACTGTTTTAGCGCTGCGATTAAGGCTGGGAAGGTGGTCACTTTGGATGACATCACCAGGTTAGATGTTAAAGGAATTTTCTGTGGTAACATTTTTGAACGCCTCATTTCTTCATCTGTCTGACTTACCTCAGCGAGGCAAAATGTCTCGGAGCGAAGACAGTTTGCAAGCAAGCCTTTGAATACAGCCAGTCCAGCAACGTGAGAATCATCTCTGAGCTGGTGACCGACCAACAGGCTCTGCATGCTGTCCAAACTTTCCTGGGTCAGTGTCTGTTTCCTTTAAACATCACACTCACAACAACTGCACAAAAATCTACTGAATGCAGGACTGTTTTTAAAAAATTCCCATATGCTGCAGTGTGACCACTGTGGTAACCATATGCACTAATTGCAAGATATTTTACTGTAATTATATTGATACTAGGCCTGTCACAATAACAAATTTTGCTGTGCGATACATTTTCTCAGAAATTATCTCGATAAGCGATAATATTGCGCAAAGCGATAATGTTGTAATTTTGAGACCATTTTCAAC
>JBAMHW010000022.1:7396686-7408154 GCA_037177495.1 Rhadinocentrus ornatus
ATCTATCTATCTATCTATCTATCTATCTATCTATCTATCTATCTATCTATCTATCTATCTATCTATCTATCTATGCTCACTCGACATGATCATTTTCATGAATACCTTTAATTCCTCTTTGTGGCTTTACAGCTCTGGCTTGCCAGAAGTTCAAAGCTTTGTATTAAAGATAAAATAAGCTAAAGGTCTTTTCAAGCTTAAAACCACTTTGATGTCATTTGTTTAAATGTTTTTTAGCCTTATGTGGCCCCAGCTCAGAAGCGTAGGTACACGTGTCTAAGTGGAAAGCAGTCAGAGCTATTTGAAGGCTCCACCTGTAGGCACATCCCAGAGGCTGCTGCAGAGCTCAGAGACTGAGAGGCCCTGGCAAGTGTGAGTAATAGTTCTGAATTACAGTCACTGTCTGGAGGCTCAACTGGTGCAGAGAGCCATGCTGAGCTCTTTGTAGAGGCCCTTGGTGTGAGTAATAGTGTCTACCTGATGATACAGTGATGCTCTAGTGGAGGCTCACTGCGGAGCACACTCTGCAGCTGCCACCCATCAGGTCTGGTCCACTGAGCAGAGCCAAGCGTTGACAAAATTCAGGGTGACAGAGGACCTCAATAAGAACACACAAGTTGAAATGTGACCTCTCTTTTCTAACTTTCATTGAAGTTAAATCTTTAAAAAATTTATATTTTTACTTAATGTTGAAAGGACTTCAGGTTGCTTAATTTTATCATGATGTAAAGTCACTGCAAGGGACAGGGAGATGAAGCTGCTTTACATTGTAGCTTAACATCTGCTCCAGTCTCAGGTCTACGCCTTTCTGGAATTTCCCCCGTGGTACTAATCACTGACCTGTGCTGTCTTTGTAACTCTGCATTGAGGAGCCAGATCACACTTTTATATCTGCATATCGAGTCATTGGGTTAGAATAACTGCCATTTGTGGATCTTATAAAGCCGTTTATTTCAGCTTCAAAATCAGCCAGATATTTAATATAACATCTAATATAATATCTTTCAATTTGGTGTTCTGGTTTTGAGGTTGCTGTAGCTTAAATAATTAAATTTTTTTTGTGGTCTGTATTAACTGACTTCTATAAATATATTTGTTTAATTAACCTATTTAATGGAACAGTTGTTTGGCTGAAGACAATGGAAATGACAAGAAAACATGATCAATTCACTCTCAAATAAAAGAGAGTCCTCAATACTGCCTTATTACATTTCAAGTAAGGCTGCCCCTACTTGGCCTGACCCACTTGACACAAGTGTTCACCCCAAAGAACTGTTCACCCAAGAACAAATTTTTTTTATTTAACTTGCTTGGTCACCCAACAACCATATCTTATGTTACCATTGAGTCTCTGTCAGTGTCCTCTTCATGTCCTTTAATGAGAACTTGTCTGAACATGTCTGAAAATGTTTAAACGTGTTGTTGTGTCTTTTGTACCCTCCATCACAGTGTGGCTCATTGAAAATGCATTGTCTTTCCAGGTGGCGAGCGTAACTGTGGAGTACATGAGCTAATCTGCGTCAGAAAAGGTAGGGGCAGATCAAAGCTCTGGGAGAGGCCAACCTCTTTCTTCTGCACTTCACCTCCTGCTCCACCTTACCCTGTCAGGATCCATCACCATTAAGCTGTCTTCTTCAAGTTCATCTTCGTTCCCCTGTTTTCCACCCTTTAGGGTTAAACTGTCTTCACTGTTGGACTGTGGTCTTATTTATTTATTTTTTTGTACGTGTGATCACTTTCTTTGTTCATTGTTTTTCTACAGAGAAAAAAAATCTAAATATTGGGGAATCTGTAAAAGATCCAGGAGACTTGAAAGGAGCAATGTGTGAACTTTGGTGACATCCAGTGTTAAAGTTGCAGTTTGCGACCAATAAATCTCCCTCAATGACTACATGAAGATAAAATCAATGCAACATAGCAGACTCCTTAGAAGGTTAATCTGTAGAGATTATTGGCTTAAAATATTGAAGGTCATGGTCACATTATTCTTCAGTTATTAAAAAAATTTAGAAACAAGGTGCTGATTGGCTGTAGGGTGTCCATTAAAAAGTGTTATAGGACACTTATAAAAAGAAGTTCAGGTCAAATAGCCTTTAGCGCTGGCTAAACGCTAGTTGGCAACCGTGGCAACAGAAACTCAGACGCCGAGCTGTAGACATGCCAGATCGTGTCTGTGACGGGGCATAGCTGTGAAAGCAGCCTACGGGCTTATTGGGCTCTGCCAGTCCAGGAGAGACGAGAATGGAGCAACGTTTTATCATCCCGCAACGTCCAAACCAGCAGTGGTCAGGGTCCACAAACGTTAGATCTCTGTGCTTCAAACGCCACTGCGGACAAGCCAGTATCTTTATCAAATTTCACTATCAACGTCAATGTTGCATTTACTTTTAAATAGGTCATCGCCTGTCTTTCTTGATTACCTTACTTACTTGCTTGAAACAGAGTGAATGTCGGACAAAATTATAACAACGATTTAGGATAGAGTTACACATTTAATGATCAGAGTAAATGTTGGATAATATTTCTTGCAATAAAAACGATTTAGAAAACTATTTGTGGACTTTGACTGTTTGAAGCAGAATGTGGCATCATCCTCTGGACACACACAAGTTGTAAGAGCTGCACCTGCCCTCTGAAATGAAACTTTGTGTCACGTAACATAACTGCAGCCGACCAAGCTGCAGGTTCTGTGTCAGAGCCGGTTACCTTGGCAACGCGTCACAAAGTGAGATATTAAATAGTCCACTCAGTCGCTTCTTGTGAAAAACTTAAAAACAACATTAACGTATTAATAATAGATTTAATATTTCTTTCTTTCGTAAGTGACCATGGTATTTACGGGATTATGCCGTTTTGAGGTGTCTATTATCATAAATTAATGGACTTAATAGATTTCTGATAATGGACACCTTGTTGGGCATTATCCCTTATATAAAGACTTCACTTTGGGGCAGCAGTGGCTCAGGTGACAGAGTGGGTCGTCCAATAATCGGAGGGTTGGGCAAGATACTTCACCATCCTTGCCTCCAGTGTCGACATTGCAAGTTGATGAATGTTTGGTGGTGGTTGGAGAGGCCGTAGGCGCAGATTGGCTGCCACATTTCCATTAGTCTGCCCCAGGGCAACCGAGGCTACACATGTAAGTTACCATCACCAAGTATGAATAATGAGTGAATGAATAATGGATACAATGTAAAGCACTTTGTGTGCCTTGAAAAGCGCTATATAAATCTAATCCATTACTTCAGCTTTAACTATGCCAAAGGATCATTTTATGGTTGGAGAAGTTACCTCTTTGTTGATAGTTTTTCAAAATATCCTCACCCCACAATAACATTTGTTTGATTTTATGGTATAATCAGACAAACGTTACTAAGAGGCACTTTTATACAATACAATAGTGAAATGTTACAATTAATCCTCTTTAAAAGTGTTTATACCAAATCAACACAGTTTGTTTATTTGGTACATCATCATGTCGTGAAATGCTGGAAAGTGGAGGCAATGACCTGCATATCAAAGCCAATATTTTTTAGCATTAATTTCATAACCTATTAATACTTATGAGGATGTTGAAGGTCCACATCATGATGCGATCAGATGTTGAAAAATCCGTGAGGAAACATGGTCACTGGACTGTTGAACCTTTAATGTGAAGCAGCTAGATTATGATTGTGGACCATATTAGCTATTTCATGTTCTGAAATGAGATCCAGCTGGAGTGGGAGGACAAAAATCTACTTGCAAGGGATTACTATTCATCATAGATTAAAATGCAAAAGTCATTAGGTTTAGAGATTTGTTAAAACAGAAAATAGACTAAAAATGAAGCCTGCATGGGATTACCTACAATTTTCATAGTGACCATGTTAATTAAGTTACAGTTTAGGTGGCCTATTTGGGATTGCAGGTGTAGGTCCATGCAACCACACAAAACCCATGTTGGCTGGGTTAATTTATTCCATTCAATTACAATACTTTGAGTTATGGAAGTTAACCCTGTAGTGTCTGTGATAGATTAACAAACTAATGCCAAGTAGCACTAGACTTACTGTGAGAGATTACAAATGTTATTGGGAGGTGTCATAAAAGCCTCATGCTATGTTGACTTCTTGATTTTTCTTGATAATACATGTGTTGTACTGGTATCTATATATCGGTATTATATGACATCATTTATGATATTTAAAACTTTTTTTAATCTATATCATGAAACCAAGTCTATCCATGCTGTAAGCAGTCTCTATGGGATGTCTTTATTCCCATGGTGACAGCTGTTTCTGGGTGTTGTTGTGTAGATAAAAGTCTCCTCCAGGCATAATAAATATGAGCACACACATTTATTCTCAAGGTGAACACTTATTTTAGAGAATAAAATATTGATAATAACACTAACACATGTGCATCCTTTAGTCTTCAGCCCTAACCTGAATATTAGCTGGAATAACAAACAAATCTATGATCCAACACAGTTGCATTTTATCAATATTTTGAGGAATTTAGGTTATCATGGCCATTAATTTATTTTCTTTAGTAAAGCACAACACACACTTTGGCTTTGGGTACTCCGCCTCTTTTTACTACTTTTCATGTGGATTGAAAGGGCGCTCATCACAGTGCAGGAGCCATCTGAGTGGTCTGGTTGTGTGAGTGTGACCGTATTTGCTTTTTGTAATTGCTGGAGATATTTGTCAGAGTTGTGGGTGTGAGGTGTGTATTAGCATGTGTGAACAGATTTGTGGCCACTCTGTAGGTGTTGTGCTTCAGAGTATTGTATGAGTTTGTGTGGGAGCGTGTATGGGAGTGCTGCTGAGAGTGCTTATGGGCTGCCTGTGGTGTGTGTGGGTGTTTTTCTGGTTTAGAGGTGCTTTTTTGCTTTTTTACATTAAACATAGCAACCGTTTCCATGCAGACAAATCTAAAAATGACATGGACGTGTTAAAATGCATGCACTGTTTGGCAACACAGACAGTAGGTTCCAGATGTTTAACTGTCTGAAATTATCCAGTTTTACACTAACTTTTTTTAGTGTATATATTTCTGAAATATATGAAATGGGTCACCTTGGCAAGAGGATAAGATATCAATTTACTTGACCCAGTCCCGTTTTGTATGTTATTTTTCTTTGTGCTTTTTTAAGTCACCTGCAAGAGCTTTATATATATATATATATATATATATATATATATATGATCCCTGATTATAACAATAATATAAGTTCTTGGATCAACATAACATAACTTGGGTCTCTATTTGGCTTTTCTTGTGATGCACACTATGTGACTGCTTTTCCTCATTATTGTTGTGTACTTCTTGCATAAAAAAAGTTGTTATTTCATCTTCCGGTGAGTCATCCGTCAGTCCCACACACACTATCTACAGCTTATTTTCTGTATTTAATGGCACATAGTTGATTAAGTGAAAGAAGTCAAAATAAAAATGTGTGATACCACGTAGCACCCACACTATTACTGTTTCTAAGATCTGGTACTGCAGTGTTTCCGGTGGCTTTTAGGAATTTTATTTTGAGGATTTTAATGAAGTTAATAAAAGAGTGAAATATAAAACCAGAGGATGTATTTAGATTTCTATAAAATATGATAGTATTACATCTAAATACTGAAACTGAGTGTGGATTTCTTGGATTTAACATTCATCTCCATTACTGCCGTTTGAAAAATTGTACAGAGCGGGATCTTGCTTCTCCATCTGTGCTGTGAATAATTCAGTCAGCAGTCAGAAACTGGTACAGTGTGAACAGACAGGCATTCCCTTGGGATAACACCTCCTGTTCCCACACCGACCATGTGACCAAACATTGTAGACTTCCAACAAAAATCTCATCATCAGCCAGAAATAACAAACAATAACTTGAAAAATTTCAAACTTTCCAGATAAAAAAAGATAAAAAACAAACAAACCCCAGATCAGCTGGACTTCATTTGCAGAATATTACAAGAACAAATCAGCTTCATTCACTTTAAAAACTTAATAACACCAGAACAAATGCAAATCTAGTTGTAAAGGTTCTTAATGACCCCACTAATGTCTGAGTGCAGTTCATTGTTGCAGGCTTGATGAAATTACAGCAAATCATTCCCATCAGTTCCCAGAAAATAAGATGTCATCTACTATCAGGATGAACTCATTTTCCTCCTTTTGTATTAAGGCAGCAGATAGGTTCAGTTTAACTAAATTGACTTTTACATCCAGGGATTTCTGTGCTGATTCCAGCTGCGCTATCATAGAAAATGGGCTCAGCAGTCATCTGAGGTGTAAACAAAGAATTTCTTCTAATCTTGCTAAAATCTGTCACTTTTATCTGTTATACTACCTCTTCGCTATTTGGTAACTTGAAAAAGTTGAAAAGTCAATGCAACCCAGAGTTTATATAGAGTGTCATGCAATAGATGAGCAGAAACATCTACACTCACCGTCCACCTTGTTGGTACTGAATTGGACCCCTTCAGAGCGGCCTTCATCTTTTGTTCCATATTAATGTAACAGCATCACAAAGTTGCTGCACATCCATGATGAGAATCTCCCGTTCCACCACATCCCAAAGCTGCTTTATTGGATTGAGATCTGGTGACTGTGGAGGCCGTTGGAGTCCAGTGAAGTCATTGTCAAGTTTAAGAAACTTACCACTGTTATTATATAGGGATGGACATGCTCACCAACAATATTTAGCAAGGCTGTGGTGTTTAAACCATGCTCAGTTGGTACGAAGGGGCCCAAAGTGTGCCAAGAAAATATTTTCCACACCATTACACCACCAGTAGCAGCCTGAACTGGATACAAGGCCGAATGGATCCATCTGACTATGAAACCTGAATGTTAAAGCTAAAAATTGAGACCTATCAGACCAAACAACATTTTTCCATCTCTTATTGTCCAGTTTTGGTGAATTTGCGTGAATTGTAGCCTCAGTTTCCTGTTCATAGCAGACAGGAGGCACCCGGTGTGGTCTTCTGCTGCTGTAGCCCATCTGCTTAAAGGCTGGACGTGTGTGTTCAGAGATCATATTTATACCTCAGTTGTACCTAGTGTTTATTGGAGATACTGTTGTCTTTCTATCGTCTCCAACCAGTATGCCCAGTCTTGTCTTACCTCAGACATCAACAAGACATCTTGGTCCGGACATCTGCCGCTCACTGGATAGTTTTCTTACTTTTTTCAAATCGTTCTCGATGGTTGTGTGTGAAAATCTCTGTAGATCAGCAGTTTCTGAAATACTCAGACCAGCATGTCTGGCACCAACAACAATGCCAAATTAAAAGTCAGTTAAATCTCCTTTCTTTCTTCAATCAGATGCTCAGTTTGAACTTGAACAAGTCCTCTTGACCATGTCTAAGTGACTAAAGCTGAGGTGCTGCCATGTGATTGGTTGATTATATATTTCTGTTAACAAGCAACTGAACAGGTGTCCTTATTAAAGTGGCTGGTGATACGCTCACTATAGTGTAAAGATAACATCTAAGATGTTAAACTGTGAACATAAACTTAATGGGTAACAGTAGTCACATTTACATTCTGCCTTTTTACATAATATACCTAATGTGAGTTGTGTAATTTCATCTGCCTGATTACAGTAAATTGTTTTGCCTGAACAAAATGTCAAACTAATTTCTGCAACTGAAAAGCTGCCTTAAAGAAGACGACTGGAATTGAGAGATGATTGCTTGTAACCTTTTGTAAAGGTTTGCGAGGTGAAAATGTTCTAAATTAAGCTGTATTTTGCTTGGGTTATATAAAATAGTGCATTTCTAATTTCATCTCATTGATGCCACTACCAAAGAGAAAAAAAGCACATGATAGCAAATAGTTTTCCCTGTGGCCGCTCTTGGTGATAACATGGATCCTCCATGCATTAAATAGAAGGTCATAAGAAAGGACAAGGTCATACATATGCTTTCATCTGAAGAAAAGGGTGTATTCATAATCAGGGATCACTTTGGTTATAGAAGTTATGTCTGCATCCTCGATGATCTTTATCCGAGTCTACTGATGTGTGGCAGTCAGCGTTGCGTTTAATGACATCTAACTTGCTTGTGTGTCTGGAATCTGAAGCGATGCTGCACCTGAACCTGTTACTAAGGCAACCAGCAGTTTGTTTCTCTACAGAGATGCAACCTCATACGGTCTGGCTCTGCTATTCCTCCTAAATTTGCCTCCTGCTTTCCCTCCCAGCTGATGTTTGAAAGGTGGTGAGATGGAAGGAAACATGATGATACAACTTCATGAACCACAAGTTTAATAAACTCATGACAAACTAAAAAGAAAACTAAAGAGATACAATGCGTTAGGAAAAAAATTAATTCAAATAATGTGAGAACTTCCTGTTTGCCGTCTCAAAGCTTTGATATATATGGGCAGAAAGGTAAAAGTGTTGTTTCTCCTCTCATCTAATTCTCTGTAACAAAGGAACAAAGAGTAGGTGAAGCAGCAGAGGAGAGGTGAAGACAATCTGACAGCCTTTCTTAAACTGGGGTCCCAAGATAATTTCAGGGGGTCACCAGATCATTGTTAAAGGCTAAATAATTAGGAATGTTTCAGTAATAATAATTTAAAATCTTCTCATTTGTTGCAAGGGATAAAAGGAAGCTTCCCTATAAATAATCTGTCCTCTACATTAACAATGTCTTTGTCAAGCTTTTATCTTTTCAAAATAAGAGTTACGTGACGGAATCACTTCGGTGCTCTGAGAAGCTATTTCCTACTTCCTGGTTCCTTAACCAATCATATGCGACTACCTAAGTTGCCAAACAACAGCGCAGCGTTTAGTATTTTATGTCGGCAAAAGAACCTGCAGTAAAGAATTTTTGGCCGAGTGAATAGTGTGTTTGTCCTTATAAACTTGGGAAATTACTATCAAATTAATTTATTAAGTGAGACTAAGGGAAAACAGCCGCTGTGTGGCACTTGTTGATTAATGTAGCTTTTGTTTACACTTTATTTTATGCTAACGTAATTTAGCACGTGAAATTAGCGCTAGCATTGCAAAGCATAGCAACTTACTGTGTGTGAATCATCTTCGCTCGTCAACATGATGTTTGCTGGTGCAATGTTCTCCAGCCTTTATTGACTGTATATAAAAGAGCCGTCCTCTCACAAACTGGCAACCTGCGCGAAACTCTCCGAGGGGGAGGGAGGTAGGGGTGTCTTTTTCCTTTGACTGCAGTTCTAATTTTAAACACTAGGTGTCAATGCGACTTATTTTGTCTTTAAGAAAAGGGAAAGAATATAGCCTTTATTTAACAATATATGTTGGCGTCACAAACACCAACATGTTAGCTTAAAGTCTTCCAGCCATGGTTGCTTATCTTCTAATTATGCATTTGTTAAACTGAAAATTGTATAATTTAAAGTTTCTGACATTAACTCCCTGGCCTTAAAAGACACAACTTTCTTCCTTATTCTGTGTTTGTGGATCTTTGAATATGTTAAAGAGCTCAATCCAGCATCAATAAAATGATTATGGGTGACAACTTTCACTAAATGAGCTCCATTTGTGGGTTTCTTTAATTTTCTGGCCAGCATAGAAAGGCAATCCTCCAGACAGCCCCCTCTGTAGTAGTGTGGGAACAAGACGTGGAGCCGCCTGCTGGGTAAAGCCTCCTTACCCTGTGGTTTTGGAGCTGTACATATCAGGCATCAATCTTATAAAGTTGTTATTTAAACCCACTGGTTTTTTGAGTAGAATATGAGAGTCACTCCCCTGTAACATCATTGTTGTTACAACATTGTTACAACATTGTTCACAATGATGTTACAGGGGCTTGTCAAACATCTTCCTCTTCAGTTGACACTTGTACTAAAATGTTTAGATTTCCACACTTTCTTCCTAACTACTTCAGCTTTGCTTCTCTTACTTGTTGTGGATGCATGTCCTGCAGGTTCAAATGACATTTAACAAAACAAGAATTATAAGTAGCATTTGTTTAGCTTTTTGGAACAAAAGCCCTTTTATATAAACTTTCAGGCATCTGTTCTTGAGTCTGTTCTACATGTTATTTCTAATTTATTAATAATAACCTATTACTATTAAGTTTATGCTGAGAAAAAAGTTAAATTATCAAACGGCATTTTGAATAATTATGTTTACATGTATGGTGGTACTGAGTGGTCAAACAACTTAAAAATAAATTGGACAGACGAGAAACAAAACAGCATTTATCAAAACTTCTGCAAACTTTAATGGTCAAATGCTTTAGGTGTGACATAATGTGACATGGATTTAGTTTTTATTGAAAAATACCAACTTTGTGCACAAGACTCTTTTTCAAAAAACCTTTATTAATCTGTCTCTAGCAGAGTTAAATTATTCCAATTAAAATGTTCTCTTAGCTGGAATAAAGTGAAACAACAGCATAAACTTTATTACTACATGTTGAGAAGAGTAGAAAACAAAGTGGTTTACATTAACTTTAGTGTTGCATTGGGTTTTTCCTTGAAATTTGTTGGCTGGTTTGAGTGGTTTTGACCCTTGGGCCATATCTTTTGTATTCTTGCATACGAATTACTGACAAATGTTCAACTTGGAATTTTGTGTTGCAGTTTCTCCAGAGGTGCTGGGGTTTCTGACAGCCATTGGGCTCTTCATCATCCTTATGACCTTCCTCTTCTGGTACCTTAACAACAAGTTGGCACTAGAGAACCCAGACAGCCTTCAGTGCCTTGATGACTTCAGGAAAAGTACAGAGTTGCGAGGTAAACCTGCATTTCTAAAGCTCAGGATTTCTGTTTATTTATGCAGCATATAAATACACAACAAGTCAAATATTTGGACACATTTACCCACTGGATTTAATGGGAAATTGTATCCAAACTTTTGACTGGTGCTGTACATTTTCTTTCTAATTACTTTACATCTAAATTTTTGTCATTACTAGAAGTTTGTAGAGCAGTTTTGATAATATCCCAGGTTAAATGCAGCTTCATGCTTAACATGTTCTCAGGCAGTGTGCTATGTGCCTATAGTTTCACTTTCACCACATGAACCTTTTCTAGGAAGTTGTATCTCATCTAAAAAAAAAAAACATGTCAAAATTTAGATGCACAGAAACGAAATGCCAAAATGAATGGAAACATAAACCAGAAGTTGTTTTGTGGGGCTCAAGGCTAAGATCAAGAACTGTACCATGACTGGTGTTAGTTGTTGCTGAGAAAATTCACCAGATTTCCAAAATTTCATTGGTCACTGTTTCAATATCAGCTTCCACTTGTGTTGTTCAGCTACGCATGAGGCTTGACCTCTACATGCAGGCATTTTCCAGTGATACTGACCTTTGTCATCCCATGAGGGGATTACAGTTGCTGACAGAGCAGCGCTGTTTACTTGTCATCTGTCCACAGGGCATCAGAGGTTGAAAAGGTTAGTGGTCCCAGGGAGCCCTGACAAGCCACCTGCTAAACATTCAGTTCAAAACGAAGAGAAGTTGTGTAAAGAAACTGATATTAATGCCTTT
>JBAMHW010000022.1:7411810-7422032 GCA_037177495.1 Rhadinocentrus ornatus
CATCTGTAGAGAAAAAGAAAACATCCATCTTCTATTGGTGCATGGGCCCCAATGGACCAGGGACAGTACCCCACCAGTCTCCCGAGCATGAGCCGAGAGCCAGGCCCAGGATGTTGTTTATGCCATATTCTGAACCTACCATCTGAATATCTCACCTGAAACGAAGACTCATCAGACCAGGCAACATTTTTTTTAACCTTCAATTGTTCAACCTTGATGAACCCATGCAAGTTCAGCTTCCTGTTCTTAGCTGACAGGACTGACACCCGGTGTGGTCATCAGCTTTAAGGTTGGACGTGTTGTGCTTTCAGAGAGAGTTTTGCATACCTAAGTTGGAACCAGTGGTTATTTGCATTACTATTGCCTTTCTATAATCTACAACCTGTTTGACATCAACGAAGCATTTTCATCCAGACAACTGCTGCTTACTGGATATTTCCTCTTTTTTCTTTGTAAAACCCCAGAGACAGTTGTGTGTAAAAATCCCAGTCGCTCTTGGTTTATTTTTTAGCATGTTTTCTGTTCAGTTACTCTCATGCCCATTTTTTTGCTTTTATGCTATAGTAATAAATCTCTGACACACTGAGTGTAATAGGCAAACCTCCCGAAAAAATGCCAGTTTGTACAGGAAAAACTGACAAACAAAGGAAATTTACAGGAGATCTAACTTCCATGGACATCATTGGAAGCAGCAAAGTTATTTCAGTCTATAAATGTCAGATGCTGGGCTATCAGATTATTTATATTTATAAAAAGGAAACTGTTTATATTGCCCTTTGTTGAATAAAAGAAAAGCCTATGGACAAAAACACGCTGTCCATATTGAAAATACCAGGAAACCTACATTCTAAAAGATGTTACAGGATGTCAAACTTATTATTTAGATTATGGAGAATTGCAGTTTAAAAACTGAATTTTATCTGTTACTGATGCTTTTAAATCAAATAAACTAAAGATAATGAGTCATTAGAAAGCTTTAATGAATATGTGGTATGTGACTTTACAAGGCCATATACCAGGATTCATGTGCTGCTCATCCTCAGTCTGACATTGACTGGGGACACAGTCATGACTGACTTGTCTGTCAGTATAATAAATATAAATAAATATTTTTTATGAGACTTAGAGAGGCAGCGGTTTGGTCATGAGTACCTGGCAGCCTTAATTAGAAATGTACGTGGGTTTATTTTCACAACAGCATTTCAGCTGTGGAAGGTCTTGTGTTGCTTTCTTTGGCTGTGTGGGTGTGTAGTTCACCTTTAAAGGTGTCAAGGATTAGGCAGAAAATTGGCACATGGCGTTTTTATTTAGAACACGAAGGCTGCCAGGGAGAAGTATCCAAGGAAATGCTGTCATGCCTCCAGATCCTCTAAAGTTTTGGATCATCGCATGACGATTACTTCATTAATTCAGAACACAGTAATCTGGTCTGCGGCCAGGAGAGGACGTGAAGTTAAAACTTCCATCAATCTGTAGCAGCACAGTGGTTGAGAATACTGGAGGTTCATTATTTTCCTCCCTGTGGTACGGCTTTGATGGCTGTAGTTTTCTCTCCCAGCAGGCCGTCATGGATCAGCTTTGACAAAGCTCCGGCCTCATGCCAGTGCTGACATTAGGTCACGCTTTTTTCTCCTAAACATAAAGATGACTATAAACGCATATATAGATGGGTTGTTTCCTCGATTCTCCTTGACAGCTGAAGGACGTTAATTTCATTAATTTAAGCCAAGCAGTCGTAAAAGCTCAGAAGCAGTATCATATTTTCTCTTGACACCCACTGCTGCTTGTGTTTGTCTGTGAGTATGAGGAGCTTTTTCCCCAGGAAATATGTATTATACATGAGGAGAATTGTGCCAGAGCTGCAGAATCAAGGAGGGTCTGTGTCTGCTATAGTGGCTCAGCTCAGCATAACAAACCACAAAGCAAGCAGAAAGGAGGAAAAGGTTTTTGGAGATCTCTGCTGTCAGCACCCCAGCGTGACCACTAGATGATGATAGTGTCACGTAGCAGCACGGCACAATGCGTTTGCTTTATTTTTCTCATGATTGTGGACATCAAGCAAGCCCTTACCACTGGAATCAGTTGTCTTATTATCTGCAGAGAAATGTCCAGTAAAATGCCAGCTGCATTCAAGGAATTTTGAGCTGAAAGTTAGATGAGGGTTGATTGCACTTTTATCTCTTTAGTGAACTAAGTTGGAAAACACACCAACGTTGGACAGAGCGCAGCAAAATTTTCCTAAAACACAAACCAACTTAAAGCTGTACCATATAAATACAAGTTGTTAATGTTGCACTGACTTCTGGGTAAAAGTAACAAAATTTTATTGTAGGTTAAACATATTTAGCTGAATCTGTGTTACATTGTATGATGGTTAAATTTGACCATGAATGTTTCATTCATTGGCTTTGGGCAGTAAAAGCTGAAAGATTGATGTTTAATTAGCACCATCGTCTGTTTTCCTTTAACTCTCAGTGTTAACTCTTAAATAAGTAATAATACTTAACATTAGTTTTAAGATGGCTTCCTCTATATTCCTTCCCCATTTACTGCGATTCAAGCTTAAAAATACCAAATAAATCGTTTACATTCTGGTTTTTATTTTACTAGTAGCAAATTATTTATATTTTTGCTCAGACCATATGATCAGACATAGGTCAGAAGATTCAGTCGTAACCCTTTTCATTGGGCCAATTTACCAAAATCTTGTGTACTGTTAATTGCAAGCATATAAAAGCAGAGAAATACATTTTATGTTGGATATGTATGTATGTTGGACTGTAACAGTTTTGTTTTAGAAAAATAAATATTAATTACTGTGAGTGTGATCTGTAAAGATTTGCCTTCAACTGTTATCACTTCTCACAGCTACATTTTTCCTGTCATTCAGTAACCTGTTATGACTTCTGAAGTGTTCCTTTTGGCATAAAAAATCTGAGTTCTCAGATGCAAAGTTCAACAGGAATGCCCCTCAAGTCATATTTCTGACTCAGAAACTAAAATTAAATACTAAAATTAAAATCAAACATGGTACCTTGTGAATTTAACAACTTAAAGCCCAACCCAAGGAATAATTGGCAAAAAAACCCAACAATTTTTCTTTTTATCTGAAGTCTTTATTTGGCCTTTTGTCAAAATGTAAAAAAAAACAAAAAAACAGCAAGATAAAATAAACAAAAATATTTGCATATATCTTTGACTTATTGCTGTGTAATGTGAGAGAAGTATTTTAGCGTAAGAGGTATCCACCGGGGTGTCACATATCAGATTGTATATAAAACAAAAATCTTCGGTATTGAAGAAGCCAACACTGAAACAGGGTTTTTAAAGTAGCAACAAGTAAGATGATCTCTGTTACACTTGATCTATGCTTGATAACACACTGCACAACATGAATCAGTGTTAAAATAAACCGATAGTGACTTTTTCTTGACAGAATGGAGCCGTCACTGCTTGTTTAATTGAAAGGTACTGATACTGAATCGTTGCTATGTGGGATCTTTACTGAAACTCAAAGGTGCTGAGTGGTCAGGTGTGTTTCCTCCTTTCCTTTCAGCCTCATAAAAAGCAGAAAGTGCAGCTGTTCTCATTTCTCACCTAAGATATTTATACCAGAGTTTCACAGTCAAGTTTCACAAATAAAATTGTTTCCCCACTCTAAGACACAAAAAAGCAAAGCAAGCTCGTCGAGAATGGATGAAACTCTATGAAGTACGGGTGTGTTAGACGGGAGGAGGAATGGTAACCATCCCAATTAGAGGGCTGGAGAAAAAGAGTAGTGCTTTTACACTGCAGCTTCCTTCAAATCAACCGCCCACGGCTCAGCGGGGGAAAGCAGCTTAAAATGGATTTGCTCCTTTTATCAAGCCCTCCGTGACACTTAGTTAAGACTCCTTTTGCCTCCATCCTGCTGTTGATATGTGCCACTTTGAGCTGCTGTCTCACTTACATTATTAAGTCTGAAAGTTTCAAGAAGTTGGGAGAAAGCTGGATCAGTGTGTCTGAGGGAATTACGTCATCACAGCGTTGGCTTTTTCCAAAAGTTAGGAGACAACGTAAGAAGAGATCCCTCCCCCTCCTTAATTATTTTCTTGCTTATCCTTTGTTTTCTTTGTCATTTTTGCAAGAAGCTGGGTTAAAAGCACTCCTCAGCCGTGTCCCTGTGGGAGTATTTGCATCGGCTGCTCAATTTCTGTGGATCCATGTGTTTACAAGAGAGCTAGATTTGAGAATGCAGCCAATGACATTATTCTAGGTTCTTTGTTAGAGCAGCAGAACGTTAAGTATAGTGTTATTCTTTGCCTTCCAGCAACTGAATCATTTAGA
Source organism: Rhadinocentrus ornatus (assembly GCA_037177495.1). Classification (NCBI taxonomy): domain Eukaryota; kingdom Metazoa; phylum Chordata; class Actinopteri; order Atheriniformes; family Melanotaeniidae; genus Rhadinocentrus; species Rhadinocentrus ornatus. The sequence continues at coordinate 7,416,137 of JBAMHW010000022.1, forward strand.
AGGGTGAGAGGCTTGAAATTCATAGCAGTGTTTAGTACACCTCTTTAACAATGCATATTGCATGTTTTTTTTAGATTGTGCATTCAAGATTTCTTTCATAGAGCATATTAAAATCGTGAAGGCAGGTGGTGTAAGATCCATCTGACAGAATGAGAAGGAAGGCTGTGATAAACAGAAATACATACGTTTTAAACAGAGAACACAAAACAGACTTATTATTTAGCATCAGGGGTGCATGAAAAAAATAAAGCATTGACATTCTAAGACAGTTAAATGTAGGATTTAACTCTTACATACAGAAAAAACTGTAAATTCATTACAAGTGCAATCAACTAAAAATGTTTTTGCAGAGTAGTTCTTAAGCACGAAGTAAAAGATTAGAAATAACAACAGACTGGATTCAGCCACAATGTTGCACATGAATTAATTTGTTTAGTTTTTATTTATTATCATTTCAATAACCAGTTCTATTTATCTTTTAAGCCAATGTTTTGTTTTAAGCTTTCTTTTCCCTTTTCTTAAACTTTATTGTCCTCAAACCTTATGTAAAGCACCTCCAGAGAATAATCACTGTCTAACCTGCAGTTGTCATTTCCTTTAAAGCATTGGGGGGAAAACAGTGGAAAAATATTTAACATTTAGCTTAGGCTTTACCAGTTCCATGAAAATGTCGAAACCAACCAAGAATAGATTGAAATTATGAAAATAGTTGTGTCTGTGTCTAAAGTCTTGAACATTACACCTCATTCTGGATGTCATAAAGCTGCATCGTTGCTTTTAATTTCTATATATAATAAGTTCGGTGTTTTCAGACCTTTTAGAATCCTGAATATTTGGTCGTGTATTTTTGTTTTAGGACCAAATCTTCACAAATGCTCAACTATTTAAGGCTGATAGACCTCTTGTTAATAGCAGCTGTGACTTCATGTGAGCAGCTTGTGGTTTTGATTGTTGTGGTTATTTGGCTGTTTAACAGTGCTGCTTATTTTAGAGAGAAAGTCATGTAAGCCTGTAATCATCTTTGGTACAGCTCTGGTGTTAGAAATTAATGCTACATCTTCACAAACTGCAATATGCAAGTGCCCAGTAGGGTTATTGTAGGGATCAAAGGGTGAACTGTGTGGCATGCCATGCTTGGTTTAGGGACCGTACATACAATCAATTATACCACTTCTGTTGTTTTTTTCTGCTGTGATTTAAAAATTAACCAAATAGTGTACTACTATTTTTGCCATTTTTCTTGATCTGTTTACAACCTACAAACTGAGCAACTCTATCAGATGCAGGCCCTTCTCTGTTAACAAGGTTAGTACTCAAGCAAGTATATAAACAAATATGCTCACTGTGGAGCCAGTTGGCTATGTTAATGTGAGGTTAAAAATCAAGTATACTCTCTGCCCAGCTGTGTATTTAGTTTTAAATTGAAAGACGGCATTTTTTTACACTGCCTGAAGGCTGACTTTAGTTACCATTTAGCTTTTGTTGTTGTGCATAATTTTCATCACTAAGTAATAAGGTTCTTTACTCGTCAGCAATATCATTTGGTTGATTCCCTTTTTCCCTTTCCACAATATAAGCCACTAAATGTTTAGTGGACAAAAAAAAAGAAAAACTTTCTTTTCTATTCCTTTTCAACTGGACAAAATAAAGAATATTCCCAGCATCATCATGAAGTTCTACCTGGTCTTGTGTAAAAAAAAAAGCATTGTTCCGGTAAGCTGTGGGTGCAATGGTAACTATGATGTAAGATTCATGGTAATGTGCCAACCGTTGTTTTTTTCTTTCTAACCAGTCAACTGCATCCAGAGGATGAGACGAACTCCGCCACTGGATGAGCTTCAGCCACCTCCCTATCAGGATGAGAATGGCTCTCCGAGGATGTCATGCACCCTGTCCGACCTGGGCGATGCCAAGTGTGACCTGTCCCAGACCAGCGGCAGTCCCCACCTCTCCTTTGGCAAGTGTCCCAGTGAGGGCAGCGACGGCCATGAAACTGAGAGTTACCTCAACAAGGGCTATGAGGAGGACGTACCAAGTGACAGCACAGCTGTCCTCAGCCCAGAGGTAATTTCCAGTATTACAATAAGTAATAAAAGATGTAGCTTTTTATCATACATTCACCATCTCACTGGTTTATCTAGAATATGTCGGCCCGAGGATCAGCTCCACAGCTCCTCAAAGGTTATGAGCCGGATCCTATTGCAAAGTACGGCACACTGGATATTGTGTTCGACTATGACTCTGAGGAGCAGCAGCTGTCTGTGACCATCATGGCCGTGACCGACCTTCCCTCAGTCAAACGCACTGGGAACATCTCCTGGCAGGTCCACCTGGTGCTTCTCCCCACCAAGAAACAAAGGGTGAAGACGGGCATCCAGCGGGGCCCATGCCCCATCTTCACAGAGACCTTTCGCCTCAGCCACGTGGAGTCAGAGATGATCAACAATTACGCCATCCGGTTTCGCCTTTACAGTATGCGACGGATGAAGAAAGAGAAGGTCTTCGGAGAGAAGGTGTTCTACCTCACCAAGCTCAACCTTCAGGGCAAAATGTCTGTGCCGGTCATATTAGACCCATGCTGTGCACTCCCGGTAAGGAGGATCAAAGCAGGTGTTGGCTTTTTAAAGTGCACACTGAACACCTCGCTAATTGCTTCTCTTTGTTGATTGGTCTTTCATCTGATTAGGCAACATTTTTAGAATGGGGTCTCAGGAGTAGTTGACAGCCTCCATTTCATATCAGGGGAAAAATAATAACATGCCTATGTTTGTTTTTCTTTTGTTTTTCATTCTAAAATAGTGCAGTGATTTAAATACGAATCAGAAGCTATAAATGGTTAAAACAACCTAAAAGGAATATCTGAAGCCCCAAGAGAGCATTTTCATATTCCACAAGGAATAGTCAAAAATTAGTCCACTTGTGTTTCTAAATTTTCAACATTCCCATTGTTATTAATAATAATAATAATTAAAAAACTGAGAAATCTGTTTCATCATTTTTGATGAACTCCTCAAACAGCAACTGTCTCTGGCTTAGAAACCAAAATGTCAATGTTGTTTTCTACTGACTGAAGTAGAGAAAATAACCTGCATTTAATAATCTTTTTCATTTCCACCTGAAACATATCCCAGAAATTCACCCAGTAACAGCTTCACAACTGTAAATTCAATGTTGATGAGTGCAGATTGTGCCAAAATGTCTTCAGCAAATGCATTATTTTCTCTATAGAGGCTTTTCATGGTGAAGTTTGGAGCTTGCGCTTGCCTAGGGATGGCCTGTCCTCTTGCATTTTTAGAGATTCCTGGAGGGGGGTAGGTTGGGTTGAGGCTATGATTGGTTAGACATGCAGTTAGGTTCAGAAACATTTGGATGACACGATTTGGATAGTTTTTTCTATTTATCAAATCATGTACAAGTTGCAGTTTTGTTATAAATAGAAGTGCAGATTCTCAGCTTAAACAGGATGAAGGATTTATGACTGAACGGCTCTTTGAAATACAGAACTCTAATTGTCGGGGGCTTCAATGTAATTTGACAAATTAACACAAGTAAAAATAAATAAAAAGTTCATTTTGAGCACCTGGAATTCTTTGCCTACCTGAGGTCTGGTATCTAGCAGCTCTTTGTTTGTGGCTCTTTCCGCCTTTAATTCTGTCTTTCCAAATAAGTTAAGAGTTAGAACTTAGACTGAGATCAGGTGACTCTTTTGGCCATTGTTTTGACTGTATTGAATTTGCTGGAGAGAAACAACAGTTTTTTTCTTCTTTTATATATTAAATCTGTCCCAGATATAACAGGCTACACGAGACCAAGGTTGTGGGTTAGCAACAGGGAGAACTGATGGACAACTAATTGGGCAGATGTAGCTAGGTATTATCAGAATGCTAATTTCTTTATATGCTGGGTTTTCTAAAGGCTACTGAGAGCATTAGGAATCAAGGCAGTGATAAGAACTGATGATGAATATTTGATTTCACATGCTGAATTATTGATGTTGTAGCACAGTTTTCTGAGTGTCTGCTAACATTTTCAGGGCGGTGAATCACAGGTCAGCCTCTCAGATATGACATGCAGTGAAAGCGCCTCATCATTCCAGTCCGTCAGTCAGACTTGCACACCAGAGATCCTCGTTGGCCTGGTGTACAATGCCACTACTGGGCGTCTCTCTGTGGAAGTCATCAAAGGCATCCATTTCAAAAACCTGGCTGCCAACAAGCCACCCAGTAAGTTCCCTAAAAGGTTTCATTATGCCACTGTGTCAAGAGAAGAATAAGTTTTATGATTTGTTTTTAAAAGCCAGAACAGAAAAGGACAAGTTGAGTCTGTGCATAGGAATTTTCATTCAGATGAACGAAATGCATCTCTAATCTTATAATTCTGCTTTTTAATGATGATTTAGATCATTTCTTTAGCAATATGCACTCTGTTTGCTAAAATACCATAAAGAGACTATGCACAGTTTGTAACTTCTCCAACTCAGTCATAGTCTGTTCTATCTAAGCCACATTTCCTGATTTTCAGTTTTCCTCTGGTTAGATCCCTGGTTTTCCTCCTTTGTAAGCTTCCAGGGATCCGAGTGCAAAGTTCAAACAAAAGCTACGTCTTGTTGAACTATGTGCAATATTGTTGTTGGCCTTCTGACCCTGTTTCTCTTTCCTTGCATCTATTGTTACGTCTGGGCCTAAAATTCTCTCAACCTACAACCTTTTTGACATCTTGGTCCGTTGTTTTTCTTACTGCTGTCCAACCCTTGTTGTCAGATGGGCTGTTCTGTTGTCTAAAACACTTGATAGGTGGACAGGTTTATATTATCAGAGGTGAGTGTCTTCCTGCCCAGAAGTGAAGTGCTATCAGTGTTGACCTTATATTCATCTTCATGGATGTAGTTAGATAATATGGTTTTTGTTTAGTCAGCAGAAATCAGTCTTTTAGGTACGTGTAAGTAACAGTTCATATTAAGGATGGGTGATACCAACATTTTTCCTTTGGAAATACCATCAGTTTATGTACTTTTTCATCTATATAAATACTAATAAATGTTGCCCCTTAAGGAAAAGTCACACATTTGCATAGTGTGCATTAATATCTTTATTGCACGGGCAATATGGAATTTGAATGAAACTCAAAAACATAAAATACTTAAAGTAAATGCTTATATAATGATGAGAAAATATGTCAATGAGAATAGTAAATGAAAATAAGATTAAAATGAATATTTTAAAAATGATAAAGAATGCAGTTATAGTACAAATTAATGTGAAATAGATTTTTTGCGCAAACAGTGCTCTAGAAGCTTCATTAAGCCAGTAAAAGATTAAAACACAGCATTATCATTACCTTAACTTACAGCATCATCGTCATCATCATCATGCAATCACACACACCTAATTTTATTGCCTAAAACTCAGTGAACAGAAAAGAAAATGCATGTTTTGTATTACCACAGTGGTATCGGTATTTAAGAAAAGAATCCAATCCAATATTTTGACACATTTGTCAGATATCAAAGTATTGATTCCAGAGTGTTGATACACCCATCCCTAATTCTAATTTTTATATAATAAGAACTTGAACATTAATTAAAATCTGGCACATATTGCAATTATACACGAAAAAAGTGGAAGAATAACATATGAGTCTAAGTAACCACTCGTCCATAAAGATGCTTGCTTGGAAACCTTGTGCCAGCATGTTTGAACATGTGTTTTATCGTGCATGCGATCCTTTCACCTTGCTCCCTTCACCTGTTTCATATTTTTAAATGTTTTTGTGATGTATTTAAGTCTGTCATGTTGACACTCAAAAGGAACATTTTTTATGCTTCTTTTAATGCTAGTTTGCCAGCTGATGGGCAGCTAAACAGGACTTTTGGCTTTACTCAAACACACTAACGTGT
>JBAMHW010000022.1:7422132-7432752 GCA_037177495.1 Rhadinocentrus ornatus
GACGCGGTCTTTCCAGCTGGTGGGAAGATAAACCATGCTTTTTGCTCTACCCACACACATTGATAGGTTTTAGGTATATATATATATATATATATATATATATATATATATATTATTTCAGCTCTTCCAGCAAAAGAAAAAGAACTTCTAAAAGGCACATTCACTGTCTTCCCATTTATTGCCATGTTTCTTGTATTCAAAAACATCTAGCTAATAACTAGCTACCAGATTTTGTTGGTGTTTGTTCGGTCCTGAATTGCATTTCTACATAGTCTTCAAATTGTACGTAGAAAATAGTCACATCTGGTAACACTAACAAAAAACCTTTGTGCAAAATCCACACGAAGACCTTGATTGACTTGGTACATCTCACAGTGAAAAAAGCTAGATGCGTAGCACTTTCAAAACTCCTTTTCTGTCAATTCAAAACAGGAGCAAGTCGACGAGTCAAGTCAATCATCAGCCGCAGCCCCTCTCATTCAGCAACAATACCAAAGAGCCTTGCATCACTGCTGCTGACCACTTAAGACATCCACAGCTCTACACAGCCTATTCAGCAGCAGTCAAAAAAGAAATCAAGGCTATTTTTTTTACTCTGCTTTTATGTCAAAGAGAGCAACTGATGTGTGATTCAAAGCGGTGAGCTAGGCGTTGGAAAGCAGCTGGCACTCGACAGCATGAAAGCCTCGGCAATTCATTCCTTATACCCCCTCTTAGACAGGAACATAATACACAGCATTATTACGGAGTGTGGTTGTAGACGAGGGGCGAAACACTCTCAGAGACCCATTGTGATTGCCAGTCTTGCCTCTTTTCCTTTCAGCTAGATTTACGGCTTCAGTTTAAGTCATGATTTCTGCATGGAAATGAAAAGTGAAGGAAATGGTGAATGCTGAAAATCACTTGATAATGGCTGTTTTTCCTTTTAGCTTTTGCCACTTCAGGGTTTTATGAATAGGATTTATCGTGAATTATATTTTGTGGGAACATGCTCTGATTTTCTATAAGGAAAAATAAGGGGTGGGAGGAATCAGTTGAGAACTATAAGGTAGAAATACTATTCTCTGAGTTAATATTTTCTTTTTATATTTCATCTGAAGTGTACCTTACTAGAGTTGTGCATCCTTCACTCCCAATATGTGCTTGAATCTACATATCCTCCAAAAATTTGTGGCTCGTATTTTTGACATAGCATGTTTTGGGACACTGCCCTGGGCTCTAAAAGTCTTTGCACAAGTCATACCACTGACACTCTGTCAAAGTCAGGGAAATAATAGCAGCTCCTTGAGGTATTTCCTGATGAATCAGTTAATTTTAGCTTCAACCTCTGTTTCAGACAAGGCTTCTTGTCTTCCAGCAGCAAGCAGATATATCACTAACTTCAGAAACTAATCTGTTTTTATCTTCGGCATCAACCCCCCCACCCACCCACACACACACACACACACACTTCAGGTTAGACATACAGCAGTTGCATAGCAACAAGACTAAAGTAACACTGCCTGCATCTTTTGAGTTCCTGCTCTCTGTTATTGTGAACACTCACAGCTGTGCTTTGTGTTTGATCAGGAGAAAACTGCATCTTATGTGGTCACAATCTTATACATCAGCAGCAGTGACATTATTTCAGGAGCAAAAGCTTCGTAGGGAAAATGGGTCACACTTTGCTGCAGAGGAAACACAGCTGCAACATGTCGCAAGGTTTGAATTCTGAGAGTGCAACAGCAAAACACACCGTAAAGATTTTGCACAAAGGATCCTTTACCCAAGAGTTCTCCCTAATTTATAAACTATACTTTATTTGAGCAACAATTTCAAGCATCATTTCCCTCGTAACTGTCTCCCAAATCTGCTTTTTGTCCAGATACATACGTTAAGCTGACCTTACTGAACTCCATGGGACACGAAATGTCCAAGTGTAAGACATCCATCTGTCGAGGTCAGCCCAACCCGACCTACAAAGAGACATTTGTCTTCCAGATAGCCCTTTTCCAGCTATCTGACGTCACACTCATCCTCTCCGTCTACAACAAGCGCAGCATGAAACGTAAGGAAATGATTGGCTGGATTTCTCTGGGCCTCAACAGCTCAGGAGAGGAGGAGCTCACCCACTGGACTCAGATGAAAGAATCTAAAGGACAGCAGGTCTGCCGTTGGCACAGTTTGCTGGAGTCTTGATGGAAGAGTGGGTCGAAGGTGAGCGTGAGGGTAACCACACAGAGCAGTTTCATCCCACAAGGGCAAGAAATGAAGAAGTTCAGTTGGAAAGAAGAGAGGGACAGTCGTCCAGTGGTCCCGGGGTCGGTGAGGAAGAGGATGGGACTGAACCTCATATGTCTGCACTCACAGTTGTTCAGCTTAGCATGGCACTGTTAGCAAATTCACTGACTGCTACAGATTTAGTTTTATGGATAAGTAAAGCATTGTCATATTTTTTCATGGATTGCCTTGTGAAGACTTTTTAGTGTTTGTAGATGACGCCTGGTTTTCCTTGTTGATGTAGGACCTGAATAATATGACCATGTGTCGGCACACCTCCAACTCAAACAACAGATGTCGGGATTACTCTTCATCGCATCAGAAAGGGTTTACCTTTGACTTTTTGGAAAAAGATTGTTCGTGTCATAGATTCAGTGATAAATCCCAAAAATTGACTCCTAACTGGCAATAAAATGTAATTTGTATTCACATTTTGAGAACATTTAATTTGCAATCTTATCACAGAGGGTCACTTCCTTTGTGTAAAAAAAGCTGTCTTACACAAAAAATTACCCCAGGTAATTCTGCTATGGCTTCATTTTGAGTCATAATTAATACAGCTTTGTTGCAAGTTTTCAAAAACTTTGATTGTAAAATCATTAGCACACTCTTTAGAAACCCACTTTAGAAGCTCTCATAGTTTTGGAGAATTTCCTTTAACACCACTGCATGAGTCTATATTGCTCGTAAGTCTAAATTTTTCATGACATCAGTTCTTTGATCAAGAGGTTTGACTACACAAAGCTTTCTCCAGTCCTAACTGCACTGATCATTGTGTTTTAAACACAATCAAATCATCATTTTTTGGCTACAAGGACAAAAAACGCCCCATTATCTTCCAGGTACTACATCAATGGCAGTTTAAGGTTAACTCATACGCCACCAAAGTTTATTTCACCACATCAGTGTGTCTGCGGAAGACTATGATGATGAAGATGGAGGCATACCTTTAAGGCAAAGCCATTGATGTCTTCTAAGAATAGTCTCTAAATACCACACTAATGAATGCCTCTCTCACTCAACACTGCTGAGGTGGAAATGTATTTTGAAGCTGATTGCAAGTAAAGAAAATAACTTAATTTTAGAAATATTTGCCTGAAAAATAAACTGACATCTCTGATAGTGAAAGTGTCAGGAAGAAACTCTGTTTAGAAACTGGAACTTGACAAATATATTTTGGAAAACACCATTTTCAGGACAGATCGAGATGTGTTGTATAAACCGGTGGCTTTATTATCCAAAAGTTAGGCGAAATAACAAAAAAGTAAAAAAAAATTGTAAAGAAATTGAACACCTGTTTCTAAATGAAAATGACTCATCACATCCTAGCTAAAAGGTGAGAAGAAAACTCAGCTTTCACCTGCTCTGGTGCTATATAAGAGTTATGGCTGCACGCAGGAGTCTTTGCCTTATGGTTGTATTCCAATTAATAAAACTCTTTAAGTAGACAGACCCTGAGAGCACACAACCTGCTTTCATGATTACAAGAAGCACACACACTACAGCACAGTTCAGCCTCACCAGAGGGAACAAAAACTTTGTGAAATGATTTTTATACAACAGCATCCAAACTAAATGTCTTCAGCCAAATAGGTTGCACTTTTAACTTTAGCCACTTTCACACTTCTTTTCATTTTCAGACATACATATACTCTGTACTGTGCCTGTGGTTGTGGTGAAAGCTAGCTTTGTCCAGTGTTTACCACGTTTGTGTGAGTGTGTGTTGACTGGCTAAGGTGCAGTAAAGGGAGATGTTTTGCAGGGCTGTGATATAGGTAGTTGTCGCTTTTTCATGCTGGGTGTGAAAATTTTGGATTTTAGTTTAAATTAAATGACACTTCTTAATTGTATGGCTTATACTTTATATTAGTAAATGTTTTATTATCTATTTTTGTATCAGCAATGAGGGAACACTTTGTCTCTAGACAGTTTAGTTAAATATTAACCGGCTCTGTAAGCAATACTCTTCTGAATTGCTTGATATTCTTAATCCAGTTTTCTGTATCATGGCTCAGGTCATATTTATCACCAGTGGTGAATGTGATGGAGACCAGCTGAGCTTATTTTTAAAATGTCTTTTTTCAGATTTATGCTTTTTAACAGTGTGAAACTGAAGCACAGCCTTTACAGCACAACAGTGAACACACACCCTGTGAAAGACAACTCATTTTTAGTTATACATATATATGTATATTAGTGCTGTCAAGCTATTAAAAATGTTAATCTGAGTAATAATAGGATAGTTGTGGATAAATCATGCCTGATCACATTTCAAAACACGTAGCGTGGTGGTCTGCTGGAAGCTAGGAGTTAAACCTGAAATTGCAGCCTCAACAAATGTGTACTTGACATTGCGATAGAGGTTATTTCTATGGAAACTCCTTTCTGCTCTGTCGGCAAATGACAGCATTCTTATTGATTGTTACTTTTTTTTTTTTTTTGTCAAACTTCCCATCTCTCTTCACATTTTTGGATGTCTCCATCCTGCTGTGGACACAATCTAACATTACATAGATGCAACAATTTTTTTTTCTTCAACGCAGCACTAACAGAAGTGTGAAGCAAAATGTCAGATGCAGCTACTGAGTGGTTAATAGTGTGATATATTGCATAGGTCATCCCGTGGCCATCCTCTAAGGCTTGAAACTACCATGAACTTCATAAATAAGGAGCATAAAGTGGTTTTTGGTGGATATGGTTGATCGCTGTGACAAGGCGCCTACATGCCCGAAAATCAGCTTCTCTTGCCAGATTCAGATTTTTAATATGGCATGAGTGATAACTTTATTATATTTGTAATTCGTTGAATAAAACTAAAGCATTAATTCATGCATTAATTTTGACAGCCTTAACATACATTTGCACAAGTGAGGAAGCAGCCTTTTTTTTAAAGCATATTAGTTGCAAATTAGTTGGATTGTAATGATAGCCATGTTTCAAAGTATCTAAGACAAAATTATGTATGAATTATTAGGGATCTTTACCTGTCTAAAAAAATTCATTAAGGTAATTGCATATTGTTAAATTTATTTCCAGCTGATACTTTAGCCACTATGTTATTGAACCCCTAATGTTAATTATTGAGCTAATCATATTATTAGCTTTTTTAAGCATTAGAAACTGCTTAACCCTCCAGCCAGCAATGAATGTTCTCCTTATCTTTCACATGGTGTGTTCCACTATTCTTTTCTATAAAATACTTAATTTATGCTTTAAAGTATTGTTGTTTATATTCATTATCTTGCAGAGTTTAAGCTGCTCTTAATATGTGTTTTTATCTGTTACTTAGGAAACTACCCATGCCATAGGTGGCATTGGTGCCTTACTGTTTTTCACCCAGCAACCTTGTGTCACGGTGTCTTAACATAACTGTAAATGTACTTCTCTTCTGTATTTGGATGAGATTGATTTGTAAAACAAATTGTGATAGAGAATTGCAATGTAACAATATCATTGTTAAAAAATAACAAAAGTAAAAGAAAAAAAGTGTCTTTTTGTTCTATGTTCATATGCACACCCATTCATTTCCTATACCTCTCTAATCCAGTTCAGGGTAATAAGGGGGCTAGAGCCTATCCCAGCTGCTATGAGGTGAGAGACTTGTTATCACAGCGATACACAGGACAAACAACCACTCAGGTTCACACTCAATCCTTGAATTTTAACCTAAAATACATTTTTATAAATTGCAAGAGAATGTAATGTACAAATGTAAATTCACATGTACAGAAACACATATATACATGCATAAAAATACTCAGCTGCAAATATATATGTCTGCATATTTATACACTTACACACAATACATACAAATGTACATGGAATGATACACAGATATATATATATATTTTGTACACATATGTATGTGTGTGAATACACATGAATATCTAAGAACATATACATCAATTTTGACAGTAAATGACAGTATTTACTATAAGGATGGCTATTTCCATTTGAGCACACATTCGCTAAAAAGTGGAGCAAGCAAGTGACATAGGTCAGAATTTTCTAATTTTTGGGCCTCATACACAGGCTATGAGGACACAAGTCTGTTAGGAAACCTTTAGAAGGAGAATTTTGCATAATATGGTACCTTAAGTGTAGAGTTTATGGGTCGGGCTTAAAAATTTCTGTTTCTAACGTTTATTTATTTAGTGTTTTACTGATTTTGAGTATAAATGTCCCTCTCTCAAAGCATTGCTATTTGTAATTTATTGGTTAACTGCAGAATGATGTTCAGGAGATTTTTAACAAATGTTGCTTTTAAAAACTGGTGGGCGGCATGTCTTTAACGTCCCCCATTAAAGGACATGTTGCCAAATCACTTGCATCTTGACAACAGAGAGAGTGAAGAAATTCCGAGCAGTCCCTGAACTCCTCAGCAGTAGTTGTGGAGGGGAAGGAGTTGCGACGCTGGTGTTGTTTTCTCCGCCGCACATTCATATTGACTGTCAGCCCAGCGCCGCGAGCCGCCTGGAACCCCGTCTTGCACGGAAAAACGGAACGGACTACCACACCGAGAACCGAATCTCACCTTCGTTTCCCCCACTGAAGAGAAGACGAAACAAACATCTGTCAAGCTCTTGTCAATGGTAAATGCGCGAGGGGATGCTCCGCGCGCCTAGAGTGAGACAAAACGCACGCGGCTGACTAGAATAATGTTGACAAGTAGCTAATTAATCAGTAATTATATAAGTCGTATTTAAACATCGTGTGCGGTTTTTTTTTCTTCTTCTTCTTTTCGCGAGGTAGTAATCTACAATTTGAAGAAGCACCGACTGACGCCGTCGTGTTTATTCAATAAGAGTTTTTCATTTTTCTTCATCGCACCTTGGATTTCAGCCGTTATCACAAAGCAAGTGTGGAGCCGAGGACGAGGGCAGAAAAATTCAAGTCAGGTTGGCCAACTCACTTTTACCTACATATGTAAAGATAATAAGCCGTGTGAATGTCCGGTTCTTAGATTCGAGTGTTAAAAGTAAAAATAGGCTGCCTGGAAAATGTAAACACTCTCAGGTGATATGTAATTTTTCTTACGCCCACACATTCCATTAATTTCTGTTCTTACTGAAACTTAAAGCTGGGATTTTAGTGTGCTATGTATTTTTAAAACTCTTATTAACTTTATAAAAAGGCCAAATAATTTTAAATTTACATTATGACATACACTTTTTTATTAACGATGCATTTGTCAGGGCAAAGTAGTTCACAAGCCACATGTTTAATAATCTATTAGATAAAGCTGTATCAGACTAATTAGATCTGCTACCGCAGGATTAATGGCAGTCAGGGCAGTTAATAGTTTACTGGTATGACATGACAGAGACCCTGGTCTAACACATTATGCAGGCTGACATAACCAGCCGCCCTCCTGGCATCCGTCCAGCCTCACTTCATTATTTTGTTGCGACCGCTTTTGGCTGCAAATCCTGAAGTGGCGGTTGCGTGTATCATTGCTGCCTTCTAAGAGGAAAGAGGTTCAAGCGATTTAGCCATTTCTGAGCTTCTGTTGTCTCACTGATTAAATTGCTGTGCTTTAGTGTCAAAAGCTTCCTCTTCATTCAGAGCGGACTGTTAGCCGTCAGGATTGCTTTGTTTTTTCAATAGAATTAGGATGATGATAAATAATGATAATAACTGTATTCCTCAGTTTCCTCCCTTAAAGTGTATGCTATTTTGATTAAATGAAGGATTTAGGGTGCAGAGGAGTGGTAATAGGGTTAGATGTGCATCACCTCCACTCACTGCCAACATGTGGAGTCCCTTGCCAAGAATTCAACCTTTTCTATTTATTTCCCTTGGAGGGAAAAATGTGTTATGAGAAATATAGTGAGACATGCAACAGGGAGGAACATCCAGCCCAGACTGAACTTACAACTGTATCAAGAGGATGCGTTCTGGCTTTGCTGCATGGTGGATGGCTTCTTGGCATATCTAGATCAGGCAAGTCCAATGCCAAATTCCTTGTTTTTGCCACCCGCCACAGCCCTTTATCTCTTCGTCTTTATCAAAAACCCTCGCTGAGTCGCCTCTTCCAGCTCTGTCGCAATGCTATCAATCATATCTTGCTCTCAGCAGACTCTTCTGCTCATTAAGGATGTAAACCTGTAGGTAGCCTGCAGCGTCCCCCCCCCAACCATTCATCTCTCTCAGCGGGGCGGAGAGACTCACATCTGGAGCAGCATTTCAAAACTGTACACAGAAGGAAATTCAGTTCATTTTAAAGGCTGCCTCTAAGCGGAAATGATGCCAAATATAAAATTAAACAGCAGTTAAAGCATGTGGCTCACACACAAACCTGTGCCGGCTTGTAATTTAACCAAAGAAGCCGAAAAGAGCAGGTGTTGTTGGTAATATATAATACCATACATGTTAAAGACACGCTAATCATTGCAACTGATAGTCAACTGGCTTCACATTTTTGTTCTTTCTGCTGTCTCTTTGTGCTCTCTGTTGTGTTTAAGGTCCCAGCCAACTCAAGTCAAGCTGCCTCAGTTAGTGTTTTTGTGTGTGTACAGTATGTGTGTCAGGACCGCAGGGTGTAGCCCCAGAGTTTTTTTTCCCCCTTCAGGCTCTGCTTCCCCATCATGAATGCACCTTTGTGCTCCAGAATGACACACAACTCTTGGAAAGGTTAACACGTTTGTTTCTGCACCAGTTTAAAAATAGAGGCAGGTGTGCGACCTGACTTTTATTTATAGCTGCCACCTCAGGACTTCACCTACACCACACACTGCTGTATTTATGACCTGAAATCCTACGCCTAAAAATCTTGTGGGTACTCAGAAAAAGTACTTATCATTAATCTAGACAAGATGGAATTAATGCAACATGTACAAACAGATGTTTGAAATGCCTCACATTCCAGACAGATAGATCACTTACTATAAGTTCTAACATGTGTGGGTGTGAGCTATTTCAAACCCCGTTCATTAGCTTTAAAAATAGGCTTTATCTTCATATTTAATAGTAAAAAATACCTCAAAACACCCTGTCTGTTCAGGAGCTAAAAATAGAGATGAAATATAATGTGAAAACGTGTGTTGTTTTTTTTAATCTTCAAAAATACATAATGATGCCCTTGTCTTCTTTAAATGTGCTGCATCCACCTCTGGGAGCATCAGTAGTGATGTACCCAAAGAACCCTGGCCTGTTAACCCCCCACAGCCACAACAAGCCATCCCCAGATAGACCATAATGCAGTTTCCCTGTCACAACACATGTGTCACCACTCAGCGAGAAGATGCTGTGCGAAACCCCTGAGGGCCCTCCGAGCCCAGCTTAGTCACGCCACCGTGCGCAGCGACGGCCCTCTGATAGCTCCTGACAGGCTGCAATCTGGCACAAACACAATCAAAGATGCAACAACCCCCTGAAAAAAAGCAAGCA
This sequence comes from Rhadinocentrus ornatus, assembly GCA_037177495.1. Taxonomy (NCBI): domain Eukaryota; kingdom Metazoa; phylum Chordata; class Actinopteri; order Atheriniformes; family Melanotaeniidae; genus Rhadinocentrus; species Rhadinocentrus ornatus. Next base: position 7,431,781 of record JBAMHW010000022.1, read on the forward strand.
AACAAAAATAAAACTAACAAGGGACAAGAAAATAGAAAGCGGACTTTTTGTGTCCTTGAGACAAACCTGTCACCAGACAGTAGCACTGAAATTAGGTTGTTCTGAAAAACTATTACCAGTATTTTTGAAATTCATGATTTCTACAATTAATCAGAGAAAACATATATCTAATCTGAATATAAGTATCCAGTAGTTTCACCTAACTGAATTAAGGAAGGACGGAAATGACCATTCTTCTGTTATTAAGCAGCTGTTTTGTCAAATATAGTCCCTTGCTATTGATGCACTTGTTGAACATGCCTCTGCAGTATCTCCAGCTTTCCTCTTTGATTTATTCAGCATATGTCTAAGTGTGTGACTGTGGTCCACTTTTCTAGCAGGGGGCCAATTGCTTTCTGTAAAAGCATCTCAGCTCTGATTCATGGCATACAGCGCCTTGTTGCTGTACTCTGAAGGAGAGCTCGATGTCATGAAACCTATTATCTATTCTTGATCTGTTTTTCCTCGCTGTGTGCTTCGCCCTCTGATACCAGCACTTGCATGCTCTCCGCCCCCACTCCAGCAGGCGTATTGATGGGATGTAGCCTCTCCATATCGAGAAGAAGTGGGCTGTGTGTTTGCTTAGAGTTCTCAGTTGCAGTAGCATGATGAGCATCGGATGATTTTCTCTCCTACAGTGTATTAGTCATTAGCCCACTTTCTGCCTGCTGCTATTTACCTGCAGTTTGTGGGTGGAATGTGTCACTATCTAAAACGAGTATTTACATTAATACCATTCAACTAAAAATATCTTGTTTTTGTGAAGTACACCAGCAGAAACATTTCAGTCTTGTCTGCATACTTTCAATTATCTATCAACATCCAGGCTGAAATGATTGTGAACTGTCAGTCATCATCAGTCATTATCTGTACCGCTTATTCCTATTATGGGTCGCGGGGTGAGCTGGAGCCTATCCCAGCATTGTTTCAGGT
>JBAMHW010000022.1:7437734-7461254 GCA_037177495.1 Rhadinocentrus ornatus
GGAGAACATGCAAACTCCACACAGAAAGGCCACCAGCCCCCCACATTCAAACCTCCCCCAGCCGAGGCTCGAACCAGGGAACTTCTGCTGTGAGGCTGCGGTGCTGACCACCACACCACCATGCAGCCCAATTGTGGTATACAATCCAAAACTTGTTATTTTATGACTGATTGGCATGATTTAGGTATGTTTTGGCTAGTTTGCAGTGTAAAAACAAGTAAAACTAATGCACAGCTTCTTGGCATACCAAGCACAGGCAAACCCCCAAAACACGAGTATAATTTATATTATACTCGTGTTTTTGTATTTAAATGCAGCAGGAACTGGATCTATCAATTGATCTTGACCTCTCGCTAGGGAAATCTTTGTTCTACAACCTGACCACAATCATGTCATAATTCCCAGTTTTCCTTGCTTGGTCAAATAATCCAGACACTCAGCCTCATCTGGAGTTTGTGTGCTGTCCACTGCAACCATTTTAAAAGCAGAGAATTGAGTATTGCAAGGAATAACTCTTGTTGCAGAGTGTACAGCAGAGTGCACTGTACAGCTTTTTAATATTCATTGTGATGATGCTGCCAGCTAGGGAAGAGCAGCAACTGGGACAGAGCAGAGCAGTCAGCCATCAAGGCTGTTACATACTCCGCAAGAAGTGAGAACTTTTTTTCTTCTTCTCGAGGCCACAAGAACAAAACTACGTCATTTTGTTCTTGTGGATGTGAATGGGGACAGCTTGCGTCTGGTTTTCTGTCATGGTTCACAGTTTTGGTTCTTGTTTCTCGTGTTTGGTTTTTGTCTTTGTTTTGGTTTGTCATGTTTAGTTCTACCATGATTTTGGTTTTTGGTCTGGTTTTTGTCATGTTTAGTTTCTGTTATGTTAATGCTTTAGTGTATTGGTTTTGTCATTTTCCCTCATGTGCTCTGTGTTTTCTGCTCCTGGCTAGTTAGTTCACCTGGTTTATTTCCTCATTAACTTCACCTGCTCCTAATTACTCCCTCTGTGTATACCCAAGCCTTTCCACTTTTCTTTGTCAGGTCCTTACGGTTTATTCCTGTAGTGTGTGGTTTTCTGTTCCTGAGTTATTCCAAGAATTACTGTGTTATTGGTCGGACATTTGAGTTGGGCGATGTTAACGTGAAAAAGAATGAAGCAGAAAGTTGTGGCTTCCACATTTACCCTGATGTAAGGTTTATCAGATAGTTTTAAAGAAGAGCTGATTGAGGTGGTGTGAAAGTACATAAATGTATACAACACGTGTGGAATTTAAAGACACGGACACCGCCACTGTGTTGTAGTTTCTCTTCTAAATCTCAAGGTGGCAGCAGGGGTGCTATCGGCTGGTAAACTCAACAGGACGGAATTCTTTTGATGGTTTTGATGCTCTGTTGTCAGGAGTAATTCCCTAATGTGACATAGGGGTGGGCAATATATCAAATATACTTGATTATTCCTGAGTGGTTAAGTTCAATTCTCGAACTTGAATGATGGAACTTTTGCGATTGTAATGTGTATGTTAAGGATTTTTCAGTATTGATTGTCATGTAATTAGCTGATAGAACGTTTTGTTTAAGACAGGGGCAGGTATTATAAGTTAAACATTTTCCTGCTCCTTTTCAATCATGGTGGTGCAACAAGAAGTGTTTTGATGTTGTTCTGCATAACCATATGTGAAATAAAATAAAATATGAATGAATAAATGAAAGAATTCAGTTCGGCTTTTATTGTATTATTTGTAGATTTGGTAGATTAGATAGATTTGTTCTTTTTCTCAAGGCAGCAAAGTTTGTTTTTGTTCTTTCAATTCATACTCTACGATAATCTTTATTTGCAATGGGGCAGGGATTACTGTGGGGGGTGTCTGTGTGTTTATGCACAATGCACAAAGAAGCCCCTGAAACAATCCAGCACCTCACAGCAAGGTGCAAGATGTTGGTTGGCAAAAAATACATGGAACGGCATAACCAAGTATCTGGCATAGTGTACAGCAACATCTATGCAGAAAATGGACTGGAGACCCCTAGGTCACACTGGGAAACACCTCTCAAGATGGTGGAGAATGAGAGGGCTAAGATCCTGTGGTATTTCCAGATACAGACAAAAAAAGGGTGGTGGCCAACCAACCGGACATTGTGATCATGGATAAGCATCAAATGACAGCCGTAGTGATTGATTGAGCCATTCCTAATGATGGAAATATCAGGAAATAGGAACACGAGAAATTGGAGAAATACCAAGAACTCAAAGAAGAGCTGGATAAAGCCTAGAAGGTGAAGGCAACAGTAGTACCAGTGATAATCGGGGTACTGGGGGCAGTGTCCCCCACGCTGAACAGCTAAGATACTATACTATACAGCATATTTAATGTGAAACTTCGTCAGTGGCAGGGCGAAGTTGTGTATGCGTGTCTTTCTCAGCACTTCGATCAGCTGTTCATTTAGTGTAATAAGGAGACCAGACCATGCATGATCATGCTGAATTCAACAATTACACAGTGTTTTAGCTGAGAATTCAAATAGTGTGCGACATCAAGAGTTTTCTTTTCTCTGATCTAAGTGTCGTGACAGTGATCATAACCGCATTATTTTGATGCTTAATATAATTTAAATTGGGCTAACATGTTTATATATATTTTAAAAGTCAGATTTTTAGATTAAGGATAATACAGTAATTTAACTTTTTTCATGTTAACATACTCAGTGATGCAGGAAAGCAGGCTGAAATGGCAGAATACAACAGGTTCTTCACATGACAAATTTCAGTTAAATCACATCAGCATTCAGCATCAGTACGTAAGCAGAGGTAGTCGGCCTCTCACGAAAAAGAAATGCAGAGAAGCTGCTAAAGCTTGTTTTTCCTCATCCTGTGAAATTCTAAGCGCCTGCAATGAGATCACAGTGCACCAAGGAAGCTTGTTGTTGAAACTCCCGTCAACTCAACCACAGGTGGTTCTTTCAGGAATACACCCACTTATCTTCTCACTGTTGAGATGTGTCACTTAGATTTGGTCCACCACACAAAAAACATACCTGAGCAGGAAGAAATACTGACAACGACTGACACTGACAAGAGCTAACAGTGTCGAGAGCGACTTCTGCATGCAAGAGGTTGCTTTTAATACTCCATGTAAAGCTTCGTACTGTGCATATTGAATGCATTTCACTTCAATGCCAACATAGACCAATTTGTCCGGTTATAGTTGTGATCTTAATCTCAAGCTCATACATACACTGTACAGAATTAAGCCACATAACAAAGACCACCAAACTAAAGCATTCATTTTTAATTTGTTGTAATGTTAAGTATAAATATTAATGCACTTGTCAGAATGTGTTGAGTTTTTGTCGCACTTGTGTATGTTATCTAGGGTAGGGCAGGCCAAAATCTTACTGTGACTGTCTTCTGCAGAATTCCCTGTTCTACAATTTATTTGCTTGAGTCTGTGCTCTTAAGTCATGACACATGGCATGCTTGTGAGTGCGGTGAGGCCATCCGGGATCTGTTTTGATGTGAAAACCACAGACATCTTTTCATTGCTATCTTTTCCCCGAAGGCTTGGAAATACTAAGTTAAAACCTGGCCAAAAGAACAGGGAGTAAACGCTTAACACACACACAATCACACAGAGAGATATGGCATATACTCTTTGAAACACATGCTGGATTGATTAGCATTTTAGAGGCCACAGAGAAAAATAGTCTGAAAGAGCACAAAGTTTATTAGACACATGCTGCACAGTTCCTACATATGAGTGGGCAAATGAAATACTCCCCATGTTTGGCTAAAGAATTTGTTTTTCTTTAAATAGTTTTTATTGTGTGTACTGTTAAGGAAAGTAGGTGGAACTTCCTGAAAAGCCACAAAAAGCATCAAAAAACTCTAACATATTACTACTACATTTGCTTCATATCATGACTGCCTGCTACGACAGTGCCTGCACCACTTTTTACCACTCTCATTCTAAAAACCTGCTACAGATATTCTGCAGTAACTTCAAAGAAAATGTGAAAGCAAGAGCTGCCTGGGGTGGTACAGACCTTAAGCATGCAGCAAGGGAATGTGCTCAGAAAAACGAACAGCTTTTAAACACAGGATAGACCATGTTGGTCCACCAACACCATACTATTTAAGCTGAACCTACAGGTGCTCGTCTTGAAATTAAAATATTATGAAAAAGTTGATTTATGTAAGTATTTCCATTCAAAAAGTGAAACTTGTATAATGTAGACATTCATTCCTCACAGACTGACATATTTGAAATGTTTATTTCTTTTATTTTTTATGATTATAACTGACAACTAATGAAAATCCCAAATTCAATTTCACAGAAAACTAGAACATTGCTTAAGACGGATACAAAAAAAGGATTGATGTTGTTGGCCAACTGGAAAGTATGAACATGAAAAGTATGAGCATGTACAGCACTCAATACTTAGTTGGGGCTTCTTTTGCTTTAATTCCTGCAGCAATACGGTGTGGCATGGAGTCAATCAGTCTGTGGCACTGCTCAGGTGTTATGAGAGCCCAGATTGCTCTGATAGTGGCCTTCAGCTCTTCTGCATTATCAGATCTGGCTTAATGCATCTTCCTATTCACAATATCCCATAGATTGTTACGGGGTCAGGCGAGTTTGCTGGCCAATTAAGAACAGGAATACCATGGTCCTTAAACCAGGTACTGGTAGCTTCGGCACTGTGTGCGAGTGCCAAGTTCTGTTGGAAAATGAAATCTGCATCTCCATAAAGTTGGTCAGCGGCAGGAAGCATGAAGTGCTTTAAAACTTCCTGGTAGATGGCTGCGTTGACCGTGGACCTAGGAAAACACAGTGGACCAACACCAGCAGATGACATGGCACCCCAAACCATCACTGACTGTGGAAACTTTACACTTGACCTCAAGCAACGTGGATTCTGTGCCTCTCCTCTCTTCCTCCAGACTCTGGGACCTTGATTTCCAAAGGACATGCACTCAGCAGCAGTCCAGTCCTTTTTGTCTTTAGCCCAGGCAAGACGCTTCTGACGCTGTCTCTTGTTCAAGATAGGCTTGACACAAGGAAAGCAACAGCTGAAACCCATGTCTTGCAATTGTCTGTGCGTGGCGGTTCCTGAAGCACTGTCTCTAGCTGGAGTCCACACTTGGAAGCAAAACAAAAACATAGTTCAAGGCCTTAGAAAGATACGGCAGTTCAAGGCGATAAAGTATATAATTTCCAAAGAAAATATTTTCACGAGTGATATTGTGCAGTAGGTTTTTATATCCAGTTTCTATTTCCTTTAAGGTCTAAAAGATAGCAGAGGCTGCGGGCTGTCTTGTTCTTGCTTACCTTTGAGCTGCTTTGTGAGAGTGGCTCAGGTGGTAGAGCAGGTCGTCCAATAACCAGTAGATGGATCTACTGAAGGTCCAGATGCATTTCTCAGGTCCTGTGTCTGGTCTTCTTTCTACTGTATATCTGAAGAACAACTCTTTCAGATACTGTTCATCTACTGTGATATAATTTTGCATGTCTGCACTTCTTCTTTTGTCCGTTGCTGTTTCAGTTTACTCAAATCGGTTGGTGGTTTGAATCCCACTCCCCCAGTCCAGAAGTCAGTGGGCAAGACACTTCACCCCACAATCCTCCAGTGTTGGTATCAGGGCCAGATTAAAAGTGCAGGGGCCCTGGGCACACAGTGTACCCAAGGCAATATTGTGAAAATTATCCATGACACAATGTAACACTACATTTCTAACATTTCTCAGTCAGTGGGCCCAACAGCAACACAATTGTGGTGTAACTCACTGGCTTATGTATATTTTGTTTCATTTCCATCAAGGTGGTCTATATTTAAGATTTGTCCATTACTCAATCACAAACACACAGTCACATCTACTAATGTTTAATTCCTGTGTCTGTCCTCGTCACCTGACTGTTTTTTCTAACTTAAATCCATATGAATTCATATAATTTGATTAGATGATAAATCTGTATGTTTCAGTTTTGTTTGACAACTCACAAAAAAAGAGAATATTTTTAGAAATGCTATTACAACCATATTATTATTTTTATTTTTGGTATTATTTATTGTTCCATTTACAGCAACAGTAGTTTGGAAGAAGCAGTAACAGTCAGGTTAATAAACGGAAGCAGATGGAACATAACGCTGTTATTTTATAAACATAGCAGGTCTTTATAATAAAAAATATAATCTGAGTAATGTGGGGCCTGGGCCCCGGTAAAGCCCTATGTCTAGCAACACCTGTGCCCTCACAGTTTCTGTATAACATATTGATCACGAAAGTCTTTTTTCAGACTCAACAGATTGATCCAGAATAAACTCAGCAGTCAGCAATGTGGCTGATATTTATTACTGCACATCTGTACTAAACAAGAAGCCTTAGTTTAGGATTGCAGGGAACTGTTATTTAAAAATCAACGCAAACACCTCTCATTCCCCACTAGCATGTGGGGGGTGGGTGCCTTCTGGGGTTGGTGGCGGCCCACTGGCTGCAGTCGCTGTGTGACCCAGTCATGGGGGGGGGGCGCGGCTGCTCCTGGCCTGTCTTGCCCTGGGGGACCTCCCGGGAAGTGGGGGTGCCTAATGCCACCAGAGGCTCATCATCCAGACCGAGGTTTGCTTCTCTCTGAACTCACATCCCCAGACCCCTCTTCTTTCCTGTTCTCTCTTACACACACACACACACACACACACGTAGGGACTTGGGAAGCGTGTACGGGGGCCATTTAAGTGGCCTCCTCGGCTGCACCCTGTGGTGACATGCCTCTCAGTTTTAATTACACTTTGACTCCAAAAACACAAAAAAACAAAACACACAAACAACATCTGGGGGGCGTGCCATGTAAGTGCTTGGCGGATGGGGCCACTAAGGTGGCCTCCCAGCACAATGTGGTCAATGCCCCTCAATTTTAATTGCAAACAACACACACTTCATAAACAGTCAGCCCAGTTTGGCTGTGCTGATGGGCTGCTGGCTCCGGGGGGTGCCTGGTTGGCCGCATCTGGGTGGGGTGGCTGGGGGGTTGGGGTAGACCGAGCTTGGGGCTCGCTGTCCTCTGGTCCACCTGGGATGTCCCCCACAGGGCATAGTGGGAGGGTCATGTGTGATGTAACTGTGTGATAGTGAGTACTTATGGGTACAATGCAGGAGAGGGTGTGAGTGAGGGGTTATGTTGGGTGGAGTGGGTGGAGGAGGGGGGTCAATGACGCCCTGGTTCCTGGGGTGTGCGGCTGGAACATCAGGGTGGGTGCTGGCCCGCGCCAGGTAGTTGTTTGGGGGGGCCCAGTTCTCCTTGGCATAGTGCGGGCCCCCTACCTTTGTTGGGGGGACACTGTCCCTGAGCTCCTGGGGCCCTGGACCCTTTGCTAGGGCCGCTCTGGATGGCTGGTCCCTGGCGGGTCTGGCGGCTGCCTATCTTGGCCCACTGGGGCCTATGCCCCAAGACCGCAGGGGGCTCTGGCTGGGGCTCTCTTCTGCCACCCTTTGGGTGGGGCTGGGGTCATCTTCGGGGTGGGGTAGCTTGGGTTCGTGCTCCAAGGTTGCTGCTGATGGCCGGGGTCTCTGGGCTGTCCTAGTCTGCCTCTAGCCTCCTTAGAGGCGTGGTCGCATTTGCATGATCTCAATCATCACTCCTCATCACTGATCACTCCTTATTCCTGATCCTCGGCATGCCGACACAGTCACTAAGTCGTCCAATGTGTTTATACACTAAGAGATCATTTTTCTGTGAGTTTGTATCTGGTTAGTGTTGTGATACGTTTGTGATATGTCTTTTTGATTTGGTCATTATTTAAAAACTCATAATCATTGGCAGCTCTGTCTTTCTGTAATAGCTGTAGGAAATTTTCTGGTGTGTTTATGTACAAATGTACAAAGGTCTGTTGTCTGGTATTAGTGTGGATTGAAGGGTCGTTGTCTTCCGTCTGTGGTGTTTTTGTCTCTTCTTTCTGCTTTCCCTTTAGCTTCTTTTTGCTGTCTTCTTACTTTTCCTGTCCCCTCTGGTCAGGTCAGCAAGATTACATAGATTTCATGATTCAAAGTAAATAAAAAACAGTAAATAAATAAACAAGGAATCAGACTATCAAGAGGAGCCTTATACCCATAAGCCTCCCCTTGGCAAAGCAAATTTGTGCGGCACAATACAGCAACCAGACTATCATTCTGCTTGCTATGATGCTGGACAGGACAGGTAAAAAAAACAAAAAAAATCAAGGCAAAAACTTAAATCTAGCAGCAGGCTGATCACTTCTCCAAAAAGCAGTGACATTGCTACACATACAGGATCCACCTGCTCTACATTTTACCCTCTGATAGTACCTAATAGTACCTGACATTCCTCATTAATAAAAGTAAACTACGTTCATTAAGTCAGTCTCCAAAAGTCTCCAATACTACTAGAAAAGGTTTCTAGATCTGTCGCTAGTTGCTCAAAAAAACAACAACAAAAAAAAGCTAGAGGGGAGTGAAAACTAACAGGACAAAGTCGCTAAGTTGGCAACACTGAGCCAAACCACTTCCACTTTCCTCTCATCAACTATTTCTTCTGCTTTCTCTTTGCTTGTAGAAGCATGTTCAGTCACGTTTGCATTACGGCTATGAGCACTCGTTTTGTAGCTGAAACTTGCCGCGTTAAAGCCTAGCGTAGTTGTACACCTCGTGCTCAGCACAGCCCACTGCTGCTGGGCTTGGTCGGGGCTCATTTGAAGGGCTTTGTGTCTTTGGTGTACGTCATCACTTACGTAGCCAATGTGTTGCAGCTCTTTCTGTTCAGCTTGAATCACAGATCAGCTTCAACGACAAAAATCTCTCTTTTTCTCTAATCGTGTAAGATAATCGAGATCTCAACTTCAATCAAAATAATCGGGATCATCATTTTTCCTATAATCGAGCAGCCCTATTGGCTGGGACACAGCCTGGGTGTCGGGATCAAGGAAATATTGCAGGCTTTGTTATTCATCTCTGTGTCATGGTTCAGTTTTTGTTCTTGTTTCTTGTGTTTGGTTTTGTTCTATCATGATTTTGGTTTTTGGTCCTGGTTTTTGTCATGTTTAGTTTCTGTTATGTCAATGCTTTAGGTTTTGTCATGTTTAGTTCTGTTCCCTATTTTCCCTCATATGCTCTGTGTTTTCTGTTCCTGGCTAGTTAGTTCACCTGATTTTTATTTCTCATTCACTTCACCTGCTCCTAATTACTCCCTCTGTGTATATATGCCCCATGGTTTTCAGTTGTATTTGTCAGATCCTTATGGTTAATGCCTGTTGTGTTTGGATATTGTGTTCCTGTTTTGGGAAATAAACCTGGCTACGTGCACCATTCTGCCTCCTGCCTAAACTGTCTGCATTGGGTCCTCATCTCTGCCAACACGACACTTTGTGTGTCTTTGGAGTTGTTGTCAGACTGAAGAATAATTTAGACAATTATCAGACGCCTTTTGCTGAAAGAAATTTTTATTTGAGATTTATATACAGTCTTGATTTCAAAAGTACTGAAACCTTTGCAGAAATTATACCACTTCATAACATAACTCATTATGATAAATCTTAAGCTACTAAAAGCACAAGTGATTACACTGGTGATACACCAATATCCAGTTTATTTTTCTGCCTCTGTTGACTGTTGTAGCCTTGGTTGACTTTACATGTGAAATATTTCAGGACACAACAAGCTGTGCATGTCTGAGTGTGCGTTTGCATGTCTATCTCAGTGCTGGAAGGACTGAGTCAATCACAACAGCAGAAATCATCCCCACAGGCAATCTGTCTCCACTCATGACAAGGCTCCTATGGCACTTCTCTTTCGTTGTCTGACTCACTCCATTTATCCATCCCTCTAGTCTTTTTCCATTCTCTTCTCCTAGTTTCCATCATTCCCCGTCTCATATATTGCCTCATGCCCTGGCACCGCAATTAACTTCTCATCATCAAAGGGTGTAATGAAAAATAATGCAAGATAGAGTCAGACAGAGTTAAGGAAGCTGTAAGAGTGACGATAAGAACAGTGAAGCTGGAGGAATTATAAGTGAAAAGATGTTAAGTGAAGACACAAACTAGCATACACTTGTACTTGCAGTTGTTTTTTTTACCCCACTAAATAATTTTTTTTTAAAAATCACACGCATAATCTGCATTTGCCTTTAGCTGCTCACAATCCTGCAAGACAAAAACACAAAAGGGAGAGAGAGATGATCACCCCCACCCACCCCAGGAGATTTTTCTCTTCCAGTTCCATTTTTACTTTTCAACCCTCAATTTCTTTCTTCTCCTTGCTCTCTCTCACACACACTGACACACTCTCTTCTTCTCCTCCTTTTCTTTGAAGAAGTGTAGCTGAACATGTAGGGAAGCTGCTCTGTCGGTAGTCTCATTGTTGTATTTTTTTTTGTTGTTGTTGTTGTTTTCACCCCTAGTTCAGAGAGGTGTCAACTGTGACCGCTGTTAAAAGAATGTCAAACACAAAGAGATGAGGATTGAGACTGGGGGCGAGAGACAGTAAAGAAGGGAAGGGGCTTGTCGAGATGGCGGTCCCTATGGAGGGCAGAGGGAGTGATGGCATGTTTGTTTCTTTGTACCTCAGCAAACGTAGCAACAGCAGTGGTGACAGGAGGTGATGAAGAGGAACGCAGCTGGAAGTAAAAAAGCAGCACAGAGTGGGGAGATGAGAAGGGCCAGAGCTGCTAATTAACCATAGCAGCAGCGTTCAATAACAGTGACATAATTGGCTCTAGTTGGTGGTCGTTTGGTTGTGAAATCTTCAGCGCTGGAATCTCAGTAAGAGAAGTTTAAACTGATTAACATCAAAGGCACGATAAATTGTTTTAGCATCATCATGATTTATTATCTCACACGTCATGTTGCTTTATAGAAAAGGAAAACTCAAATAGTGCAGATTTGCCATGAATAATCTAAAAGGGAGGCTTGCTTGAAAGATTGTTGCTCATGACTGCACTGCATACTTAAAGGAACAGAAAAAGAAAAAAAAACAAACTTTGTTTCCAATCAGCTATTTTTATAAACACTTCTATTTTGCACAATAGTGATTGATTGCTTGAGAAACTGGACGACTTGGTACATTGATTTCTTCAAAGCCTAAACATGCACTCAAACATAGGGAAACATTGAAGTTACGACATGTTTCCACAAGAACTGAAAAAAAGGGCCAAACCTTAAAAGCAAACTATTAAACAAACTCCTTTTCCAAGGCTGCCGATCTGTGATGCTGCTTGTCAGTGATGGTACCAATTTTGTATTATGAAGATGTTCATATATAATAGAGCTGCTGATAGTGTTGCCATATCACCGTAGCAACAAAAGGATCCTGTTTATTTCATTTTTGTCCAATCTTTCAGATGATGATGGGACGGCTGAACCTATTTGCTTTTTTCTAAATACAGTGACACCTCGAGATACGAGTAAGTGGACATATGAATTTTTTGAGAAACGAGCTGCGACTCGACCAAATTTTTGCCTTGAGATACAAACAAATCTTTGAGATACAAGCATCCGAGCCGCCGCTGCCGAACAAAGACCCACAACTTCGTGTGCTCTGTTTCCCCCGCCTCAGCTTTCCACGTCACCTATTCCTCCTAACTCCTCCGCCTTTTAACTCCTCCCTCAACCTCCGTGCGCATCTTCCGTTAGCTCAAGTTGTCTGATGTCCAAGGTAAATAATACACTTCATAGTAAAACCAGTTTATTTTTTAACATTCTCTTTTATTACTGTATGATTTTATGCAATATTAGTATTTATTTATATATACAGGTACTGTACATTTTTCATATTCAAAACACAAACAAAATTTTGCGAGCTGGAAAGGATTAATGGGATTTCAATTTGAAAAATTGCTTTGAGATACGAGCAAATTGAGATACGAGCAATGTCATGGAACGAATTAAACTTGTATCTTCAGGTATTACTGTACATTAGTTTCAACTTTAGAAGATAGGTATATATTAAGATTTTGGTGTGCTTGTAGAAAGTGTGAAATCACACTCAACTCAATAAAGTTCAGCCAAAGTTCAGCTAATAAAGAACCTACATAAATAATAATTTACAGGTGGACATGGGCTCTTTGCAGAACTCTTCCAAAACGCACAGCTATAACATCAGTACTTCAATTGTCTCAGTTCAGAGGTGTCAAAAGTATTCACATTCATTACTCAGGTAGAAATATAAATACATAAAAAGAGTTCTGTAGAAAAAAGTTGACTTGTTTAGTGTAAAAGTACTGGAGTACAAAACTACTTAAAGTATAAAAAGAAAAAATAATGTAAGGGGATAAAAATATGTTCTTATTAAGGATAAAAGCTTAGGCTGTGCCAAAGGGGCCTGTAGTGCACTACCCCATTCCCACAGAAAAACCAGAAACAGAAAAAATGACAATACCTTTATATTAAAATGTTAATGTTCAAAATTTTGGGATGCTTTAGGCTACTGGCGATTGTGACATTACTGGTTATTGGGTGAAAAATGGTATATCTTGATACTTCTCAACCAACCACAATCAAGTTCACACTATCTGGGTGTTCATTCATTGTTAAATTTGTTTTTCTTCAACTTAAAACATTAAGCTGGCTTGCCAAACTGATGTGTCTCATCAGTTAGCCTGGGAATTCAGTTGACTTCATTTTTGTGATCTTACTCTTAGCAACCATTATTTTAAAGAAGGATAGGCCTATTACAAATCTAAATTGTGTAATCAACAGTTTTGTTCCAAATTATATCACTTTGTGAGAGAAAAAAGATGAATCAGAAAAGTAATAATCTTTTTTGTTCATTTATGTGATTAAAAATTAAATGTGGCAGACATAAAATGACAACACAGCAGCATCAATGTTACTCTTCCATTGTTCTTGGATTTGAAATGACAACACGTGAAGCATAAATGATTCATAACATAACTTAGTCGATTAAGCCAAAACCTAAACGCCAGGAAAAAGTCTCAGCTGGATTCTCTTTTACTTTTCTATCCCTTAAATATCAAATTTCCACATGTACTTCACACTTAGTTTCTGGCACTTGACAGGGTTGGCCAGAAGGATTTGAAGTCGGTCTCCTACACAGATACATACAACTCTCATAAAGTCTCCATCTGCTTTGTAGTTTCTATGGCCCTGTGACTTCTGTAACAGAACACAGTTGCAGTCTTTAAAGATACAGTTTTACACCAGCTTCTTATTCGTTAACTTTCTGTGTTTGACAAAAAGAAATTGTGTTAAAAATGACCAATACTTTAGAAAAATTAGTAATACGAATAAGTAATAAATTCTAATAATTGCTTACAGGTGGTGGAGATGCATCAGAATAACCTTATCAACCCTAAATTGTTCTTGGCCTGCAGCAGACCACAACATAGAAAGGTGAAAAGCCCTCTAGTTGGTGACTAAGAGCTAATTCACACTAAGGCTGCAACGGACAATAATCGGCAATAAAAATAGTCGACAACAAATTTAACCGTCGACTATTGTCGAAAAACAAAAAACTACAGAGTGAGGCATCATCTTCTTTTTCTATCTCTGCTGAGAGTTGCACATGCGCAGTAAAGTCTGCTAGGGAAAAATATGGCGGAGGACGTCGACTATCAGAATCATTATTTGCAGCCCTAATTCACACCAACACTTCTGATTCAAATCCTAGTTTGCTTAGAAAGTTCAGTGCGATTGAGGACGTGTGAATGTGCAAATGAACTCTGATGTGGATCAAAGAAGTGAACCAACGACAGGAAGCTGATTATAATGCGATGGGGATGGCAGGTACCTTAAGGGCATTGTGGGTAAATGCAGCCAAAACAAACGTGTAGGATGACAGCCAGGAGAAATAACTTGTGGTCAGACGTGGAAGAATGCAGTAAAAGTTCTGATAGAAATATGATAAACCTTGAAGCAGCTCTATGTTTTGCTCTTATGTGGTGGAAACAGAAATCGTCCTGCATTAGTCAGTAGATGAGCGTTGTTTGTATTGTCGTCACCTTCAGTAATTCTTAATGTAGTGCCACCTCTGGCCAAGACAGTACTACATTATTCAAAAGGTCTGGTTTGCTTGAGTATAAGTTTAGTGTGAAAGCAAACTGACCAAAAGAATGTTGCAACCCCAAACTGAACTAGCGTTTATTAGGTACGAATGCCCCCTTATTTAAATACGTATACAACTTATTATATTTCAGTTCCAAATTCACGCACAGACTCCAAAGATCTGGGTGTCATTTAGTGATTGCCGAAGGCTTGCTACTTTTTCTATAATAGCTCCTTTTCTAATATTTATCATGACAAATAACTTTTATCCTTCCTTCCTTCCTTCTTTCCTTCCTTCCTTCATAAGGCGGCAGCTCACAGGTGTGCTGTTTAATGTGGATGAAAAAAACTAGAAGCAAGAAGTAAACGTTAACAGCTTTGTGAAACCTCCACATGGATGCCAACTGACAGTTAAAAGTTGACTTTTGATCTTAAAGCATGTCTGTTATGTTTAACAATTGATAATGCAATGCTGTTCTGTGTGATTCATTACTCCCTGGAGCTGGGTAGATAGACTGGTGAGAGCTCTGTCGGAGGTGATGTTTCAGTGGATGATTAGTCAGTTAAAGGCACACTAGAAAAATATCACAGAGAAATAAAACTGTTCAGCCAAGCAAAACCGAGAGCTTATTGAAGCGGACATTTTAATCAGGTACCCAACAGGGGTACGGCTGAGATGTCGCCTCTGTTTGGTCTGTCGAAATGGGTTGTGGGTGATGATATCTGTTTGTTCAGGCAGGTGGAGGAGGGGAAGTAGAGGCTTTGAGGAGAAAAGGTGGTGACAAGGAGGTCCGGCTGCTGATTCGCTCACAGCTGGCTTTGCATTCTGCATGAAGGGGAGAAATCAGCAGGGGAACAGATGACAGCCATTCCCTGTGATCAAAAGGACATGGAGTTTTTCTCAGCGTATTCACTGAGTCTCAAACAGACTTAGGCTCTCAGGCTCCTCAGTGTCTTCACAGTAGAGCTCTGTTTCCAGATTGAAAACGCTCAGTTGGCAGATTAGTGCTGCTCTCTGCCAAGCAATGTGTCGGACTAATGTTTCTTTTTATTTGCATCACTTTCATTTGAAGCAGAAGGTGGTATGCCTTTAAATACTGCATGTTTTCTGTGTCAAAGTGCCTACTTTTTAATTAATATCAAATAGGCACTGCTTCTGTTTGAAACCTTTTGTCAGGTTCTTTGCCTTTTGTTTGGGGCCTGCTGGCATTGTGGCATCATCTCCTTTGTTTTCCAGATTATCATGCTGTTGACTCAAACTTCCCAGCATGATTTGATGTGTGGGATCCATTTCACCGAACAAATTGGTGTCAAACATTACCCTACTTCTCCTACCAACTAATCAATAGGGAATTCATGGTGTGAGTGGGTGTCATTTCTCCATCTGTGTGCCTCTCTTTGCGGAACCACACTCACAATAAAGCTGCCAGCCATCTGACAGTTTGTAGTGCTCTCTGTTGTTGTCGCTCAGATTTGCCATGCAGCTTGAACAGAAGCTTCTTCATGCAAAGTTGTGTATTTTCCAGAATCAGATAAACAGCTAGTTAACATTTACGGGATCATTAGAAAAGCATATGCAGGATGCTTGTGAGGTTTTGGGAAACACAGTGACAAACTGGTACCAAATTTGCCACTAAAGACAGCTAAATAACTGCAACTGACATCAGTTCACCAGCCTGTTTCCACATTTGTAAGGATGTAATATTTTAGGAATTGGTAACACTAACAACATGGTTTTCACTCTCTATTTTCCAGACCTGAACCAGACTGAGAGATGACCCTTGTTTTGTCCATGAATCCTTTTTTGGACCCAGAGGAAGACCCTCCGCTCTCCGCATATCCACCTATATGGGACTCTGAGCGCTGCCTGTCAAACTCTGCCCCAGCATGCAGCTCTGAAGAACAGTTTACACAAGGTGCTAGCTCCAGCCCCAGTGGTTGTTGTCTTTATTCTACTAATATAGACTCACACTTAGTACAAACAATGTAAATGTTTTTTTAAAGCACATTTAATTCCTTTAAATCATTTAAAACCGGTAATGGAAACAGCTATATTTCGAAAAACCTCTCAAATATCGCTAAAAAAAATGTACGCTTTCATGAGGTAGTTTTTCAGACGTATCGATATAGAAGTATATCGCAAGTGTAACGGAAACACTTTTCTCGCATTTACGCTGCACTGGACGTGACGTAGGGGGTCACATGGCCAGTTCATCAAATAAAGATGGCGTAATGCAGTAGGAGACGGAAACCTTTTTACAAATAATCCTTGATAGCAAACAACGGCGAAATGCAGAGTTTTACAAAGATTTAGAAATCTATTCTCCTCCAAAGTAGAGTCTCGCGGGACGAGATTTTACGAGAGTAACGGCCAATGCGCTAAACACTATTCAATGGAAACACCTGCAAAAAATTGCACTTTGTCGAAATATTAGAAATATTGTTTTTTTTGCGAAAAACTCTAATGGACACGCAGCTATTGTCTGCTGGACTCCCTTCTTGAGATTAATGTTACATAAAGATGTCTAGACATTTCCTTTTAGAATTCTTGAGCAAATTGTAGAAATCAATGTTTCTATTAATAAAGACAAGCTGTGCTGGCACAGATGCATATTATTACACTAACCATCATGTTCCACAGATGGATTTTATTGAGAAAAGCACTTCCTTTTCTTCATTCATTAAACTCAAAGTTCCATCTTTTATTCAAACAGTAAAGCTTCTAAAAAGTAAATTAGAGATGACTGAAAACACCTGACTAATTACACCTTTAACTCCATGTAGATATAAATATTGGATGAATTTCATAATCAGTTGCATTGCCAAGTGTCATTTTCTTTTTTCTTCTTTATTTGGGAAATACCTACATGAGATCATTTTTTATACTCCTACAACATTAATGACATAAGTTACAAATCTTCTTTCTCAGCAGAACCTCCCTGTAGACGAGTACCGGATCATGTTTCTGTGTCAAGGATTGCATACTTCAAGAGGAAGTTTGTTGATGATAATGATGAGCCCTCCTTCTGCTTCAGAACATACTGCCAGACTGTAAGAACAGAACATTTCTACTTTTAAAGTGTCAAATGTTATTTATGTGTATAAACTGTGTTGAATAAACAGCCAAACAATTAAATTATTATAAATAATAAGTAATAAGTGTTTTCTGTGGATCCATATGAATTTAGGCATTTTGGTGCATGTTAAAAGCATCAAAGACTAATGATTTCATTGTCCAGAAAAGATACAATCATTGGCATATTAAGCAATTATCTTATGACGGGTAGATCTGTCTGTAATGTAAGGGTGTAATAATGTTTCCCAGGTTGCACCAGTTCTGGAGGAGCGTGCTCATGTTCTGCGCCTTTCTCTGGAGAAGATGCGTTTCATTGACGACCCTGAAGCCTTCCTCCGGCGCTCCGTCCTTGTTAATAACCTCCTCCGCCGTCTACGAGCTGAGATCATTCTCCAGAGCACGGACTGGTGCTTCCCACCCAACCCAGCATTTGCCACTGCCCCCTGCATCCTTCCACCCAGCGCTGGGCCTGCTCACCAAGCACTCCACAGAGCTATGCCCACCCGTATCTGCTTTGCACCCCAAGCTGGACCACCCCTTCGCAAGCGCTTTCGAATGGTCCGCGGAGGACAGGGGGATGTAAGACCTGATTGCACCCAGACATGCTGCTGCATCTATGCAGCGGCAGCTGCTGCTGGACACTACCTCCACCTACCGTTCTCCATGTACAATGCAGCGCTCGCTGCCTGCCCATCCACGCCACACTCCTCCTCGTTTTTACAGATAGCTGGCCACAGCAAGCTAGGCCTGACAGTGGCTGTTGATGATCATGATGATGAGGATGAAGATGTTGATGAGGAGGAGGAAAATGAGGAGGAGGAGGAAAGGGGAGAGGAGGAGGAAGAAGATGATGAACAAAGACGAGCAGGGCCCTCGGCAGATGTTGTTATGGACAAATTAAGCCAGAAAAGTAGGACTAAGAGCTTGTTGGGTCACAAACATCGAAGAACAGAGGACAGTTGTATGGCAGATAGTGTAGAAGAGGAAGTAGGAGAGGAGGAAGAGGAAGAAGAAGAGGAAGAGGAGCAGGTTGTGGGACCATGTCAATGGGACTCCGAAAGAGATGTCCACCGATTCAGCTTCTGGCACCGCAGGGCTCATAGACAATAACTTAAAAATTACAGAAGTCTGTTATAATTAAATGTAATGATGACGACAGTCATCAGTTATAGCAAATGAA
Source organism: Rhadinocentrus ornatus (assembly GCA_037177495.1). NCBI lineage: Eukaryota > Metazoa > Chordata > Actinopteri > Atheriniformes > Melanotaeniidae > Rhadinocentrus > Rhadinocentrus ornatus. The sequence continues at coordinate 7,455,992 of JBAMHW010000022.1, forward strand.
GGCTTATCTATCCATTATAGTAATGCCAAGTCAGCTTTATGTTAATGATAATAATATACTCCGGGGTGGCACCCAGACACAAACTGTTGCTCACATTACAGTCAGATGAAAAGAACCCCAATAACAATAGACACATTTCATAAACAATCTTAAAGAACAAGGTTACAGATAATAGGATCCCAAATCCGAAATGTGAAGTGAAGCTTGCTATTGCACTGTCTCCAAGACCATTTTCAAGCCCCACAGCACAACACTAAAGGTCTCAAACGGGGGCCTTTTATTGGTGCAACGGTCGCATTTCAGGACCCTAAACAAACCCACGACTTAACGGGTTGTGTATTTGGAAGTGTGTGCTTCTGTATGTGTGTGTTTGCAAGATATGATGTAGCATTATAAAACTTGATTTTAAGCAGTTCATTTTATTATGGAACAGGTTACACGTTATAATGTGTGTCTGTTGATTTTGATGCTGTCTCAGGCGATGGCATGCGACTGTGCTGCAACAGCGCCACAATGTGTGGAATTCAGATTACGAAAACACAATCATAAGAATTGTTAAATTGCAATTTAAAGTGCCTTAGTGTTTCTATGGTTACATGTATATTGTATGTTAATGTAATTGTTAAGTTACTAAGTGGTACTTTTTATTACCAATGATTGCTTTGGATTTTAACAGGGCACAGGCATGTTGTTAAATGCAGAGGTTCATTATAATGTTGTTTGCGGTTAGAAATTACAGCGCAAAGTCAATTTTCACCTGGAAATAGTTTCTTTTTAAAATGCATGTTTTTCTAGTGGTTATTTTGCTGGCAAAGCACAAACTATGGCCAATTTTTAAGAGCAGAATTCACAGCTTCGATAAATCTGAACATGACTAAAACCTCAATGACTGTATATTTGTCAGGTTCAGCCAGATAAAGGTTGTGGTTTGGTTGTTCTGTATATATAAGCGTTAAAAAACAAACAAACAGGTTCAGACTGAATTATAAGATTTAGAGGATCAAAGTGAAGCCAAAAACATTTACCAAGTGTGGAAAATCTGGTTTTCAAATCTGAAGACAGCGAGCATGCATCGGTGTGGCGTCTGAGGTTGCTGACTGACAGACCTCAGACCAGCTCGACTAAATAGCATTAGGGAAGCAAAGTTGAGTAAATTTTAAGTGACTCAAACTAGATCCGAAATCAAAAATGCATGTCTCAATTACACAATTTTATGTTCACATTCCAGCTTAGAAAAAAGCCACCTTTGTTTAACTTTAGTTTGTAACTTTGGCAGGCATGTCCTGCTGATGATGCAGTCTAGATGCTGATGTAACATAAAAATACTAGCAAGGGAGGTAGCGAGTCAATCTGGTTATGGGCTGCAGTGGTGTATTTGTTAGTCTCAGCTGTTTCTATTTAAGTTTGTGTAAATTCCAGGAGTAAATTAGACTTTGGTGGATTAGGTAATAGCAGTGATCCCTGAATCTTCATCAGTTGACTTTTGCACCAAGTTAAAGTACTAAGTATCCATTGATCATGGTTACTAAAATAAATCTGATTCTTTAAGTACAAAACATAGCCTTCCAACATCCATGATGTAATGTTGTTAATTTTAAGAATTATCGACATGTACCAACAGTGTGTACTCCAGTAAGTACTTTGTGTGTAAAGAGCAACTGGTATATATCAGTACCTCTTTTTAAGATTAAACATTTTTATGACATTATTGTGCAAACCCCTGAATCAAATAAGGTGGATTATAAATTAGTCTATGGCCTTACTCTATATTTAAAAGTTTATTGACTAAAGTTTGCTGCAGGTCCTACACACACTGAAAGCACGAAGTCTTCAGAGGCTCAAATGCTGACACACCCATTCTAGCAGCAAAAGCACTGTTATTGCTTGCGGGGTAAAAACAAACACAAGATATCTGATAATTAAGGTTGACATGTTTTATGATGCATTAAATCAAATCTAAAATTCAAAATCATTAAGGTAAAGAACAAGCAAATGTCTGCAGTTGCATCTGAACTCTCCTTGGTGGGATGTTACTGAAACAGCTGATACTATTACAGGGAAGAATGACAACATGCAAACATGGTTTTTTTTTCTTTTTCTTTTCAATTACAATTATCTCAACCTGGCAAGATCAAAGGAAATCAGAGTATCTGTTCCTAAAGATTTCAAAACTAACAATGTGGCTGAGATCCAAGATGTTTGTGATAACATACGTAAAAACTAGCCTAAAAGATACCTCTTTTCCTATGCCATGATGAACTATATGTACCACATTTATAATTAGAAATAAGGAAACGATTTCTTCCAATAATTGCTTATACACAAAGCACGTTAAGAACTACAATAGACTGCTGTCTCACACCACATTGTCACAAACATATCATTGTGCCATATTTTGTATCGAGATACGCATCAAGTTGTATTTTAAGGGACTGATATACACAACTAGTAACAACTATATACAGTACATAACAATTGTTACCTTCACCCCTTAATCCAGTTAGTCTAACACAAAATCTCTAAGCTTTTGCATAGTCCCTTCAACATATGTGGTCTTGGAATTCGAATTCCCTTTAAAAAGCAAATCCAGATCTTCATTTTATTATCCCTAGAATATTCAAGTAGGAAGAAATTTTGAAGGGAAGATCCATTACTGTAATAAAGGCAAATCAGTTAGCAAGCTAGTTGTTAGATACACAGCTAACATTTTGTTCAGGGTGTATTTAAAATATTTATGTTTGGAGCAGGATTGGCCTAAATTCTACACCGCCTAGTTGCTTGATAACTTATGCATAGGTTAATTACTTTATTCCAACATCCTTAATTATGAGCCCACATCTGCAGGCTGGACAGATGTTATTACACAAAACATGATCTCAGTCATTGTTTCCCTGAAATATCTGACCTTCTACTCTAGTTGCTTCTTAGAAGGTTAAGTTTCAGTACATTAGGAATCAGAATCAGCATTAAAAATGAGAATTTAATACCAATATGTAGACAGTCATTTGGTTTTAGAAAGTTACATTATCCCACAGAGATTGTGTATGCATCTCAAATAAGGCAGCAACTCATATCTCATGGTAACACCCATGTTTTGTAGTCTTGTTGCTACGCTAAGCAGATGAGATCACATCAGTATTAATCTTTATTAGCCTGTTTGATGACATGATCAGTGGTTTCCTGTTTGTTGCTGTGTCTCGTTTTGGGATGAGATGATGAACCCAAACCAAAGTTGTTAAAAAAAATATCTAAATATTCTATTTGTTTGATGTATTTTCTCTTTTTTTTTTCATTTTTGTGACATAGCTTAAGTCCCACATATTTTCTGATGTGCAAAATAATAATAGCAGTTAATACAACCAGACAAGTTGAGCCTGTTTCATTTAAATGATAAGACAGTTGTTATAGTGGTAAATAAAGGAATATGATAGAGCAATATTTTTTTTCCTGAGACGAAAAGATGTAAATGCATTTTTGTTATTAAAAACAACAAAAGAGCAAATTCGCTCTGATGATTTTGTTTGATGTTCTATGATAAGTGTACCAGTAAAAGAAATGTTGAAAAGATGCAGCTTCCTCTTGTATTCCTTCACGTTACAGACATGCAGATCTTTGCAGATTTTAAACAACGCTGTGAGATGTGTGCGAGTTCCTGCTCATTGAGTTGCTTCCCATCCTGTTTGCTGCTCAGTGGAGTGCGATACCAAATATCTCTTTGGTGTCGCTTTGCCGTTCAATTTACGTTAATCTCTTTGACATTACGCTCTGTGCAGTCACCTCCACACTCCTCCCTGGTGTATCTATTGTCCCTGCAATATCCCTTCCATGTAGCATAAAACAGACCGTCCACCTGTTTTTATTACAGCTGGGAGATAAGGCAGGACCAATTTCAAATTACACACAACCCTACCCATCATTCGCTGTTGTGAGTGCTACAAATGTGCTTGCATTGGCATTACTGGGCTTTACGTTAAATGTGCTTTTGATCCAGTAATTGTGCTAAATATATTTGCCTCCATTACTGGATTATTTCTAATTCTGTGCAGGTTTTGTAAAACATTGCTGCAGATGATTGCAAAATCATTGTAGTGCGCAGTGACTGGCGTGCATGTGAATGTGCGTCATTGGGATGAAACTGTGAAGTGGGGAGGTTAAATCACGGTCTGAACATCTTGACAGCACTGTTGCGAGGTGAGGATGGAAGATCATCTCTTCTTGACACTTCTGCCGCAGGGTGTGTGGATCCTGCTGCTCAGCCTGCCCCCCATCTTTTCTGCCTCCACTTCAGATCGCTCAGTGTTACCGTCTCTCATTTCATGACACTTTCTATTATTGGACCGACACACCACTGCAAGAGCAGCACACTAAAATCATGAATCTCCAAAACTATATTTACTCAACTTCCTGTTTGTGCACAATCTAATTAACTGACATTAAATGGTCTGAGATTCACATAAAAAGTCACTCATTTAAATACATATCACCAAAGGCAAAATAAGTTATGGTTATTCCCAACCTTTTTTTTTTTTTTTTTTAATATCATACAAGTCATCCAACAAGTCATCTAAATAATTATAGACATGCTGAATTGTCAGCTTTCTGGTTTAGTGATGCTAACATTTAATTCAGCATCTGTCTTGCATCCTGTCTTTTCACTGCGGTTTTTCCAGCCAGAAAATCAGCCCACTTTCTATCTTTATTTTACTCTCTTCCTGTGATAATTTCCTCATGGATTTATTTCCTGAATAAGCCATGATGCTTGTCAAAAATTGACACTGAGTTGATTTCCGGTGTCTGGCGTGTGATGCAGTGCTGTAAAGTGAAACGCAGCGGTCATGTGATGCTCTACGGTGGAACACAAAATTGTGAAGTGCAGTTTTTCTCTTAAGGCCCATTTATGCTCAATACAGAAGACAGATACGCAGACCGATGACCACTTTCATTCGTCTCCTGCGTTAAGTGTGTAATTGATGTGTTTTCAGAGGCCTTGTGGATCCACAACTTCACGCAGCTAATTAAGCAATATCACCGAAAACCACGGAGTCACTGTTGAGCAGTGTCGCTGACATGTGACCAGCAAAAGGAACAGACCAGAGAAGAAGAGGAACAGGAGGAAGAAGAAGAAGAAGAAGACGATGACGACAACTGTATAGATAGTGTGAACTTTTAAAAAAGGCCGTGTGAGTGTGTTGGGTTGTTGCAAACACCTTTATAGCAGTGCATTACTGCCACCGCCAAGTGTCCAAAACTGATGTTAGAACAT
>JBAMHW010000022.1:7505960-7520244 GCA_037177495.1 Rhadinocentrus ornatus
ACATTAAAAAACACTTATGAAAATTTTTCAAACAGTCACAGGCACAAACAGTGAGACAAACACACCAAGCAGCCCCCCCCCCCCCCACACACACACAGCCACGCGCGCACACACACACACGCGCAAACACACACATTTTGTGCAAACATAACTCTCTAATTACTCCAAAAATAAATGTAGGTATAAAATACTATGATACTATGATTAACATCTGGCCTGATGCCAGATATCAATTACATGGGGATCCACCCACACCAGGCGCCAGTTCACCCATGTCCAACAGTGGCAACCACCCCCATCAGGTCAGACCGGGGCCCACACCACAGCCACAAGGCTGCAGTGCAGGGCTTCAGCCACCCAGACAAGGGCGATCACCGCGGCAACAGCCCCCCAGACTGAGCAGGCAAAACTCCCTGCGTGGAGGATCCCTATAAGAAAAACACTTTAAAATGAAGATAAAAAAATAACCTTAGGAAACAATAAGAAGAGCTAAGAATGAATGAATAAATAAATAAACAATAAGTAGCACAGTTGAGTAAAAAAATAAAAATAACGCAAAATATAATGATGTAAAATAAATTGATATCAAATAAAAATTTAGTTAAAAGCTAAGCTAAAAAGGTAGGTCTTAAGCCTCTTTTTAAAAATTTCAACGTTCTCTGCAGCCCTGAGGTTCTCTGGCAGACTGTTTCACAGACAAGGACTGTAACAACGGAAAGAGGCCTCGTCGTATATATCTTGGTCCTCACCCTTGGAACAACTAAAAGGCCAGTTACAGAGAACCTCAGAGTCGGTGAGGGTTCATGATTTAAAAGGGCCCAAGACCATTAAGACATTTATAAACTACTAAAAGAACCTCAAAATCATACCTTTAACACACGGGGAGCCAATGCAGCAATTTTAAAACTGGTGTAAAGTGTTCCTGCCCTTTGGTCATCGTCAGAGCCCGTGCCGCCGAGTTCTGAAGTAGCTGTAGGTTTGAGATAGACTTTTTGGGAAGACCAGAGAGCAGGGCATTACAGTAATCTAATCTACTAGAAATAAAAGCACGCATCAGCATCTCTGTGCTGGCAAGAGAGAGAAATGGGCGGACTCTGGCAATGTTTTTGAGATGACAAAATCCATTTTTTGTTATATTTTTTATATGTGTAGTAAAATCCAGCTCAGTCGAAAAGAACACCCAGATTGGGCCCAAAATTGATCCTTGGGGAACCCCACATTTGACTTTATGGATTCCTGAGAAACATGTCTCCATGCTTAAAAAAACAGGCGATCTGTGAGATAGCAGTAAAACCATTTAAAAACAGTACCTGAGAGGCCCACAAGACTTCTGAGTCTGTCTGATCAATGGTATCAAAGGCGGCACTAATATCCAATAGAACCAGGACAGAAAGTTTCTGTGAGTCTAAGTTAAATCTTAGGTCATCAACAATTTTTAAAAGGGCCGTCTCGGTACTGTGGTTTGTCCTAAAACAAGACTGATATTATTATAAAGAAAAGAGAGACCATGTAGACCAAAGAAACCATAAAATGTTTTTAAAGGTGATGTGGGAATTGGGTCTAAAAGGCAGGTTGTTGGGTTTAGTTGGGAGTGAACTCGACCAAGCATCTCCGCATCAACCAGGACAAAACTCTCCAGTGTTTCCTCAGGTAAAAGCAAAGCTTCTGGTCTGATAAAATCGACATGCCGTTGAGATAAAAGACTGGATCTAATAACATTGATCTTACTTCTGAAGTGGTCTGCAAAGTCCTCACATGCAGCGTCTGATGCAGGCATAGAGGACTTGTTAAAATCTGTGTTTGTTAAAAGATCTATGGCTTTGTTAATTTAGTTTTTCTCCATTTCCTCGCTGCTCTCCTGCAGTTTCTCTTTAACTCATTAATTTCCTGGCTTCTCCACAGTTTTTTGGATTTAACTCCTAATGTTTTTGTTTTTAGTGGAGCTGCTGAGTCAATGGCAGATTTTAGTTTGTTGTTAAGATGATCAGCAATAAAATAACACGATGCAGGTAAAATCTGAGCTGGAGTTTGGTTTAAAATGTCAATAAAATTTGCAGCCACTTCAGAAGTAATATATCGTTTCCTCACAATTCTCACCGAGGCTTCCTGCTGGCTTGAACTGGTGATGTTAAAAAACACACAGCAGTGGTCTGATACAGCCAGGTCAATAATAGAGGACACGCCAGCGGACAGGCCATAGGTTATGACCAGGTCCAGGGTGTGTCCTCTGTTGTGAGTAGGCTTTGTTACATGCTGTTTAAAACCTAAACTGTTTAAAAACTCGCTGGGGTAGGAATCACCACTGTTGTCAATGTGAAGGTTAAAATCACCAGTTATTAAAATCTTTTTGTATTTGACATGTATGGTTGATAAAAATTCCGAAAACTCTTTAATAAAACTGGAAGGAGGGTTTGGTGGTCTATAAATTGTACTGGATAAAATAGGTTGGTTGTTAAAAAGAAATGAGTGATGCTCAAATGAAGAATAATTTTCCAATGAGATTATTTGTGCTGATAATGATTGTTGAGCAATTGAAGCTGTTCCACCACCTTTTTTTTTTTTTACATCCCCTGTTAGAGAATAAAAAGTTCAAATTTGGGGGAGATGCATCAGTGAGGATCACTGAAGCATCAGAGTTAAGCCAGGTTTTGGTTATAAAGAAACCGTCAATAAGGAGTGTTGCAGGAACGTTCGGTTGTGGATATGGGTTCTGTACTAGGAGCTGTGTGTATGGGACGGAGGCATCTGACGGTCCAGGTATGTGGATGCGGATTGACATGTATAAAAACACATGATTGCCAATATGCTTTACATAAAATACACAATTGTCAAAACATGTAGAAACATCTCATTCACAGCCAGAAATTATGCACTTCAAAAAGACATTAAAAGACTTGGGAACAAAAATGCACTAATATTTCTGAAAAATACCAAAGAAGGCTAAAAAAAAAAAAAAAAAAAGAAAAAAGAAAGAAATAAAAAAAGAAAAGAATTTAAAACAATAAAATGTAAAATAAAAATGCATTAAAAGGAACGAACAGATTAAAATAGGCAACAATATAAACCACAAAAAAGGTTAAAAAACAAACAAAAGACTAACAGACGCTCAAAGAAATTAAAATGTTAAGATACACTTAATAAAACACCTTTTTAAAGTCTATTGCTCACTAAAAGAAATTTAAAGGCTAAAATACATTAAAAGACAAACAGAGACCACACAATTGTCGTCATGTACTAAAAGCCATGGAGTAAAAATGTGTTTTTTGTGACTCTCTATTACCTAAAACAGGGGACTTAGGTTATTTTGTTTTAGGGACAGAAGAAGAGGGAGACAAACGAAACTGTGGCCCTTTCAATGATCACAAACAGGACAAGACAAAAGGAGGCCCAGGACTCGGGCAGCCAGTAGCCACCATGAAGCATGAGGCAGCTCACTACAGGGAAAACCAGGCACACACTGACCTAGCAGAGGAAGGCCCTAGCCAGCTGCCAGACCACACAACCTCCAGGGGACAAGGCCCTGCTCAACAACCAAGTAAAATGTGGAACCATCTACCTCAGGTCAGTGCTCACCCCTATTTAAATCCATATTTAAAAACATTCTCACAAGAAATGTCTTGGAGCATATTTCAGACTCAATATATCATTTACCTGAGTTGCTGTTTGGAGTGGAGCAATGTAACACCTTACAACATTGTATTGTCCCTGCTGGGTGAATTGTGAAAGTCGACTTAAAGGGGTATTAAAGGGGACATATCATGCTTTTAAATCCTTCCTGTGTAAATCAATGTAAATCATTCATTTATGGTCTATATAAAGTAGAACCACAATGCTTTGGTCTGAATTCCTGGTTATTCTAGCTCCACACACCCCTTGTTAACCCTTGTTCTGAGGCGCGTCTTTAGAACGACTCGTTTTAGTGCGGTCTCTTTAAATGTGAATAAGGAATTTCATGCCCCGCCTCCCTGCAGGTCGCAGAGAGTTCCACTCCACCCCATTCGGCCATATTTGTAGTTTGATAGCAGACATACGATTATCTACGGCAGAGCAACTTTTAATCGGCAAATTTACTAGAGATGTCAACAACGGATAACGTGTCCGTCCAGCCGTACATGTTCGAGCCAGAGTCTGACCCTGAGCAGGAGAATGAAGACGGCGAACCTGCAGAACCACGGCTTTAAATGAATGCATCACAATGGTGTGTTATCACCGTATTAACATCCTCTCCATTCATACTGACTACTACAATATGGAGTGTAATTTAACTATGGTGTCTATACATTAGAAACTTTTTAACACTTAACCCCCAACAGACCAGACAGGGATCATTGAAAGGATTTATTTACAGGATCAAACCATGATAAATAAATGTTGCGACTGTCTCTGCCGTGGTCCACCTGAATTCTGAGTGAAAACCCCAGTTAGGTCCTTTTCTCTCCCTTTCTGTTTTTCCCTCACTGATAAGTTTGCCATACACAATATTAATAAGATAAACAAGGCTACGACATTATAAAGGAGGTGGCTAACGCGAGCGTCAAAAACGTCACTGAATGCATTTGGTTCATGTGTTTCCCTACACAAAACGGCAAAAAACCAAAACCTAATAATTTTATTGAAAGCACACAGTAGAGCTATATCCTTAGGTAGAAGCTAAAGTTAGCACACAGCACTAACAGAAGCACAACACTAATACTATCAAAACAACGGCCGGTACATCATATCAACACACAAAATGCATGTCTAAAATAAAGCTTGATGTAATTTTAGCGTTATTTGGAGCTCACCGCTTTGCTGTGTCCGTCCTTTTCATAGAGAGAAGGAACTGACCCCTCATTCAGATCAAGTCTTTCTGCAAATCCATCTTGATACCGGCGGAGGTAGCTGAAGCACTCGTCCTTGAAGTGCTTCGCTTAAACAAAAACGACTTTCCCACTGATGTCGGTACATTTCCGTGAAAAATTTAATTCAACCAGGCACTTCGAAGAGGCTCTGATGCTGGGGGGCGATGTAGGGAATTGTGTGAGTTGATACACCCAACAACCGCACATTTTGACTTGTCTCCTGGAAACTTCGGCATAACTAAACTTGGACTACAAAATTGCTTTGAGAAAAAAAAATGGCGCATTCACAAAATTGAATACCCAGAAGTGCATGACCTTATTTAGCAGACCCACAGCAAATACTGTGACGTAATAGATAACGAAACGTAATAGTGAATAGAGAAAACTAAACAGACTGAAAAATATGACCCACAAAGACTATAAGGATATAGACACAGCATCAGGAGAGAATGTAGTTCACATTTCTGCATTGATAAACACTAATAGAAATGCACAAAAACATGTATTTAAGAGCTAAAAAGTGGAATTTTCATAATGTCCCCTTTAAGACATGTAATGTGTGTGTGTATTTTCCTTTTTTTTCCAGAGATAAGAAAAAACTGTATAAAAGCTAAATATCCCACAATGTCTCTTTGCAAGACGAAGAACCTAAAATAAATTAATAAATATTTAATGCTTATCCAGAGTTCTTTTCTTCTTTTGTCTTTTCTTGCACTCCCTTCACAGGCATAAAATGACTAAACCGATACCGAACAGATCACAGAACTGTAAACTAGGTTCATACTATATATATATCGTTTTGATATGCATTTCTAAGTAGCTTTCTTTACTTGCTCAATAATGTTTAAAGAAATAAATCACTATATAAAATCCATATGGTTCTAATATTTATTATTCCCCCCCCAAAAAAAAAAATCCTTGCCCATTTTTACTTTTTGCTTTTATTGCCATTTATATTTCACTATTTACAAACTGTTGCAATTTTTTTAATCAGAATTATAGACATTTTAATATTTAACTTAAAAGATGTTTATCTTTTAATTAAGATACAAGCAAAATCCACTATTAATTTCATGTAATATATAAAGAAATAACGGGATACAGTGTGAGGTTTTTTGAGGTTGTGTTAAGTTTTCTGGTGACTGACTGAACTGACCATAAAACACTTTACTAACCTGTTATGTTTAATGTACTGCTCTGCATGGCAAGCACCCAGAACATTCATGTGAATCCTGAAATTTCCTGCATTTGTTTAAATGCAGGAAGTGCCCCAACAACAACTGCAGGAAACTGAGTCAGACACTTTTCCACCCACACAGACAGTAAATAACCCAATCTGACTAAGTGAAAAATGTTTCTTGTTATTTTTTTAATTAAAATTCAAATTAATCATTTATTGTGTTCAAAGCCTTTGCTGTCGCACCAAATAGGCGTATCCTGGTTTCTCTAACTCTCCGTGTCTGTGGGTTAGACAGACAGAGCATAATAAAAACATCATCCACATTGTCAGTAATGTGTTGCAGAAAGCACGTTACTGGACAGGGTCTACTATGAGGGGCCGTTTCAGACATTATTCAGAATTATCCTCTCACAGACACGTGAAATTTAAGTCATTCACACATTATACTAAAACCTCTCATATCATACTAAAATCATTCATACACTATGGTGAAAATGGTGCTTCCATCTAGTTTTCTAAAATAGCTGTCACAGTCCCGTAAAGTGAGTGAACATATTCTGAGAGTTCCGAGACTGAACCACTTGCTTGAAAACCCCCCATTTACTAAAATGCCACTGAAAATTGTTAGCTACCACTTGATAACATTGCTTCTAGTCTCCGCTTTTGCCTACAGGCTAAGCTCCGCCCACCAAAAATGTCACAATGTTTGCAAACTTTGAAACGGTCTGTATGAGAGGTTTTGGTTTAATGTGTGAATGACTTAACTTTCACATGTATGTGAGAGGGTAATTCTGAATAATGTCTCAAACGGCCCCTCATAGTTTATAAGGGCACTTACTGTGTATGTAAGAAACCATGATTCATACTGCATATCAGGGCTAAACCAAAGCCATAAATAAACAAAATCGGTCAAACCTTTGTTCCAAGGGGGGAGTTGGACTCACATGTCAATCACAGGCGAACAAGCGAGAACTGGCCTTAAGATGATGGACTGAAATACTTTAACTGGTTGAGCAGGAGTCTTGAGTACACAGTTGTACCCAGGTGTCTTTACCTACCTGCTTTCCTGTTTCTCTCTACTTTTAAATAGAGAGCCTACGCATTACAAATAAATAAATAAATGGAGTCACTTATTAGAAAAAAGAAAACAAACAAACAAACAAAAAAATAAATTGCAAGTTAAAATCTTCATTAGGAAACAAGTAGAAATTAAGTTTATCCTACAAACACAGACAGTGATTTACAAGTGATAAATTCACCAAAATAACAATTGTACAGTCTGCATTAATATCTTCATTTGTGGGGGCAAATTAAAATATAAATAAAAAAAGAACATCAATACTTAAAAGAAATGCTTTTAAAACAATAATACTAATTAGTAAATTAAGCGAAAGCAAATTGATTATAAAAATAATTAAACTACAGATTATTCACATTTATTATATGAAAAATAAAAAAATACAATATGTAATAGGTGAATAATAAATATAATAAACCTGCATTAAACCAGTAAAATATCAAAACAAAACCTCATCATCACTAACAGTAGCATCATCATTACATGACACAATAGGCTTCCATAATCATGTGACACAGAATGAGTACACAGCTGGGCTTTACACGCAATTTTATTCCCTAAAACTCCAATAATGTCTTTATGCATTTCTTTGCTGAATCAGTCATGGTGCGCATTCAAAATGGCCTGTGTTGCTATTGTGTGACGCAAAATTTGGTTGCAAGGTCAAGTGGCATCCCAAATGAAAAAGTTGCTTAGTGCTGTTTCTCAGCATCATCTCTAGAAAAGGAACATTATAGATGTCACTGTGCCATCACACCAGTCCTGAGTTCTAAGGTCGGAAAGTTGCGTAATGCATCTTTAGGAACTACTTAAGAATAAATGTAAGTAAATCTTTAATAATATATTGGTGAATGAGACCTATTTATTTAGGAAAAATTATCATTTCCAAAATTGGGAATTCTGTATATAAACATACAATTCAGTGCGTTAAAATGAATGCAGCATTGAAACTATTGTTGCTGTGATAAATCTTTCACTGTCAGCAAGTGTATTTATCTTACATTGCAATTATCTACTGGGATAAAGAAAGTATTGGGTAGTCTAAAATGTTTGTTAGGGGTACATGAAAGTATTTTTACCCTAATGATGAAGCTGCTTAATGCCGTAAAATGCTGTGAAGCTGCTCATCACCTGGCCACGTTTCAGCCAGCAGGTTTAAACTCAAGATAACATCTGACCTCTATTCAATTGGCTGAACATGATTTGTCTTAAACAATCAAATAAACTATCACAGTAAAGTGTTTAAGGCTTGTGGAGACTTGAGATCACAACACACTCTGATGTGCTCTTTTGCAATAGCTGTTCACAGAATTCTGATGAAAGGATGTCAAGACAGAACACATTTTTCTACATAATAGTTTCAAAGAAATGCAATTCTGTGGCTTAACAAAAGCATGCACACAAGTTACAGTTTGGCCCCAGGCTTGTCATGCTGTAGCCGTATATGCAAATCTTGCTGAGCTGGAACTCGAGGATTGGCTGTGGGATCTGCGCCGAGACTCCTCCCTCCTCTGTTGGGATTGGTCGCCTAACATCCCGGATCATTCAGATGGGCCATACGGAAGAAATCCTCGCCCCATATGAGCCTGGAATCATCTTCACTCATGGCAGCTTAGGCACACAGTTCCCAGTTTGTGATTGCTCTGAGTATTGCAAGTATTGCCAACTTAGCGATGGCCGCCGGTTTCATGACCAGGCTGAAAATGAAATGTGCAAAACTGCCGCTTGCTGATTCCGCTCTGGCTTACCGTCAGATGGTAATGTCTATTAATGAAGGGTGTGGAGGAAAACATAAAAAAATTTAGAAGTGCTGTGACATGTTGCAAATTTCTAATTAAAAAAACACACTACACCTAATAAAACTGAACTTAAACACTAAAAATATTAACCAAAGAATTTAGTTTTACTTTAATAATTTTCTTTCTGTTCTGAACGTTTTTAGGTTGCGTTTTACGTCAATATTAAATTTTTTGCAGACTGATCTTTGGCTTTCTTGCTTGTGTGAGAAGCTTTTGAGTCATTGTTTGAATTAGGTAATTGATGCTTTCTTCAATGAGAAGCTTTTGAGTTTTGTTTAGGAATGTTTTGTGTATCTCGTGAAGTCCCAGAACTTACCTGGGCCCCATTTCAGAAAGCGGGTTCAACAAAGTCTGAGTTAAAAGCGCAACTCTGGATTGACCAACTCTGAGTTCTCAAACTTAAGAGTTTTCGGTTTCAGAAAAGGTGATAACTATTAGTTCAATACACTATGAGTTAACTTACCCCTGAGTCCAGCGTGTGCATGGGCAGCTAAAAAGCCCTTATCAATGGAACACGAATAACATGATTCACCATGACAACAGGTGAAAAAAGAGTTGCTCTTCCCATTTTGCTCCAGCGGAGTTAGAAATATGAATGGATGCATATGCAGAATATGAGCATTCATTTTGGAAAAAGGACAATAGGGTAGTGCCAGCCAAAGAACATGAGATGGCAGAAAATAGCTGACCGAGTCGATGCGTTAGCAGTATAACTTTTTTTTATCTTGAGTGTTCCACTTATTAAACATTTTTATCTCTGCTTTAATGTATCTTGGTGTTAATATTATATATATTGGTGTATTTATCATATAAAACAAGCATCACGGTCATCAAATGTGCTGTAGACCATAATGTCCTTTACGGATGTTTGCCCAATAAATAAATGCAGATGTTACTTCAGTCGCTGTTCCTATTGAAACATCAGTTGAGCATCTTTGTAACTGCCACCTACAGTATGCCCTGATCTCTATTGCTCGGAGATAACCCCCTCCTGGCAGCGGACTCACCAAAGTCTTTCCTTTTAATGCACAGCATAGACACCTGTCCCTCTCTGGTAGCAGGTTGACAAAACACCTTGCCTTTTCGTAATGCACAACATACACCCTTTAAACCAAATATTACCATCAACACCAATAAACCAACGTAAGTGTCTAAACACATTTTCCTTGCATAAATTTAACATTATGATAATTGTAAAAACTGATAAAATGATAATTATGGTGGTGATGACAGTGATAATGATGATGATGATGGGATTTGAACACTGTAAATTACTATGGATGTAAATCTAAATGTTTTGAAATTTTTAAAAAATGTCTCCAGGAAAAATAGCGGCAGCTTGCTGCAGCTAATAGGGCTCCTTATAATAAACAAGCAAACAATCAACCCTTTTTAAAAAGTCACTTGTTTCCCTCTTGTCATCCTGATACAAAATCAGAATCAAAAGGTTTTCTTTAGGGTTTTGTTAAGCTATCCCAAGGCTGTTAATCGGTATCTAATATAGTCCACTTTGAAATAAACCCACGTCTTTATAGCTTATTGGATATGTTCAAAATGTTACTGAGAATATGGTTCTGATACATAATTGATTGTGCAGGAAAAAACGATAACGCTCAAAAAGAGAAAAAATAAAAAATAATGCGGGAATGATAAAACATCCAAGCGTGGTCTGATCCCCCTTTCCCGACTCTGCGGAGTGATTGTGCTTTCATGTCAACTGGCTCTTCAAGAAAAGGACACGCGATGTCTGACACGTCCTTCAGTCTGCAGGCTGCAGCTACAGAGGAGAAACTCAGGGTCAGTTGAAGAAAACCTGCAAGCGAGCAGGTTAGCTGGTCGAACCGAAAACGAAGAGTTTCCCTTAACTCGGAGTCAACTAACTCAGAGTTTTCACTAAACCCGCTTTCGGAAACGGGGCCTTGGTTGACATTTTTGTTTGTTTTATCTTGTGCAAATCGCCATTATGAACGTATTCCTGTAATAGGACACGTTTTGTTAAGTTTACTTTTGTTTAGTAGAGTTTTAAGTTATTTGCCGGTTATGGTATACTTACGTTTGTAGGACAATTTTTGTTAAGTTAATATTGAACCCTTTTGTATTTATTTTTGGTTTATAGGAAATTGTATTTAATTTTTTGGTTTATTGTTAAATAAATATTTTCGCTTGTACCATTTAGTAGTGACTCCTGCCTGGTTTGTTACCAGCTCTTTTTCCCATTCGTCCCATTCCACTAAATTACTCCAGTCTTTCTTTTTTTTTAACTAAAACTGACAATTTTCTCCTTTCATAATTCTTTTTATTTATCATTGTAAGAAACAGTAAATTAAAACAACTGTGAGGCCTGAGCCAGGCTGTGTGGTATCAGATGGGGGATGTAATGTCAGACCTTTGAAAACCCTGAAGCTGCAGTCATAGCTTGTTGCTCTGCAGTCTCCATTGATCTTGCAGTTTCTGGAATCCTCCCAATGTCACATTCTTTATACATTAGGACTGGGCGAATCGATCCAAATATCAATATTATTGATAAGAAGGCGAGTATCATATCGATCTACACCAGCGTGATGAGATCGATATTTTTCTTACCGAGAGCTTTGGGTCAAAAAGCCAAATAATGTGAATGAGAACTAACCAATAGTAGGTTTTAATTTGGTTTAGCTAATTTGCATTCTTGACTTTATTTATCTCAAACAGTTGAACAGTTGGGTGTGATAAAGGGCAATAACAGGTTTATTTTATTAATTTGTTACATTGTTGATGTCACATTTAACATTGTTTACAAAGAAATTTTTTTAAATTATTTTTTAGTTCTGCCATTCACTTTAATAAAAACTTTCATTTGACAATAATCTTCATACTGTGTTTAATTATAACAATTATACTGATCAATAATTAAAGGAAAAAATCAGTATTAGTATCAGCGACACTTTACCAGAATTTACTTGGTATCAGATCGATACCAAAATTTGTTGACACACCCTGTTTAATGTGTATTTATAAATAACTTTGACCCTTAAAAAAATATTGTTCAAATCCTTGTTGTGCCAAAAACTCATGCCAGCTTCTGTGATCTGCTTACACAACCATCTCTCCATATCTATGGTTTCTACTTCTGCAAATGTTGCGCCCTCTGCTTCGTCAGATTGGGAGAGGTACGTAGTTATTTTGGGAGCTAAGATGAGAGACGGAGACGCATCCGACGTCTGCACTCAATTTTGCTTTATTCCACCCAAAACCAATAACCCACGTCATCACTGTGAGAGCGCACAACACAACTCTCTGCTGGTCAAGAGCAATCGATCATGCATTCATCAAATCGTATTAAATTGTAAATATTGTACATAGTCTTTTTACTTTTTGTAACCATAATGAAAAACCTATTATGAAAAATTACTTTTTAACTCTTGTAATTTCACTATTAAATACTTTCCAACAGTATATGATACACTTTTTAAGCATTTTTAAGCTGTCACACAAACAGCCATCCGTGATTTGAATGTAAAGCTATAATCACACTATTAATGTTTACTCAACATGTGCGTGTCACGTACAACCTTTTCACATTAAGGGTTGTAAGAAGCTACACGTGACTGAGCAGGATGAACTAAACCTTCTGAATGTCAATCATTGCCAG
Source organism: Rhadinocentrus ornatus (assembly GCA_037177495.1). Taxonomy (NCBI): domain Eukaryota; kingdom Metazoa; phylum Chordata; class Actinopteri; order Atheriniformes; family Melanotaeniidae; genus Rhadinocentrus; species Rhadinocentrus ornatus. The sequence continues at coordinate 7,518,490 of JBAMHW010000022.1, forward strand.
CTTAGAAAACCTCACAGATAAAACAACATTTTAGTAGTAAAAATACAACTATGATGACAGAAAGGAGCTACCTGACCTCACCCAAAGGTTTACGCCTCATGTTGCAGAGGTTGAAAAACATTACTGGACATTTTGCGTTTGACTGGAACATTTTATTTATAAATTATTCAACACAGTCAAAGGAAAGAGGTCAGAAATTCCCTTTTACTTTACCAAGTTTATCTGGCAGCAGCCATTTAAAGTATATATTAAAAGTTTAGCTTAAAAATTACAGCAGAATCTTATATTGCTCTTTCTTTGCTCAAACTCTCCAGCAAGTTTAGTGTCCACAATCTCAGCTTTTGCATTATTTTAGCCTCATCATATTGCCAAGAGCAGAAAATATACTTGCTTGGAAATTTTGTGTATGTTTATCATGGCTAACTTGCATATTTTGCTGGTTTAGGCTGTGAAGCCTGCTGGCCAAGACCAGCAGAGGGACAGCTTCATCCAGGAGGCTGTCAGGAAGCTGAACTCTCTCCCTAATCTGCCCCCCCCACACACACACACACCCACACACACGCACACACACTCCTCTTAACAGAATAAGAATTTAATCTGGCTTCACTCCTCCTGCCGTCAAAAACTTTAAGACTATAATAGCTATTGCTTTATCTTGATAACTATGGGTATGTTTCCTGAGTCAAGGAAAAAAATTGACATAATAGATTTTCGGCACTTTGAAGCTGGGTCAGGTACCTCCGTCTGTTTCCGGTCATTGTGTGAACATAAGCTGCTTTCTTTTAAAGAAACTGGCACAAAAAGAGACATTATTTCAGGCATTGTGTGACTTTCAACCAGAGAGTGAATGTTAGAGATGACTGATGTCAAGCCTCAGTAAATTCAGCCCTGGTTTGTGTTTTTCAAGCCAGATTATATTTAACGGAAATGCTTCTTTCCACATTGGTTAAATATAAATGTTAAACAAAAGCCCACTGAGCTTCTTGAGACACCAGCTATATTGATTTTTCTATCATTTTGAGAAAAAAAAGGTCTGCAAGTTGTTTGCATTGAACCTTCTGGTATCTAAACATATTTTTCTCTGTTACCAGAGTAAACTTAAGTTGTTTTTTTTTTATTAAAAATGTTTTTTGTTTTGTTTTGTTTCTTTGTTTTGTTTTTTCAGGAATGCATGACAATATAACTTTTTAAATACTGATAGCCATCTTTTTCTTCAAAAAAAATTAGAATCTTTGGTAGGTACTTTTCAAAAGAAACTGAAGTAAATTCTACCTTCTACCTGCAGGAAAAAACAAAACAAGAGCTATACAGAGCTATTTCCTGAGAAGTGTGTTTAAAGGTCAGTGAAGCTATTTGGCAAGGAATTAACAATCACTCAATCCTAACTGTCATTGTTTTTTTTAAAAAAACATCAACCAAGCAGTGAATAAAGTGGTTCTATAGAACTTTACCACTAAAAACAAATGTGTTGCTGCATGTTTGAATAAACAAACATTATTGCAGGTTTTTATTGAAGTTGTGATAGTAAGCAGCTGCAAGGCTTAAGATGAATGCCAGTTCTTTATAACCATACCAACTTCTCACTGTATAACACATTAAATCTTTAGATTTTCCCACACAAAGGCCGACTGATTTTGCAAGATGTTTTCTTTGTTTGATTGTTTTTTTTTTTGTTTTTTTTTTATGGACAGAATTTCTAGGTGCAGCCGAGGTGTTGAGGGGATCCGGTTTGGTGGCCTCAGGATTGGGTCTCTG
>JBAMHW010000022.1:7520344-7534158 GCA_037177495.1 Rhadinocentrus ornatus
TCATCGGGCCGTGATCTTCACCTCTCACTGGAGCGATTTGCAGCCGAGTGTGAAGCGGCAGGGATGAGAATCAGCACGAGAGGAGCCAGATGAGGTGGCTTGGGCATCTGGTCAGGATGCCTCCTGGACGCCTCCCTGGTGAGGTGTTCCGGGAACGTTCCACCGGAAAGAGGCCCCGGGGGAGACCCAGGACACACTAGACGGACTACATCTCTCGGCTGGCCTGGGAACGCCTCAAGATCCCCCCAGATGAGCTGGTGAATGTGGCCGGGGAGAGGGAAGTCTTGGTTTCCCTGCTTAGGCAGCTGCCCCCAGATAAGCGGCAGAAAATGGATCGATGGATGTTTTTTTTTTCTCATAAATCTTTTTAATTGTTTGCTTTCTGGTGAACTTGTATAAAATATTTATCTGTGGTTAAAACATAAGCCAAAGTAGATCTGCAGCACAAAGCCAAATATTTAGATTGCTTTGTCTTATGTATTTGTTATATAACAATTTTCAAGGATGCAACAGTACAATGCATTTCTTTTGTTTTAAATTTCTCCATACTCGCTTTGGACTGGACAAGAAAAAAATGTAAGAAAGTTAGAAATAAAACCATTTATTTAACATTTTACAGAGAGGAGAATATACTATTTTAATTATAGCTTACTGTGCAGAGAATAATCCCTATTAAAAAAAGAGAAGAAAGTAGGGCTATATATTGATAGTTACCTTTACTTTGGCTCCTACTCAAAGGATAGGAAGGGACTCAGCCAGAATGCATCATTTGTGGCAAAAGGCAACACATGATCTAGTGATCTAGTTACAGAAAAATATTACTTTACATATCTATCAGTGATGGAAGAGGTGTAAAAGCTCTTTAGGTTATTACAAGTGAAAGTAAAGCATTTTCGGAAATATAAAGACCAGCTATAAGCAGACAAACGCGGGACCAGCATTGCCTTGGCTTATTTATAACTTAAAAAGGAAAGCCCTGTTCTGAGATAATCCTTTCATTTAGCAGATGAGAGGAGCCAAGAGATTCCTTCCAGTGCTGCATGAATGCTTCTTCAGATACAGGCTGCAGTCTTTCCTCCAGTTTTCAGGTTGAGGAACCAGCACTGCCTCTGATATCTGCAATAGGTTTAACATCAATGCAATGCAAAAACATTTTACTGTGCTTTAAAAGTGTTTTATACAGTCATTGCGACTTAACTCAGTCTCTCTCTTTTTGATTTCTTAGCTAATAGCCAGTGCACAAAACCTCTATAATGATGCATCTAGTCCATTTAGAACTTGCTCCTATAATTTGACCATCTGAAAACAGTCTGCTGCAGTCTTCTTTTTTGTTCCTGTGGTCTATTTACTCTGAACAATCTCCATCAGTAGCCTTCCACCACTCTACCACTCCACCTTCTTCCTGTTATCCACCTGCAGCCTGATATTCATAGATGATCTCCTCAGTATCAAGTGGGAAGATAAAATTGCGAAACTGTGTTCTGTTTGAATTTTTTTTCTTATCTATCTTTAACATCAAACATCTCAGCTGTTTTCTTGCCTTCCAAGTCCCAGCAAGTCCCCAATGTTTAATGTAACCCAGGATAAAAAGAAATCTCTGTACCGTGACATCATCAGGTACTTTGGTGAGGACTAAGTGAAACCAAACTACTCTAAGACTGCTGCTTGCTTTAAACTACTAAGAACTGCCCGTAATCTTTCTTTACCACATGTCTTCATAGTTTTTAAACCTGATAACATGCTGATGAACAGCTATTCAGGTTAAGCTCTCAGATCACGTGACAAATGCTGTTATGAAAACAACTGAAGCTTTCCACAGTAAAGGAAACCAGATAAGAATCTCGAGGACATCCAACCAATCCTGAAGGCCTCAGACATTCAGTGGCACTATATAAACTTTAACACCCTTCCACACTCACCTGATGATCCACCCACCTGATGAGCTGTACGCCTTCTTTATCCAGAACCAAAGAGGTAAGAATATTTCCTACTTTTAACTGGGATTGCAACAGCTAAATACATACATGTTTTTTTAGCCTCATTCAAGGGTGACATTACTCATAAATTAGGTAAATGATGATTTATGAATTAGTTGGGATTGCATCAATTCCTACAACAGAAAGTCAGTTTCAACCTTCTTGCCTCATCTTGCTGTAAGACCTGGATCATAAAATTGCTTGCCTTCATAAGTTTTCATTTAAAAATCCTGATTTTCTTAAAGCAGTGAAACTAATCTATACTGTGATACAGCTCCGATACTTTCTGAAATAAATACACGTTAAACAAAGTGCAGTATTATGTCTTAAGTAGGACACTTTCTTTTTCTTTGATTGAAAGAAAAGGAGAATGCTTAAGAAGTAAAATTGCCCCAATTTTCAAAAGTGACAAAAGCAAGCAAAGCTGTTAGATGTGTAACGAAGCTTTATTTTAACCTGCTTTCACTAATAAAGTAGGGTCAAGATCCCCTTTTAAAGAAGAAGAAGAAAACTCAAAATCAGAACGTTGTGGCTGAGATGAACGAACATTGTGACACTATTTTAAACCAAAATATCCTGCCCTGAAACTGATAGACACACACAAATCTTAAAGTTCGGAAAGAATAGAGGGAGAAAAAACAACAAAATAAGAGGAAAAATGTCTAAAACTGCATTCCTAATTAATCTCCAGTGTCTGTTATAGAGCTCATTTATCAGGCTGTGTTAATAGCTAATAATTTAAACATACTGCCTTCTGATATTTATACAAAAATCAGGCTTAAAATATTAAAACGTGTCAAATGTCTCAAAAACCTAGCAGTCAACATGTGCTTCCAACGATCTGGCCTGTTTAGTGCCACTAAAAGTAGCCTTCTGCTCATGTCTATTCAGAATCAGAAAACTTTATTAATCCCAGTGCAAATCAGTAAATGATCACAGAGTCTGTAGCTCAGGATGAAGTGAAACTGCCTAACAACTAAACTAAAGGGTTGGTCGATTGATTATTTTCTATGAAATATCCTTGGACAAGACACTGAATCCCCACGTTACCTCTAGATGCGCCCATCAACGTGAACATCAACATAATAGCGTGAGACTTTCTGCACTACCGTTATCTGACTGGTCTGTATTTGCCGTGTCGTCTAAAAATCTTACAAGATGGCTGCCTGTCTGAAAAGACCTGCAGCTGTAAAAAGCAGTTAGGAGAAGGCACAGCCCCGAGGGAAGCCAGTATCTGAATGTGTTGATTAACAAAGACCTGCTGAATTCTTTATTCTGTAACAATATAACTGGGTCAGTTAGCTTAAAATCCTTAAAAGGTTCTTGATAAAGACATCTTGTCAAAAGCTCTTGTCAAGAAGGCATATAAACATTCCTTATGATTCATAAAAATATTTCCATTACTGTTGGAAATGCAATATATTCTTAAAAACTGTATATGGGAATGCACTGCAAAAAAAAAATCTAACATTTCTCTGCAAGATCATTGTAATCAGAACTGAAACACTGCAGCCATGCCTCCTCCTGGTGTGTGTCTGAACATCATGGAAGCCCGTCACCAGCAAGACAGCTACGGGAGCATTACCAAGCCCGAGAGGTTCCTTCAACAAGATTACCAGCACCTGAAAGAATACTGCAGCATCAAACAGGTGCGATACATCGACGACATGTTTCCGCCTGACAAGAGGTCCATCGGTCAAGGGATACTGAGCCCCTCCGACTTGACCCGAGTGGAGTGGCTGAGACCAGCGGTGAGAGCTTTCATCCAGTTGAGATGAGATCAGTAAAGTTATGTTTGCACTCTGTTTTAAAATGTGTGAGTTTACATGTATTTTAACTGCAACCATATAAAGACATTACAACCAGTTTCCTTTGCAGTATAGCCCAAGTAATCCTTAAGACATCACGAGATTGCCAGTGCCCCAGAGCACCATCTCTAATATTGTCAACAATTTCTCTGGAATGGTAGTGTGTAATTCTGTGGTCGATAGCTTACCCTTTAGTGGATCTATAGAAGTTTTCTAGGCGAATTCTAGGGCAGGAGGTTTACAATCCAGTCTGGAAATGCAGTGTATATTCAGATATTTTATATGGTAAATCCACAATGATGCTTGATGTTTATTACATGTGATGCAAATTACAGTAATCATCTGTAATTTTAGGGTGCACTGTTGAAAAGAGTTATTTCAAACTGGATAATGTACAATTTATTATTCGTTTTCTCTTCTCCAGAAAATTGCTCCTAATCCATCCTTTGTGCTTGATGGTGTTTCCAGATTTGACTTTGGTCAGGGGATAATTGGTAGGTCTATTTCCTCGTGCCTGATATTTTCTCTTAAGCACAGTTAATGTAACAATTCAGTTAATATTACTAATTTATTTCAGGGAACTGCTGGTTTCTTGCATCTATTGGAGCACTGACTTTCCAGAATCACATTCTTGAACAAGTTGTTCCCCTGGAGCAAACATTCAGTGAGGACTACTGTGGACTGTTTCATTTTAGGGTAAATACGATGAAGTAATCTTGTTTCCAAAGTGTCACTTTCACCAAAACAAATGGAAAAATGCCACCGAAATGAGATTATACATTGCCTATGGACATGTGTGTTATTGCAACTGTTTTGATGCTGCTTCAGGACATGGCAATACAATATATGTAAAAGCTGTCTAAACTGTTTAACTTGAAAGTGCCTGTCTGAGCAGGTGGTGTTTAGTTTGGCAAGCACTATGCAATCAAGATGTGTAGACATGCATGTAAAAGTGTAAACAGGTTCTGAGAGAAACAGACCTGTTTGTTAACTTGAAGTGCCAACTTTTAACATTTTAATTTTTACTTTGGAATCTATTGTGGTTTCAAGTCATCATGCCCTGAGGAAATACATGTTTGTTCTTCAAAAACTAAAATGCAAAGTAGATCAAATATCTATTTATTTTACTGCGTTATGAAAGATAAGAGCATCTATGCTTGAGGTATCAAGATAGAGAGCTGTTTTCTTTAGATCATTGTTCAATTTTCAAAATGATAAAACAAAAGGTTTGTTTTTAGGTTTTCTATTTTCAAATTCATTATGAAGCGCAGCACTTTGAGTTTGACACAACTTTCCCCAAGGGGACAGTTCAGATTATCGTTGATATAATTGTCAGAGTGCAGGAAAGCCAAACCAGGAAGTAAATGGGATAATTGCAACAAATGCCTATTAAATACGGTCATTATCACTGATATTTGTTTTCACATCTTGAGGAACTAAAGTTTGTTATCTTGTAAAAACCAGTTATAGTAGGTAGTAATCTGGAAAAAATAATAAAAAAAGCATTTCTCAATTATAATAATAAATAGAAACCGGTTTTCTCTGATATCTGATCGTGTTGTTTTGTTTGAGATCCTCTTGCTGCAGAGTGACGTTCTGATTAGGGCTGGGCGATACTGATAATTTTTGTATCGATCCGATATCAAATAAATACAGGGTAAGTAATACCGATACCAATACGTCTTGCTTGAAATTTCACAATCATTTGGTGGTCTTACATTTAAATATTGATCACGATTATGGTCATAAAAAAAAACGCAGTACAAAGATTTTTGTCAAATAAAACATTTTTTATAAACACACTGAATGGCAGAACTGAGGAATTTAAATTTGAGATTTTTTATTTTTGTTAAATAACAAACAATGTAACAAAATAAATAAATAATAAAATTACTAAGAAAAATAAAGTTAAAAATACTAAACTTAATTAGCTAAACAAAAGCAAAACCTATTATTTCTTGGCTCTCATTCACTTTCTTTGGCTTTTTGTCCTCAAATCTCTCAATAAGAAAAATATCGATCTCATCATGCTGGTATCAAACATTTCTGATACTAGCCTTGGTATCCACCCAGTCCTAGTTCTGATACATATATATAGACCAACATGTTGCACCTCTAGAGCTTTGGGTCAACACTTCTACCTTACAGCCAGATTATCCCATTGGCTGCTGTACAGAGCCAAGACACACAAAGAAAGTCATTCTTTTTTAAAGAATTCTGGCTGCAATTAACAATGTTAGCTTAACTCAAAAAGAGTTCCTTCTTGATTTGCTGCAATCTGAAAACAGTTTGTTTATATATAATATCAATAATAATAATGCTGCAGATGTAAAATGAAATTAAATATTACATTACTTTTAATTTTTCCATTCAGTTCTGGAGATTTGGGAAGTGGGTGGATGTTGTTATTGACGACAAGCTACCCACAATTAACGGCAGGCTGATTTTTGTGCACTCTAAAGATGAAAATGAGTTCTGGCCTGCAATGCTGGAGAAAGCCTATGCCAAGTATGTAAAAAAAACAAACAAAAAAAACATCTACAATGCTTCTCAGACAATGGCGCTGTTAAATTTTTGTCTTATCTGCACTAACATAATAACGATATGTGTCAGGGTTTGTGGTTCCTACACAGACATGATTTCTGGAACCCCTGCAGAGGCCATGAGGGACTTCACTGGAGGAGTCCACATGTGCATCAATCTGTCCAACTCCCCTCCAGCCCTGTGGGAATTGTTGTGTAGAGCTGGTAAATCCAATACGCTCATAAGCTGTGGTACACCGCAAGGGGTGAGGATATTCAAAATATTTACCACACAGAAGCAACACTGACTGCTTTACTTTTGTATAGTGCACACTGAATGACTCCAGCTGACTGATTAAAAGGACTATTTCCATTCAAGACTTAAAAAAGTGGTTAAGATGTAAAAAAAAAAAAAAAAAAAAAAAATTTTTTACCATGTAATTGTCTCATTAATTGACATTCTTCTGAAAACGTATATGCAAATATTGTCACAAGCCCTAAAAGTACCATTCAGAAACATTACCCGCATGAACAAACAACTAATTAGGTTAATTCTTTTCTGGGGGAAGGGCAGTTCTATAAATTACAATACTTTATTCACTGCACCCTAAGAAGGTCAAAGCAAACAATTTCTTTAAAACAAGGAGAAATCATGAGGGTTAATAATCTTTCTGCTACTACATATTCAAATCCAACCTGGTCTCATGCTCAGCTGTGCAGTAGTAACATAAATAAATATATATTAGGAATTTTTGCAACTGGATGTTCAGATGTGCATTTTTGTTGTATCTTCAGTACATTTTGAAGTCTCCTGTGTTCAAAAACCTCCAGGTCATCCTTTAAAAAATAAATTTCTTAAATTTTCAGAAATTTAAAACCAAGATCAGCAATCATAGCCTTCATTTGGTTCTGGATCAACTTTAGTAGAATTCATCCATTTCCACATAGAGAAGAATGAGACAGAACTTGTTGCATTTTGTGTCTTGTGCTAAGCTATCTAATCATATGCCAGCAGGGTCTTTGGATTTAAACTTAGAAAGATTCATTCATTCATTCATCCTTTTTTCTGTACCTGCTTGATTTGATTTAAAATGAGGAGGGAACTGGAATACCAGGTTTTTTCCAATGAATAAACTACCACTAGACGTTTCTCACAAAGATAGGGATAAAATCAAAGTCCATAATTTGACCACTTTTGGTTTGTGTTGTTTGTGCTGTTTTAAACGTGATAGCTAATAGTTGCAAAAGGTTCTACATTACTCCTTTTACTAGTCAATTATCTGCAAACCAAATCATTTAAAATCATTGTAATGTTAGTTTCAAAAGTCTGGTTTCATGCTCACAACACTTAATAAGTGATAGATTAATGCTTAGCAATGATAAGTTTCTTTTTTTTTCCAGGAGACATCTGCAAACACCCTATTACCGAATGGACTGATCCAGGGCCATGCCTACACTGTCACTGGTTTCAAAGAGGTGATTACACTGAAAACAGTAATCATATATAAAGTAAAAAAGTATATAGCATAACATAATGATAGTATATGTCAATATAATATTAATAGTACAATATGATATAATGATTTATCTGATCAGTTAATGAGCAGAGGGAACCTTGTTAACCTGGTGCGTTTGTGGAACCCTTGGGGCAAAGGGGAGTGGAACGGAGACTGGAGTGATCGGTGAGAACAATGCAGACAGTCAAGATAAATTTGCATCACTTTATTGCACTAACAAAGAAAAAATTTTAAATGTGATTACTGTTTTTTACTGAAGCTGCAGCTGCCAGTTTGTAGCGGTGTGCAGCTAGCACAGGAAAAGGTTCAGATCCTTTGGAGAAATAACACTCTCTGTTTACTTGTGCTTTTATGGATCGCTGAGCAATTTTTTCAGTTATTGTAAAATTATCCAGGTATCTTACAAAGAATCTTGTTTGAATCGTGCTGGAGTTTGGATCTTAAAGTAATATTTCTCATCTCCTAAAAACTGTCTTTTAGGTCCTCTTTGTGGCAAACTGTGAACCCTCAAGATCGTGAAATGTGTCTGTCTGTGGCCGATGATGGAGAGTTTTGGTAAGCAAATTTTATTTTAAAGAACAAATTCAAGGCGGGGTCACATTTTCATGATCTCACTCATCACTCCTCATCTCTGATCACTCCTTATTCCTCATCCTCTGCATGCTGACACAGTCACTGAGTCGTCCAGTGGGTTTATACATTAAGAGATAATTTTTCATTTTCTTTTTTCTGTGAGTTTGTTTCTGGTCGGTTTTGTGATACGTTTGTTATATGTCTTTTTGATTTGGTCATTATTTAAAAACTCTTAATCACTGGCAGCTCTGTTTTTCTGTTATAGCTGTAGGAAATTTTCAGGTGTGCTTATGTACAAATGTAGCAGTTTGTTGTCTGGTATTAGTGTGGATTGAAGGGTTGTTGTCTTCTGTCTGTGGTCTTTTGTCTCTTCTTTCTTCTTTCCCTTTAGCTTCTTTTTGCTGTCTTCTTTCTTTTTCTGTCCCCTCCAGTCGGGTCCAGCAAGATCACATAGATTCCATTATTCAAAGTAAATAAATAACAGTAAATAAATAAATTAGGGAATCAGACTATGAAGAGGAGCCTTATACCCATAAGCCTCCCCTTGGCAAAGTAAAGTTGTTTGTCACAATACAGCAACCAGACTATCATTCTGCTGCTATGATGACAAGACTACAAGACAGGTTAAAAAAAAAAAAAAAAAGAAGAAATTCAATGAATTAATTTGCTTGTTGCGATGCAGTTTTTTTCTGCCCAGCTCATCTTTAAAAGAAAATTATTTACAGTGGTAACAGAAAGGAAAATACTTCCTCTGCATCACTAATAAAACATATTTATACACACTTTAGCAGTTTTCACACTGCATTTAAAATAAACTTTTGTATTAAAGACTGGTTTATGTTAACAGGATGACCCTGGAAGATTTCTGCAAGTTTTACCACGACATTGACATCTGCGGCATGAGTCCGGACTTTCTTGACAACAACTCCTCTTCTCACTGGAAGGTTTCCACATATGAGGGACGATGGGTAGCAGGAACAACGGCCGGAGGCTGCATGAATAACAGAGGTTTTCATCTTAAGACCTAATTTACACCACATTAATAAAAAGAAATGCATGTAAAGGTTCAGACAGATAACATTGAGCAAACTCTAATCAAGGAGAAATTGGTCATTTTTAAAAAGAATCAGCCACACTTCATGGTCTGTACCTATAAAGCGCTTTTATCCAAAGCACTTTACATATACGTCACATTTACCCATTCACACACTGATGGTGGAAGCTGCCATACAAGGCACTCAACCACGACCCATCAGGAGCAATCAGGGGCTTGGCGTCTTGCTCAGGGACACCTCGACATGAACTCTCCGGGCCAGGATTCAAACCGGCAACCCTTGAGCTACAGGACGACAACTCTACCCACTGAGCCATGCCACCTCGTTTGATAACTTTTGTGAAAGTCAAAGATAATAACATCATAGAAACATACTCTGTCTCTGTCTTTCAGACAGTTTCTGGACTAATCCGCAATATCGGTTCAAGATTGTTAGTGAAAATTCAGAGAACAATGGTGCAAACAATATTCTGGTGACTCTCATGCAAAAACCAGACAAGAGGAACAGACGACTGGTACAAAACCTCCACATTGGGTTCTCTATTTTTGAGGTAAATTTTCTTTGCGTCATGCATGACTCGTCCATTAAAACATTAAAACTCTACCACAAATTACAGTTATTTGCTACATTACGGTACAAAATACATGACAGCTACAAAAAATGTTTGATAAGAAGAAAAATAATGTTACATGATAATCATGAAGCTTGGATCCAGATGGCTACTGAGACTTACTTTTTATTTATAGTGGCTAAATTTATGTTCAGATTTTATTTCAGCAAAATACATGAAGAGCATTAAATTAATTTCTTTTTCCTTCAACATGAACAATTTTCTACTGATGGCCTTCAAGGTGACTGAACAGGTAAGAAACTATGTTATCATGAAGTTTATTCCTAGTTTACCAATTCCAGCACCTTTTATGCCGATGTCAGGAAACTAGAATATCTGTGTTGCAGTTCAAGGCTCAGAGTGGGAAGTTCCCAGCCTCCTTCTTCAGCCGCAGTGCACCTGTTGCCCAAACTAAAACCTACATGAATGCACGTGAGGTGATGGAGTTTCTGTTACTGAAGCCTGGAGAATATCTGATTGTTCCTTCCACCTTCAACCCCAATGAGACCGCCTCCTTCATCCTGACCATCCACTCTAAGAATGAAACCCAGTGCTAGTACGCTCCAGTCTCCTTATCAGAAGACAATAACACGACTTTAAGCTAAATTATGAGAACCTGTGCTGTTTAAAGATGTTCAGTAAAAAGAAAATAATCTTGTGTGAATCTATTTTTCTCTAGTGAAAATTCTTCAGAACTTGGACACCAACCAATTGAAAAAGTATGCAAAAGTCCAGAAATATTTTAACATCACCTATATTCATTTAAAAATTCTAACAACTTTGTTGTCTTTAATTTTCAGGTCAAACAGATCAAGAATGAACAAGAAGACGAAAAAAGAAAGGAATTCTTCCGTCAATACTCAGACAAGGTAAATTTTAATCTAAGAACATTTAGCACTATAGCTTTTAATATAAAACAGTTAAAGTACAGTAAGGAAAAAAAGTGTTTGAACACCCTGCTATTTTGTTACTCAAAATATTCAATTTCTCTCAAACTTAAGATTTTTCTTTATGTAATTTGATTTAACTATGAACTAAGAATCATTAGTGACTAAATCGTTACTGCACAGCATTAATATAAAACAAAGTCATAGGGATTTTTTTTGCATGAGGGGGAAAATTACAGCTCAAGAGATCTTTGTTTTTCATCAAGAAAAAATACTGTCATATATTATGTTGTCACGTGTTGGCTAATAAAATTTCCTTTCATTATTTTGTCATGCTATTTTTGTAGCATTTATTAGCAGATTATGTCCTCCCATCCATCCATCTTTCTTTCTTGTTTTGGCAATAACATCATCAAATGCATTTTTTTACTTTTTTTATTTAGTATTGTTTTGTTTATAAAGGATGTCAGAAAGATTAAATGTTCCAAAACAGGAAACTGTTTATTTATGTATCTATTTATTTTGTGTGTTGCTTGTTTTCTTTTTAGCAATGCTATTTCTCCATATGGGAGTTCAGAAACATCAAGTAACTGTGCATCTCTGTATTGTTTACTTTTGTTTGCTATTGATTAACCACAAAGAATTAAATTTCCAGTATGAAGAAGTGGATGCTGAGCAACTCCAGCAGCTTCTGAATGGAAAAATCCTGAAAGGTTTGGACCGTAAAAGCTAGCGACCCACAGATTTCATTCTCAATGATAATACACAGTGAAATCACATTAATAGATGGTGTGTTGCCTTGTGTATGACTGATACGAGTTCTGTGTTTACTTTAGGGGATTTGAAATCCGGAGGCTTCAGCATTGATGCGTGTCGCAGCATGGTTGCGCTCATGGATGTATCCTATTGTAGGATAGCACACAAGGCATGCTTTACAATTACTCGCACTGCAGTTAAATACCTCCATGTTAATTTGTTTTGTGTTTTTTTATTCTGTTACCTTTATTAACAAGATAAGACAAAAAAAAAAGTTCGTCAACCACAATTGAATTTTTTGGAAGAATTAAAACACAATGCAGTGTTTCTGAAAGCAAACTTAAAACTTTTGTTTAAACAACATGGATGGTTCAGTTTAAAGTTCATGCATGTCCAAACAAGTGGAGGTGTTTTTCCTTAATTGTACTTTTACAAAGACATCGATTACAGGGAAACTCAACAGTGAGGAATTTGTGCGTCTCTGGAACAAGGTTATGAATTACAAGGTGAGAAAATGTAACATGCAGCTTGAAAATGCATATTGTTAAATCTAAGCAAAGTTTTAAAAATATTTATTCATCATTGTTGGTGGTTTCTTCCTTTAGGACATATTCTTCCTCAATGATGTGTCAAAAACAGGAACACTGTCACTGAGTGAGCTGAGGAATGCATTGGTAGCTGCAGGTAGACTGGCACAGCATTCATTAAATGTCTGAGTGTTGGGGAAAAAATGCTTTGTTGTTTACATATCGAGGATCCTAATTTTTAAATGAAAAAACAGTAAAGTACGAGCAGTCAGGACCATATTCTTAATTATTTTTTTTGTTTGTTTTTGTTTTTAATCTGTAATTCTGTAAGGCAGAAAGCAAGCTTTTTTTTACTTTTACAGTTTTTCTCAGTCGCTTTGGTGCATTTCTCATAACTATTAGTTCAAACTCCACAACAATTAGTTTGCATGCACATCAGAGTAGCATTTCTCTTTGCATTGATTACATTGCAAATGCTTTTGGGCATGAAGCATTTGCTTTTATACAATTCTCTGCTATTTCATGACATCATTTGCTTTGTGACAAAAATTAACTATACTTACAACTGCAGAAAAGTAACCAATCAATCCCCATAAAATTAATAGTCCTCATTTCATTGCTTGAGTCATTACATACAAAAATGTTGAACTAGTTGTCAAAATCTGTCAAGCAGAAACATTTCTTTGTAGTATTTTCCTAGATGGTCTCTTTAATTGAACAACTGCTCTCAGATGACCCTCAACTTTCAGTAAATCCAATAGAGGTGTTTTTCTCTGCCTGGAGGTGGAAGGTGTTTTACCAGCATCCACATACAAATAGCTGTCCAAGTAGCCATAGATGCAGGATGCAATGAGATCACAGCAGAGTCCTGCAGAGTTTTGCCACTTGAGGAGATACTTTCCTTGCTGCATCGCAAGGGACGAAATCCGATGTGATAGTTTTTAAAATGGCTGTCCATCTAGTGTGTAGTGCTGTCTTGGGCATTTTCAGCTAGTGTCTCCGAGATCTGACTTTTTTGTATTCAAAAACACTTACAGATTAGACTGTCATGATAAAAAGACAACTAAGCCATTTTAGTAGCGAGTTCGTACTCAGTGGTGACAGGACTTTTTTATTTTGATGGCTCTGACAGTGTAGTTTACAATAATACTTCCTTTTGAGGAATAACCTATCAATTTTTAGCAAGTGACACGCTTTTGCAGGTTATCCACAAGGTTCTGCAGTTTGTTCTAATTGTTTTGAGAAAGCCTGATGTGAGAAATGAACCAAAGCGACTGAGAAAAACTATAGGTTTAGGACATCTCATTTTACAAACATATCATAGTCACTTCCTGGTCAGGTTTAATTAACCCTAAATTTCCTTCGGCATCCATCCATCCCGAAAAGGATGAGCCCTTGAGTAAAATTCAATCAGTCTTACCATATAATCCATTAATCTACCCAAAACAACACACACACACACACAAAAAGGTCTGTGATCAGAACATGTTTGCCACTCATGCTCTGGTATAGATAGATAGATAGATAGATAGATAGATAGATAGATAGATAGATAGATAGATAGATAGATAGATAGATAGATA
>JBAMHW010000022.1:7534258-7550431 GCA_037177495.1 Rhadinocentrus ornatus
AGATAGATAGATAGATAGATAGATAGATAGATAGATAGATAGATAGATAGATAGATAGATAGATAGATAGATAGGATTCATATTGTGACCCAGAACCGTCACCATGTGTGTTTATCAGGAATGAAGCTCAGTGATGACATGCTCAGCCTCATGGCTCTGCGTTACGGTGCCTCCTCTGGTCACATGACTCTGGAGAGCTTCATCAGCCTCATTCTTCGTCTGGACTGCATGTGTAGTAAGACAAGTCAAATTGGGCAAATATGTTATTTATTTTCCTTTAAAAAACAACATTTATTATTGTTATTTTTATTTAAGCTCAAGGGGTTCACAATCTGTGTGTTGCTCAACAGAAATCTTCAAACAACTCTTTGATGGAAAAGCAATGAGTCTTCAGGAACCTGAGGTTTTTACTTAACATTGACTAAAAGGGCATTCACATAAATTTACATATACCAGATATATAAATATTTAATAGTTGCATTGTGTTATTTAATCTGCCTTTCTTTTATTTTCAGTGGATGTACATCTCAATGTACACTTAACCAGCAGGAAAGATGAGCGCTCACCCTCAATTGGACATGTTAAAGACTTTTGTGATATATTTTATTCATATGATTAGGATGTAAATTGATGATGTACAAAAACATAAAAATTTTCGGGATATGAAATTAATTAATTTTAACCCCAAAAGCCATATTCTCTCTTTTTTTTTAAAGATCTTTAAAACCAAAAATGTGTGTATATATATATGTGGATGTGGTTTTTATTATTCAAATGTTTGTCCTTAGGAAAATTAATGTTGGTTTATGGTGAAGTCAGATTAACAAATATTAAAACAGACAAGCCATCATTGTACTAAAATATGTCCACTTTTGCTCATTAATTATGGAAACAAAGGATTTAAAATCTGATTTTATCCTTGTCAAGCTGTGTCTTCCTCATAATGCATGTCATTTTAAATCTGACAGATTTTAGTTGACAGTCTGTAAATAAACTGGGTGAAACATTCCTCTGGTTGTTGCTTAAATGTTTGCACAACTGCTAAAGGGTGCAATAAATGTGATAATCAAAAAAAAACATTGTTTATAATTTCACCTTCTTTTTCTGTTTGAAAGGAATATGACACATGATGTTCTCATTTAAGGAAAAAAGTCTTTCCTTGGTTGTCATGACACCTTGTGTCATTTGCTCAGCACCTAAACAACTTTACATCAAGAAACTTGGAAAAAAGGAAAACTTTCCAAATTCTCTTCTCACAATCATTGTGAGGTGGGTGTATACAGGTGAGTAAATAAGAATCATAATATAGGTGGGAATACTTGGGAATGTCTAGGAGAAAAATCACAGACAACATAAGAGAAAACCCGAAACCAAAAGACAGTTTTAAAAACTCAGAGCTTAACAACATGTATAAATAGATAAAGTGTTGCAAAATAACACAGTAACACCATAATAAACTAATTTGATGAACTTTTATTTGGATGGAGTTTACATGAACTCCAAACTCATAAACATTGACTAGCTCATTACCAGGCCTCTGCAGAGCTGAATGACATGTAGATGAGGGAATTCATCCATTTAATTCAGGTGTGTTGGAGAAGGGACGTATCTAAAAGTTGCAGGATAGTAGCTCTCAAAAACTGGACTTGGGCACCCTTGCCATAGACACAAATATTGGTAAAACTACTTTGATTTGGATCAAACGGTGAACTGTCTGCAATAATAGGCAGTTACACAGTGCATGAAATCTTGTCTTGTTCATGCTTCCATCACCATACGAGGCAATTATTATTAATCCAATACCTAAATCTCAACTTTGGACTGATTTACATGTAAAGAACTTAATAAAAATGGCATGTGCTGTTGGGAAAATATAGTTAAAATAATTTATTTTCATTATTAATTTATTTTCTATACCACTTTTTCCAGTTCAAGGTAGTGGGGAATCTTGAGCTTATCCCAACAATTAGCAGGCAAGATGCAAGGTACACCCTGGACAGATTGCCAGTCTAACACAGGGCCAACACACAGACAAACAACCCCTCACACTTACACCTAGGGACAATGTAGAGTGACCAATGCATGTCTTTGGACGGTGGGAGGAAGCCGGAGAGAACCCATGCATACACAGGTAGAACATACAAACTCCACACAGAAAGTCCCCTGCTGGAATCCCTCCCCAGTCAAGGCTCGAACCAGTGACCTTCCTAATGTGAGGCCGTGGTGCTAACCAACACACCCCCCTTGTATCATTAAATGAAATTTTTGTAGACAATCATTCAGGTATAAGACAATCTCTAATGCTTTGTGCTGGTTCTTGCCTTATGCTTGCGTTTGCTTTCTTCGAGAGAGCTCGTGGCAGTTTTCTGATAAAACAAGCTAATTTTTAGTCATGGATGAAGGGTTTGGGGGGTCTGGGAGGATCTTGCAAATGTTTGCCGAGATATAGCCTTAAGACCTGATTAGGAGTTTTGAAAAAATATTGATTAAAGTATTAAAATGTCAGGGTGGTGCAACAATGATAGTCCGGCTGTTCTTACGTGTTTAAGCAGGTTCTGCTAGAAAATGGTTTGTTAAACAGGAATATTTAACTCAAGATAAATGCATTAAGTTGGCAAGTTGACACATATTAATTAAAAAACTAATCAAGGCCAAGAAAAGCCAAGGCCTACTGACATTTCCAGTTTTGGTTTGCTTTTAGTTCGGCTACAATAATATTCAGCATTATTTCAAATCCTCAGTGATGCCGTGATGGTGAGCCCTGTCCTAAATATTACACCCTCAAATTAGTAATTTCATAGTTTGAACGGCATTTGATCTTACATTAAAGATAGAGAGAAAGATGGAGAGAAAGAAGAAAATGAAGAGGGAGTGAAAGCAGGGCAGTGGACCTGTCGGTGCTGCAAGAGGAAGATCCCGTGCTGTAACATTTCTCTGTGTTTGATAACATGTATTTCAGCTGATTTATCAAGGGAAGTGGGCGAAGTATTGATTTGAAATTACTATTATCTGAGAGATATTTTTGTGTTGCTTACCCGTATGACTTCTGTGATGAGCAACAATAACTGCAACATAGCTTTTCTACTGTAGGCTAAATAACAAATTAGCCGTTTTTGCTGCATATAGAGCAAGTAACAGTAAAGGATCCGACTTAAATGGGAGGATAAAGTTGCTGGACCACCCTGCCCTGTTTCTAACGTAACACCTAAATAAACTTCACTGTTAGATTAAATTAGCTTACCTATCTAGCAGAAAGCCTGCAACCTCCAAGTCAGTTTTGAAGTCCCTCTCCTTAATCAATGGCCTCCATCTGGTAAATGTTCCACCAATGAACACTCTCGTTTTCTCCCAGTTATTATTTCTTTTTCTTTTCTTGGCTATTTTTTCCTCCATCGCGCAGGGCAAAGAGTATGAATGGTCCTCCATTTCAATATAAACTGGCAAGCTGAATGATCCACGGTCAGGGTTTTGTGGTGAGGCGATACCTAATGACAGCTAATTTGGCATCCATTTTGCATCCTGCCTGAACTTTGAGCTCTCTTGAGCAAGTAAAGTCTGACATTGACTCTTGTTTTATCTCTTTCTCTTTCCCTTTCTCTCTTTTTTCCCCTCTTTACCTCTGATAATGTCCTGTTGCATTTCTTTGATGAATCAGAAATGGTGGGCTTTCCAAACAACTAGTGTCTTGATATCCAGCTGCTAGCGTACGATGCAGAGCATAATTGTAACTGTAATGTAAAATGACTCCTCGGAAACCTTTCTGGAAATGTCTTCAGCATTTCCAGATGAACCGTGGGTACGTCTTCCTGGTTGGGTTAAGTGTACATTGAAATGCACATCCACTGGAAATAAACACACAGGAAGTTTGTTAAAACACTGCTGCCATAAAAACTAGTGGCATAACTCAACATTGATCTACATAGATTGGATGGATGCAATAGCAAAAAACTAGCTTGTAATATCGACTCATATTGATCATCTGCTCCTGAATTGAATCAAAATTCAATCTTATTGTAGAATTTGGGATATTGTCAAACATTGAATTGTTATTAGTTGAATAGATATAAGATCAAACTTGTGATTAACAAACCTAATAAAAACTAGTTTCTCTTTTGTCTTAGCAAAGTGTCCAGTTTCTGAACATCAGTAATGAGCTGGCTGATGTTTAATGAAGGAGACTTTATTACCTCTGACTCCTGAAGACTCATTGCTTTTCCATCAGAGAGTTGTTTGAAGATTTCTGTTGAGAAACACACAGATTGTAAAACTGTAGTTTGAGCTTAAACAAATGTTGGAAGCTTCAAGCATGCTGGGAAAAAGAATTTAGAGGATGGGTCACTTGACTTACTCCACATGCAGTCCAGGCGAAGGATGAGGCTGATGAAGCTCTCCAGAGTCATGTGACCAGAGGAGGCACCATAACGCAGAGCCATGAGGTTGAGCATGTCATCTCTAATCCTTATACCTGACCAAAACATGCAGTCATGTAATGAGTTTTACGCCTCTCTTCATTTTTCTTACTCTACATACTGATGTGTTATTCAAATATGAACTATAAGAAACAAACGTGCAAACTTGCAACACAAGACCAACATCTGAATTATTTTGTTCTTGTTTGAGCTTTTCATGATCTGGCCAAATAAATTTAAGCTGAAGCAAGCTGAGGCCAGTTTTTTCGGTTAAATAAAACTAAATAAATACATTTATCAATAACTTTAAATATGTCATTAAATAAGTTATGAGTTAAATAATATAAATATATATATAAACAATCAAACATGTAATTAATTAATTCAAATGGGAAACAAATTTCTAAATAATTGATTAGATTAATAATTAATTAATTAGGACTGGCGACCTGTCCAGGGCGCACCCTACCTCTAATCTGCAAATTATTTATGTTTTCATGTAAAATTATATTTTCTGAAATTAATTACACATGTAATGGTTTATTTCTGTATTTCTCTATCATTTTAATAAATTGATAGCATATTTAATTATTCAATGCTGAATTAATGTATTTTATTGTGGCACTTTTCTCGCTCTATAAGTGTTTTGCTGTTCAGTTATAAATTGCTAACTCAGTTTATCGTTAGTTTTCATTAGTTACATCAGCAAAGGTTGTTGGCCTTGGTTGACTGAGGGATCCTCTGAAACTGCTGAGGGGTTTCAGGAGGTTCAAAACAATTTTGGTAGATGTCAACACAAACTTGGGTGTTGGGATATCTGGGAGACCAACCATATAAAATCTGTTCAGGCTAAATAAAAGCTACTAAACTGTGAGAAGGAGAAGGGTCAACTCTGACCGATGATGCTGTCACATAGTGGAAAGACCACTATTAGGAACCATGAGTTTTACCATTTTGTGTACATTTGTTTTGTGGAATAAAACTATTAATGAAGTGTCCTGTAGAATGGGGCATTAGGAACAAGAATAAGGGAATAAATTAACCCTGACCAGATCTACTTTACCTGAAGCTACAAATGCATTCCTCAGCTCACTCAGAGACAGCGTTCCTGTTCTTGAAACATCAGTGAGGTAGAAAATGTCCTGGTAAACAAAAGAAACGAAGATTTATGAAATGCACATTTAATTTAAAGGTCAAACAGTAAATATGTATTTGTTGCAATTTACTAATTAATTTGACTTAGTTTCCTTTACCTTGTATCTAACAACTTTGTTCCACAGACGAACAAACTCCTCACTGTTCAGCTTGCCAGTGATTGATGTCTTTTAAGCACATTAAGGAATCATATCTGCAGACAAATTTAATTACTTGTCCTGTATCAACAAAAGAGTTGCACTTTTTGTTCACAGCTACACTGATGAGCTTTCAATCACTGATCTGAACTATGTGCCATCACTTCAGCAGGTCAGTAATATATAATCTAAAATAAAATGGAAACTTTAATGTCCAGCTCAGGGCACAAACACTTCATGAGTTTAAATCCAGGAGATGCATCATCATGTACTGAGCAAACCCTTGTCAAAGCCACATCTCCATCATTCAAACAATTTTGTTCTTCACTGTATTTCATTATTACAGTCATTATTTTTTATTTTCCTGTTTGTAAGCACCTATTCACATGACTTTTTTTTACTCTTCTCTTTGACTTATCAGAAGATAAAAAAATTAAAAAAAATACAAAGGGGTGTTTGATGCATTAAACAGGATACATCCATGAGAGCGACCATGCTGCGACAGGCATCAATGCTGAACCCTCCAGATTTGAAGTCTCCTAAAGTAAACAGAACAAGCGTCAGGACAACTTAGAGCTCTAATATTGCAGCAAACTGGAGAATTCCACCATCCACACCTTTTAGGATTTTGTCATTTAAAATCCTCTGGAGCTGCTCAGCATCCACTTCTTCATACTGGGAAAAATAACAGATTTGGCTTGAATTTGTGAGATTTTTTATCACTCACATGTTAACCGAACAAAATAAAACGTCCTCAATCCCAAACTGCACTCACAGGAAATGACTCATTTGTGGATTGCATTAATAAGCCTTGAGATGAAGCTTTGTACGCTTCGCTGCGGAGCTACATAACAAGCTAGACATGCAGTTCTTGGACATATTGCATCACAGCCTTATAATGTGTCTGTAAACAACTGCTGTTAATATACTGGTTTAACTTTCATTAATTCACAATTCTCGGTTATTTTTAGATTTTGCAGGATGGTAGGATTACCTTGTCGGAGTATTGTCGAAAAAAGGTTTTCTTCTTCTCATCTTCCTGTGTATTTTTAATTTTTTTAGTCTGGGAGGTAAATGCACAATAAGAAAAGAGCAAACTTCAACATGATTCACATAGCACTACAAAATATAACACAATTTCTGCTATTGATTAGAACTTATACAAACCTTTTCAACTGGATCTTGTTCATGGTCAGCAGAATTTTCACTGCAGAGAAAACAATATTTACAACACTTTCATGCTGATAATGCTTTGACAATTTATCTTTATTGCATCTGTCATATGTATGTACACTGATATACTGTAGAGAGCATGAGCGTACTAGCAATGGGTCTCTATCCTGGAGTGGATGGTCAGGATGAAGGAGGCGGTCTCATTGGGGTTGAAGGTGGAAGGAACAATCAGATATTCTCCAGGCTTTAGCGACATAAACTCCATGGCTTCACGCACATTCATGAAGGTTTTAGTTTGGGCAACAGGTGCATTGCGGCTGAAGAAGGAGGCTGGGAACTTCCCGCTCTCAGTCTTATACTGCAGTAACACAGATGTTTCAGTTTTCTGACATCGGCTCATGGACATGCTGGAATGGGTATGAGAGGTAATAGTTTCTTACTTGTTCAGTCACCTTGAGGGAAATCAGTGGCCATGTTGAAAACACAAAGAAAAGAATTCAGTTCTTTAACTGGAAGTAATTTACATAGAATGGGTTGAAATTTAAATCTGCCTTGTCGCCCAGCTGGTTTTAATGGCTTTGCCTCAATTCCTGTAATTTTTTTTTTCCTTTGAAAATTATCCCATGCAAGATGTGAGTGAATATTTATTTATTTTTAGTTTAGAAGCTGTTTAGAATCACTAGAAATATTTAGATGGTACGTTATAATTACCAGCGTGAGGGTCAGTGCAAGTTTAGGTTAATGGGAGCTCGTATCAGAAACGTTTAAATTTATGCATGATTACTTTTTTACTGGGTTCAGGAGATGTTTGGAAAAAAAATGCAGATCACTGTCTGAAACCCACTACTAAAGTGCGATGCTGGAAATCAGCAGTAGAGGGTGCTATTTTTCCCAACATTTAACTGCTCAACACCAACCAAGCACACAGTAAGTCTATTAAAAATCCCTGGTTAACTATGGTCACAAGGCAAAAATCTGCACTGTGGTAATGATTTCAGAAATAATGATGATAGATCAGAGTTGTCCATGTGAATTTCATTAAAGAAAGGGTAATAATATCAGACATTAAGTAGGTGTTATGTGTTTGCAGATTCTTCTTCATGTTTTTTCCCCTCTGGTTTGCAGTTGGGGTTTAGATTATGTCATTATCTTCCTGCAGAGTAATGAATAAATGTGTTAAATGCGACGGCGTGACTAAATACATTTCCTGCAGTCTGGTAAAGAAGAAAAAAAAATTGTACGAAGATATTTTTTCTTTCTTTTTTTTTGACAATTGGATATAAAGCCGCTGCTCTATGGCATAACAATCTCACTTGCTAATGTGAATGCTTAACCTCAAATGTACAGCATTGTGATTATATCATGACAGCTTTTGTAATAAGTTCATTTTGGAAGGCCTATTTGGGCTTTTTAAATAAACTTGCCTTGTGGTAATATTCACATACCTTTTGTAGTTCATTTGTTTCATGATTCATGCCAAATATATGCAGAATTCCTCTGTGCTATCCAATAAACAGCAATATTTACCTCAAATACAGAGAATCCAATGTGGAAGTTTTGCACCAGCCGTCGGTTCCTCTTGTCAGGCTTTTGCATCAGAGACACAAGTGTGTTTTTCTCACCATCTCTCTCTGAATATTCACCACAAATCTCAACTCGAAACTGGGGATTAGTCCAGAAACTGTCTAGAAATCAAAGAGAGGAACAAGATGGTCATTCAGAAAATGTTGAAAAGAGAAAAACAACGAAGGCTGGTTGAACCACAGCTGAACTGAACCATTAACTGTTAATAGATTTTTACACAGATAATATTCACTTCAATCTTCTTTTTATTTTAACATGCAAAATGAAGTAGCTGATTGAACTGAAGTTGCGTATTAAGATCACATACATATTGTGACAGAACTTTTCTACTTTGACTGCATGATGTCTATAACTGATTGACCAGTTCTGAGCTAAATAAACATGCTTTTTACTGTCTTCTCTTATCTTTTAGCTCTCAACACTGTTTATTGGGCTTTTCTCTTGCCACTGTCTGCTACAGCGGTTAGTACACATGACCAAATCTGCAGTCACCTGGTCAAATTTTAACTGCTTCAAAACCTGAAACAAAAGGACAAGGACCGTTTTTTGTCAACCAGTCATTTTAGAGGAAATTTAAACAAAGCAGTGATGTAAAAAATGACTTTTTAGTTTAACTAGACTTATTGAAAACTGAAGACCCTCACAGAATACTGAATTCCACTGTTATGTTGCAGAATTTGAGCTATTATGATCCAATTTTTCTCAATTTTATGCATAGAGTTTTTATAAACGCATGCATCCAGTAGGTGTGACTGTAAACTGAACAAGGGAATTGAGTCTCACAAAATGTTTAAAACACAACATTTCTCTTTTTATTCCATGAAAAGTTAATGGTTAATTTAAATCAATATTTGGTTTAGTTATTGTTCACTTTATTTTCAAATTGTTCATTTCCTGCAGCTAAAGTCCAGCCATCCCTGTTGCTTTTGAAAACACTCGTTTGCATTCTGCTTTTTCCGAGGTTTAGTCAGTTAGACTAAACATTTTCACAGTTTATGTCATTATATTGAACCTTTTTCTGCATCAGCTGCCAATCTAAGTTTGATTCTGTGGAAATTTCTAATGCTTGAGAGTTTCGTGGCTTACTTATTTTGCTCTAAGCATTCTTAAAACTATGCAACGGTGTGTTTAAAGCCATGTTTAAGTTTTAACCTTTGTTATTCATGCAGCCTCCAGCAGTTGTTCCTGCAACCCATCGGCCTTCGTACAAGGATGTTTTCCACTGACAAGAGGAGTTTTCATCCAGGAAGTCTGGACTTGTGCCACAGATGTCAAGATCTGCGTAGAACTTACACAGATCTTCCAAGGTCATCCTGCAAAAACAATTGTGTATGTTGTTGTATGATGTTATAGTGTGGTGTTCGAGGTTTACTTTGTGAAATAATATTTGAGTTTCTGCTGCTACTTTCTACTTCGGTTTTTGTCATTTGATGATATTTGCTCACCAGAACTCTCCATCATCAGCCACCGAAAGGCAGAGTTCCCGATCTTGAGAGCTCACGGTTTGCCACAGCGAGGATCTGCAAGACAGTTATTTATGTAAGAAAGAGTGTCTTCTGACAGAAATTAATATTTGCAGAGTAAAGATCAGAATTAAACCATACAGAAATCAGCCTATCACATGAGCAGCAACTCAGTGTTTTTGGACGTGGTCAAGATGACTTACTGACGTTCCAAGTGAGCATTAAAACAACGAAAGGAGATTTAAGTGACTTTGAATGTGGTATAATTGTTTGTTTCAGACAAACTGATTTGAGTATTTCACAAACTGCTGATCTACTGGGATTTTTACACACAACCGTTATTATGGTTTACAGAGAATGGACTAAAAAGGAGAAATATTCAGTGTTGGATATATTCTTTGCACTCTATAGTCCCTTAGTACTAACTGAGCATAGTTTTAACACCACAGCCTGCCTGAGTACCGGTAGTATTGCTGACCATGTCCATTCCTTTTATGTTCACAGTGTATTATGATGGCTACTTCCAGCAATATAATGCAAAATCTCTGAGGAATGTTTCCATGTTCTTTACCACAAAGAATTAGGGCAGTTCTGAAGGCAAAAGCAGGTCCAACCCAGTACTAGCATGGTGTACCTAATATAGTGGCCGATGAGTATATATAATATAGGATATATAAAGTAAATCAGACCCTGATTGGGGGCCATTCTCACCTATCACTCCAGTCTCCATTCCACTCTCCTTTGCCCCAGGGGTTCCACAAACGCACCAGTTTTACAAGCTTCCCTCTGCTCGTCATCTAACGTCATCACCATAGAAACATTATGTTTAACAATGAATGTAAAATCAGTATTTGCTGGATATAATTCAAGTTAAAGGTTTGATTTTTTTACCTCTTTGACACCTGTCACAGTGTATGCATGGCCTTGAACCAATCCATTTGGTAATAAGGTCTGAAAAGAAGAGGATGACGTCTCCTACAAGCAAAACATTTACAAAATATATAAATAAATGAATGATATAACCACAGAGCTGTGGAGCTAATGTCATGTGACATTGCTTGTTTTCATTATTGATTGTGATAACAGCTAAATTTAAAGTGAGTTTAAAGAATGAATCTGAAGTAATGGTATCTTATTTCAAATTTATAGTAATGGATTTATCTTATTCCTTAAACATGTATGGTGGCTTTTATCACACATCAACCAACAACTAG
Source organism: Rhadinocentrus ornatus (assembly GCA_037177495.1). Lineage (NCBI taxonomy): Eukaryota > Metazoa > Chordata > Actinopteri > Atheriniformes > Melanotaeniidae > Rhadinocentrus > Rhadinocentrus ornatus. Next base: position 7,545,394 of record JBAMHW010000022.1, read on the forward strand.
TTAGCTTAGCTTAGCAAAAAGTCAGAACTGCATATGAAGGTCTGCTTGCTCAATCCATAAACTCTAATACTGGTTTGAGGTCAAGGACAATCCAGCTGTTTCATAAACATTTCAACTCTAAATTTTAACATATAAGGATATTGTCTTTGTCTTTACAAGGTAAAAAAAAAACTATGTACAAATACAACCAAAGATTAACAACAACATCATTATTTTATAAAAACTAAGCCAAAATGCAGGGTGTGGATAACTTAGTTCAGCCCATGATTCAACAGCATGTGGTAACTGTTTTTCTAAGATGTTTTCAGTCTCTCACATTGTTGTGCAGAAGCTTTGGTCCACTCTTCTTAACAAAGTCACTGGAGTTCATGGAGATTTGCAGCATGTGGGTTAAAACAGCTCTCTTACCACAACATTTCAACCAGATTAAGGTCAGTACTTTGACTTTGTTTGCAACACCTTGCTATCTATTTTTATTCTTGTAATATTGCTGCTTTTTTTGTTTGTTTGTTTTTTTCTTTGAGCATGGCATAATCTGACGTTTTGGTGAACTTGCAAGAATTTGGCTTTCCTTCTTGGCTTTCACAGGCAATAAAATCCACCAGAATATCTAAGGATCCCATGTACCCCTATTCACAGGTTATGGCTCAAACTGTTTAATACGACACTATGAGACAGCTTAGCTCCTTCTCCTGAGCTCTGCCAATCAGCTGATTGCTGGTATTTCATGTAGTTTTTCGTCTTATTCAACAAAACAAAAAGAGAAAACCAAATGGAAACAACTGAATTTCCACCATCTATATGAAAATTGAAAGTTTACTTCACAAAATAAATGGAAGAACACCTTTGTTGCCTCTCTGTGGCAGTTATCTACTTACCTGTTGTGGTGTACCACAACCCATCAGTGCACCTGCTACACCAGCCCTGCACATCAACTCCCACAATTTTGGCAGGCGGTCCGACAACCGAATAGACATATGGACACCACCCGTGAAGTCCATCATGGCCTCTGCAGGAGTTCCAGCACTCATGTCAGTGTAGGAACCGCAAACCCTGAAACACATGGACTTAGATATATTTTACAGATGCTGAAGGAGCAGAGATAAAAACCCATGCACGGAATAAGCAGTGTCCTTACTTGGCATATGCTTTCTCCAGCAGAGCAGGCCAGAACTCATTTTGATTTTTGGAGTGAACAAAAATTAATCTGCCATTAATTGTTGGCAGCTTGTCATCAATGACTACATTCACCCAACTTCCAAATCTCCAGAACTGAATATTGAAAAACAAAGAAGATCCAAGTTTAAAAAGAATTCACTGTCACATACATACTTAAGTAAATGTGGTGAAAAGCACACTGCATACACGAGTGAATATGTTTTCTGTTCTTCAGACGTTTATTGTTTAAGGCTCTAATCAAGTCTTTTAGCTTAGCCAATGTGCATCTTTTATTGACAGATCTCCACATCCTCTGCATGGCCATCCTACCCTGAGAGGAGCTCAGTGCTTAGCAAAGCATCTCTGCCAAGATGTTCTGCACTGCAGCAAATAAGCAGCAAGATCTTCTGAGGCCTGGAATTCCATCAGCTGCCTCGTGCTCTTCTGTCTTACATCCCACTTTGTAGCAATAAGTATTATCTATGTTTAATTCTTGATATGATGTTTGTGGAGGTATTTAAATCTGCTAACGTGTTTTACTGGGATCCTGAGGATTTTCTTTTACTGGTATGAACAACAGAAGCAACAACACAAGCAAAGCTTTTCATAAATTTCTGAGTTGCACCAAATCCCTTTATCCGGTTGACGTGAGTTTGACAGAATGTATACAAAACCAGCACAGACAAATGAGAACCTAAAGCAGGTCCAGCACTGATGGTGAGAGGAATGAATGTGTGTGCGCTTATCTTTTAATTAAAATATATAAAATGATAGTAAAAATCCAGACAAAAACAGACATGGCCTGAAGCTGAACAAAGATCTGAAACTGTTTCTTTAGCTCTTGTCAGAAGTTACATTCCAACAACAACCCCAAATATTTCAGTTCCAATTTAATTCCAAATCAGTCCAGATCAGATTTGATAGTTTACGGTCATATTTGCCACTATTATGAATTTGACTTTCATGTGAATGCCACTCAGACAGCTTCTGTACATCAGTCGTATCAACAACAGGAAACGTCAGATTAGACAGGACACACACACACACAAACACAAAAAGGAAGAAACATCTGAAATGGAAGCCATTGCAGCTGCCTGTTATACACAATACCCAGATGTGTTGTTTGTATTTACCCTGAAGTGAAACAGCCCGCAGTAGTTCTCATCAAAAGTTTGTTCAACAGGAACAACTTGCCTGAAAATGTTATTCTGGAAAGTCAGAGCTCCGATAGATGCAAGAAACCAGCAGTTTCCTTAAAACAGAAATTAAGATGTCATCAGAAGATTAGGAGGACACAAGATAAAAATCTGAAGAATTAAGAAGGTTTCCCACCAAGTATTCCTTGACCAAAGTCAAACCTGGAGATTCCTTGGAGGACAAAGGATGGATTAGGAGCAATTCTCTGGAACAGCAGCAAATATAAAGAGTTAAAGAAAACCCATTTAAAGTATTTATGAATATTATTTTAGCTTTGTACAGTTCTTAATGTATATTTGTTCAATGCTCATTAAAAAGCAGTGATATTTCAACACAAGGCAAGTAGATAATATCTCTTGCATGAGATGTCAGATTTTAAAGATACAGTGTGTAAGAATTACTGACATCTAGTGGCAAATACGGGCATAGAAAAAATCTCAAATACCAAGCACTGTTATGAATGAACAGTGGTTGTCAGTGTCCAACATCCTTCCAGACATAAACGTGATTTTATATGTGCGTGGATCCAGTGGTCTCAGGTGCAGCGATGGCTAGACTACAGGTACTTTAAAGGTGTGGCTTACCCTAAACATGCTCTAGCACCTATCAATCAAACAAATTGTTTATCCATTCAGAGAATGTAAAAATGGTGGCTCAAGTATGGCAGCCTCCACGTATGTAGACCCATGAGATATGAATGCCTCAATAAATGAAAATAAACACATAACATTCATTTTAATAAGCAAGTAGGCACCTTTAGAAACAGTTATTTTATATATGACATTTTTCTGTCATTTAAGTTTGATTTTGTTTCACCATTTTAAATGCTTCAAAAATATAATTAAACAAGAAAATTATTGACTCACAGAATATGTAAATTTCTCTCATGCCTGATCAAAGCCTTGAACAGTTTTTAGTTCCTGCTCAGTCAGATTATCTAACCAACACTACATGCTTGGTTAGACATCAGTAAGTTATGCTAACCTGATCTAAACTATTGTTTCACCATTTCAAAGCCCTACCGCTGGCCTCAGCCACTCCACTCGGGCCTGTTCAGAGGGGGTCAGTATGCCCTGGCCAATGGAGCTCTGCTCAGGTGGGAACGAGTCATCGATGAACTTTATCCGTCTGATGACACAGTAGTCCTTGAGCTGCTGGTAATCTTGGCCGAAAAACCTGGTGGGGTTGGTGTTGCTCCCATAACCGTCTTGCTTATGACGGGCCTCCATGATGTTCAGACACACACCGGGGGGAGGCATCGCTGCAGTCTTTCAGCTCTGACTGCAGTCATACAAGTCACAAAAAAATATATACATTAGAGAGTTTAGCATCAAATTGAGGTTGTATTCTAATAGTGTGCTTGTGCCCTAAAGAGTGAAACAAAACATGTTTTGTGTGCTCAAAGCAGGAATATCAAGCAAGTTTATTTTGCAGAAACATGAGTGATAACTGGAGCAGAATAGCATTACTCCAGTTAGAGACAAAGCAACACAAAGAGTTGCACAGAGGAATAAAAGTTGTTTAACGTCAAGTCAGATGTGCCAATAAAATACAAATAAAACACATTGTGTCGCTTTGTCGACTCACTGATTTCACTTCAGAAGTTATAAATTAATATGGTCTCTTCAGTCAAAAAACACCTGTAAGGATTGCCTGGTCTACCTGCAGCAATCAGGACTGCACCCTTTACTGAAACAATATGCAGTTCTAAACTGGGAGTATTATTCTACTCATTTTCTCAAGGAAAAAAATATCTTACCTGACTGGATCAAAAAGAAAAATGTGTGCAGGATTGTTGAGGCTGGATCAAAGAAAAAAGACAGAATGGAGAGGGTTTCAATCCAGGGTGTTTGTCCTTATATTTGGCAACCAGATATGTAAATTACTTTCTTTGTGCTCACCTGCAGCTTAGTCCACCTGTTACTTGTTGGCTAAACAGAGAGAACGACGACGAGAAAGAGGGTTTCACTTTCACAGCAATGACTCTGCACTCAAGTAGATTTTATGACTACACAAGGGTTTTATCTGCTGGGTTTATGGTTTTCTTTTGTATGCATTCATCCTCAGGGTGGAAAATTGGATGTTAATTATTAGTCGGGGTATGAAGTAGTTCCACCTACAGCATTGGCTCCTTACATGATAAAGCCATCTAGCTGTGCCTTGCTGAACCCAGAGTAGAAGTCTGGTTTATGTATCTTTACACAAACTATTGATGCATGTATGTTGGGACTAAATATAGAATATAGTTAATTTATTGCACATGATTTTGTAGACTCCATGTATTTTGCATGCCAATATCTTTTTGTGATAGTTAAATCTAATGGAGAAAGGTAAAGAGTAAATTATTCTCCAAATTAAAATGCATTAAGCTTAATCCATTCATTCTTGACCAACGAAGCTATTTCACCTGAGACCACCCCATTGTGTGTTTAAACAACACATGGAAATACCTTGATGGAAAAATAGTATTTTTTGGAAAAATTTGCTATTGACTATTGCTTTATGGCTCCATTTGGAGGTTAGATTATTGTGCTACAACCAGCACCCAAATGATCACACCTCCCGCTGCCTCAGCAGAGCCACAAACATTCTGAAGGACAGCTCCAACCCCGGCTCTGGTCTGTTTACCCTGCTGCCCTCTGGAAGGCGCTACAGGTGCCTCAAGACCAGAACAAACCGATTC
>JBAMHW010000022.1:7560421-7573251 GCA_037177495.1 Rhadinocentrus ornatus
TTGAGATGCAACCTGTATTTCGCTGCCTTGTACCTGTGACATGCGCAATGACAATAAAGTTGAATCTGAATCTTAAGTACCAGTAAAATTCAAAGCCTATCACACAAGGAGGACTCCCCATTCACCAAATGTAATGGGTATATTCAATTTTTTCATGCAAGAAACAAAACATGTAAATGGTTGTAATACTGATGTGGCAATCTTAACTATTCACAAAAAATACTTTTAACAACCGTTTCTTTTGAACAGAAAATGCCTGTCTTGTAATTTAACTGTCAGAAACAAAATACAACAAAATAGAAAACACAGTAAATCTCCCAATAATTATATCCATTAGTCAAACACTTGAACTTATATTTTACTCACTTTGAATAGAATGGGCCATGTTCAGCTCCTCTAATCCAGTAAAACCACTTCTCAGTGTTGTCAAAATACCATCTGAAAAAGAGATAATAATTTTACAGAAGAACGGTGTCATCCCCGAGTTGTCTAGTTTACTTGTAAAGGAGACTATCTTTACTTATTCCCTAAAAAAGAAGAAAAAAAATTAAATATAATACAGATATAAACACTTCATAGAAATTTTATTTTTTCAAAAGTAAACATGGAAACTGCTGGCACTGATTTTATTATTGCATTTTCCTTTAAATTATTAAGAGCATTTTTTTTTATTAATAATTTGTGGGTTTAATGTTCACAATCCCTTTCTCTAGCAAGTTGAGGGTTTGTAACACATGCAATGATCAGACATAGATATATTGTACTAGAAAAAAAAACAGGACAACTATTCAAAGATTTATGAAGTTTTTTTTTGGGGGGGGGGGGTCGCGTCTTTGGCGACATGACATCAAAAGCATTTTAAATTTGAAACAAAACATGTTTTAATCATAATAACTTTTAATCAGGCATTAGAAGAACACGCTGCTAAATCTAAATAAGCGCAACTTTTTAAAGAAAACGCAGTTGTCGCGCGGTTATTAGCTTACCGCTTTGCTAATTCCCTCCATGTGGCAGTTTACAGCTAAGCTAGCAAAACTGTAAACATTTCACATGTTTGGTAGCGGACAAAGTTAAGATACATTATGGGTTGCAATACATAAACTACTAATAACACCACATTATTTTACGCTACCTTTATAACAGTGGTCGTAAATAAATTTATAGAATATGAACTCATGGTGTCACTTCAATCATTTCGTTAACTTTATCAGTCCTTTACAAGCATTAAACGGAAGCAGAAACTTCAGCTAAAATTGAGCCACTTAAAACGCAAACTCTAAAAACAATCACAAATGCAATATTCATTTCTTTTTTTCTTTTTGTATATTATAAGTAGACTTGCCGTATTTCTTTCAGCGGGATAAGTTGTCTCGGTCAAGCGCACGACAGCGTACAATAAGGAGCACGCAGATGTCTTTGGGTTGTAGGCGGGGTTAGGGGCGTGGTTTGTTCAAGTTTAAAGGTTAGTTTGCGACCTCTGAATTTATTTATTTATTTATTCATTTATTTTAAACTTCAAAGACAGTGTTCATTTAGAGTTGGTTGGAACAGGAGATGTATTAAACATTTCAGGTCCCTGTGTTGTTGTTTTTTTGTGTATTTATTTAATCCCAGTTAGTCCCCCCACCCCCCAATTATTTAACTTTACTTCTACCAAATTGCTGACCATTCTGTATTATCTCAATTTAACCAGCATTGTCTTTTTGCTTGGAAACATTTCACTTGCAACTTTTCACATCATAACACACCTATTTGGAACAATGCAGATATCACAATCAACAATAAATCCCTCTTTTGGCATTTGTAATGTTATTTAATTATTATTATATATAATTATTATAATATTATTATATATAATATAATGTTATTATACTATTAATTTATGTGAATGTCTGTCACATCAATTCAATTCAAATCAAATCAAATCAAACTTCATTTATTAAGCGTTTTTCATGCCGAAGGCAACACAAAGTGCTTTACATGATAAAAAAAAATTTAAAAAAGCAATTCATGCAATAAATTAAAGCAAAACAAAGCAAACCTTCACACACCAAAATAGATAGCAGTTCACACACAGTCGCACGCACACACATGCATTCACATACACCACCCCGCAATTCTCCACAAACATGTTCAAACATGAACTTCTGGCTTGATGCTGTGATGAAACAATATCGTGGGGATCCGTTCACACCAGGAGCCAGTTCAACGACATCGAGAGAGCCCGCCGCCATAGCAACCACCCAGATCAGGGCAGGCTGGGGTCTGCAGTGCAGGACCCCACCACCCAGACAAGGGCGATCACTGCAGCTACAACCCAAGCAGGCAAAACCTCCAGCGTGGAGGATCAGCATGAGGAAAACACTGGAGGTAAGACAAAGATTAAATAAAATAATAAAAATACACATAAAGGATTTCACAAAATAATGTGCTTAAAAAAAGTAATAAAGTTGAATAAAATAAAAATAAAATAAAATTATGTACAATAAATGAAGATCAAATAAATTTCAGTTGAAAGCTAAGCTAAAAAGGTGGGTCTAGAGCCTCTTTTTAAAAACATAAACAGTCTCTGCAGCCCTAAGGTTCTCTGGCAGGCTGTTCTGCAGACGAGGGTCGTAATAATGGAAAGAGGACTTACCATATGTTTTGGTCCTTACTCATGGAACAACTCAGAGCTAGGATGAACAACATTTTAAGAACATTGGGACATTTATGGGCAAAAAGTTTGACTTTTTCTCAATAAATATTGTATTACAGATAAGGTAAAGGTAGTTCACTTTCTAATTATTAACCAGACCAATTCTTTGAATGTTAATGTATTCAAATATACAGACATAAGCTTTTTATTCTAATAATAAGGTTACACCCTTTGTCTTTAATGTGAGAAGATGAAAGCATTATTCCATTTTTGTTCTTTGTGTAAAAGATTTTGGACTAAAACCCTGCTAATAACTTCACAAACTCATTTATTTCTTTAAAAAATTGCAAATAGCACAAACATCTTTCTGTACTTTAAAGATAAAAATAAACTCTTTCCTCAAATATCTTCCCCTGGGCTTAAATAATAATTTAAAAAAATACTAATAAGAGATAAAAAATACAAAGAAAGAATTTTGTGTCTCCTCCACACAGTTTTAGAAAAATAGTTTACATTGTTTTTTGTGTTTTTTCTTTATCTTATATCTAAGTACATATATTGCTGTTGCTGTCATTGACATTTTCCAATGTACCTTTTAACTGTTTATCTTCTGTTTTAATATGTATTATTCTACATATTTTTCAAAAAGATAAGCATTAATAAATTTTTAAAAAGTACACTACTGAGTCATTTGTTGCTGTTAAGGTACAACCAGCTTAAAAAACTAATCCAACCTTTTCCATGTGGTTTACTTTAAATTCCAATGTTTTACCATGTTTAGTTTTAAATGAGTAATTGTCTAGTGGTTTTAAACATACTTTAAAAAAATCAAAATTATTATTTTCTTCTTTAATTGTGTTACTCTGGTTTCAGCTGGCTGCGGCTGTACAGCAGATTTGTACTTTATCTTATGTTGGACTTGTAAATTTCTAGAAATGTATGAGGTTTTCTGTCAATTACACAATTTTAATTTAGGGCCATATTTGTCCAAGCTGTTTGAGAAAGAGAAGACGAGCAGAGTGCAATCCCGAAGCATTACAGATACACATTAACAGTCATCGACCAGCAGATGGGAGTAGTGTCTAACAACTAGTTTCATGCCATTCCTCTGGAGAAGGGATCAGCTTGAGGCCCACTGTCCTGAGGAGTTTAGATGTTTCCCCGCTTGATACAAATTAAAGACTCATTAACAGGCTTGAGCAGAACTTGACAACAAGTTGTTGGAGAACCATTTATTTTAAACCAGGTCTGCTGTGATTCAATTTCAATTCAACTTTATTTGTACAGTGCCAATTTACAATAACGTCATCTCAGGCCACTTTACAGACAAATCAGTTCCAGCCAATTCATTGTGATCTAATCACTATTCATACAAGCTTATTCTAAAACAATAGCCTAGCATTTAAAACCTACAGGACAGGGCCCAAGAGATCCAGAGTTGGTGGCCTCTGTGTTAGAGGCAGCCAAAAGGATTCAAAATATTAATACATTCACCTGACACGTTCAACTGCTTGTTAACATGGATCAGATGGCAGCAGCTCAATGCATTTAGTCTTGTAGACATGGACAACATGACTTCCTGAAGATAAACTGAGCAGAATAGAAAAAAGGGGAAACCGAAGTGACTTTGAACATGGAATGATGTCAGATGGGCTGGTCTGAGTGTTTTTAGAAACTGCTGACCTACTGAGATTTTCATACAAAGCCATCTTTGGGGTTTACAGACAATAATGTGAAGAAGAGAAAATATCCAGCGAGTGGCAGCTGTGTGACTGAAAATGCCTTGTTGATGTCAGAGTAGATAAGACCAAACTGGGAGCCACTCCTGTTCGATGAAAACAGTAAACTGAGGTTACAATATACAGAGATAATAGAAGACTGGAAAAACATTCTGAGTCATTGTAGGGTCAGAATTTGGATTAAACAACATGAAAACATGGATCCATGTTGTCTTGTATCATCAATTCAGGATGGTGATCGTGTAATGATGTAGAGAACATTTTCTTAACACACTCTGGGCCCCTTTGTAACAGCTGAACATTATTTAACCAATTAAAATCGTTCATTTTTCTGGGTTTTATGTTTTAAAAGACTTGTTGTGGAAAAACTATTTAACTGGATTACTTTTACTGGACCCTTGCTGATGTAACAGGCCAGTTTTTTTGCAGGTTCTTCTGCTACTGGAGTACAGTATGGTTTCAAAGATAAATTGCATTTAGTAAAGTTATGTAAAAAATGTTTACCAGGTCTTAAAATAAGGTCATTATAATCTAATTTGGACATGTCACACACTGTTATTATTTACTTAATAAGTCTGAGCCAAAATGCAGAAGCAATGTGTTAAAAGCTAAGTGCACATCATGATTCAGTACCTTGTAGATCAGCCTTTAGCAGCCATAAGTTGAATTAATTGTTTTCTAAATAACATGATCACTTTCTCACATTATTGTGTATTCATTTTGGGTCAATCATGGTAAAAGAGTTAGTTTGGTTATTTTGTTAAATAAATAAATGACTGTGATATGCCATGTGTTGTTCATCTGAGGTTGGTCTTACCTAATTTTATGACCTGGGAAGGAACAGATGACTGTATTGTTGTCAAAAACTTAAAATGAAGATTGAATATACCTTATTTTTCATAAGGCTGAATATACCTTTGATAATAAGACTTTCAAACAAAACAAAAACCCCTCCTCTTTATGAGAAGCTGCTTCACACACTCTCACACACAAACACATCTCCAAAGAGTTACTGTAAAAGATCAAATGCTTTGTGCATCATGGCCACAAAGTTTAGGATGTGGTTTCCAGAAATCTGACCTGTAATATTTGGTAAATCCCAATATTCCTGCCAGTGTTGCTCTGGTAACTAATTATGCAAGACACAAAAACACTCTGTGGAATAAAAAGTATTTGACCTTATGTAACCTCAGAGCTAGTGGAGGTAATTTTTGCCGCAAACATGCTGTAACTTCTGTAACATTCATGTTCTGTTGATGTGAGAAAACAGTGAAGGGGGTTTCAGCATACTTGTTATTGTAAGCATTTCCTGTTAATTTTCATTGGTAAAACTGATCACCCCATACACATTTTTTCTCACCATCCACAGCTGCCACACAAACACACACACGTAGCTGAGAGGAGAATATTTAAGGTTCATGACCCTGTTGCACTTAATAACAGTGAGAGAATGAAGTGCAATACCTTCTTCAGTGACTACAGGTAATGTGTGCAGCCATTTGATTCTTGTCCGAGAGCAATTAAATAATGCACTCTGGCTTTGAAAAATCCCTCTAGCCTTTATCACAAACTGGTTAACTACATGGATTATTATTTTGGGGCTTTCCAACTGGCCTGCAGCTGACTGCTGAGATCAAATTACAGCAGCTTGCGACAGAGTTCAGCACAGGAGGGAAAAACCCCACTCAGTGATAAAAACTCAAGCAATGCCTGTCATCTTACGTCACACCACCTCACACCACCTCACTACAGCCACTTTTACTGGCTAAAACAAAATCAGATGAGATAATAGACCACACCCCTGTAACCTGGGATTTTTTTCCTAAAAGAAAAAGAAATGGAAAAAAAAGAAGAAACAAATTCCAACCAAGCATCTTTAATGTTTAGCTAAATCAAACCACAGAACATTTCAATGATTATACGCACAATTTACAAGCTGATTAATCTGATTATATAAGGCTGACAAAGCAAATAAACAGAATAACTCATAATGTGCATGCAGTTACTAGATGTGATGCCCACACTGTGATGCAATAGATGATGTCTGGATTAAATTATACCAAACCCTTATAGTGTATTCATAATAGTGTATACAATATAAATAATAACAGTTAATGCTCAGGCTTTATCAGTTTTATTATATTAATAGCTAGATTTTAATAATAAATGTTTTTATGCATATAAATATCATTATTATTACCATATATGTATATAGATACTGTATATATTTATATAATATGCTGTTATGCTACAGGAAACTGAAAGAACACTCCCTGGTGTTGCATTAAGGGTCTCCAAGCTTCCACAGCTTAGTTTAATGTTGCTATCAGTGAGGGGGACCTGAGAGGACCTAAGCTGTCCACTGTACTCTTAATGGGTCCTCAAAGTGCACACCCTGGCGCAGCATCGAGTCTGGCAGCTTCCACAGCCTCAATTCATCTGTGCACCAATACATCATGGCTGATTGGCAGTGAAACTCTTATCAAGGCTGAGACAGAAGTCAAAAAAACAGATAAAAAAACAACAAAAAAAAAACATTAAAAATGTGAAACAGTTAAAATCTGACACGCAGTTCTTGCAGCAGTGGTGTGTAGACATGATAACATTAGTGGATTTTAAGAAGTAATGCAAGTTGGAGGAAACTAATAAAAAACATGTTAGCAAGTTTGATCATTAAACCAGCTACAAATCCAACACATTGTTGAGTTACAAAATACGCGATCTTGTATTAATACAGAGGACAAATCTTATGGTAAATATAAATGAATTGAAAGGGAAATTTAAAAAAAAAAGGGTTTGTACAAGATTGGCTTTGTCCAGTACACTGACAATGTAGTAATAAAAGCACACCACTGCTAGAGAAAACAAAGTAAAGCATGAATATGTTTTTAAAGAAATAAAAAGCTCCTCCAAAAGTGTTTTACATTTACATGCTCTGCCAAGCCTAATGGCATGAAAATTAAGACTCTCTAATCAGGCATACTGATCACTGTGACCTCACGAGGGGCTTCTTGGATCACCTTCACAGAGGTGAAGTAGCCTCCGGTCTGACGGCAGCAGCATGTCCTATCAATGAGAACAGAAAAAGTCCTGTTTGCTGAGGAGGGTGGATGTCCATTTATAAGTTGGTGTGAAAGAAATATGCCTGAAAATACCTGAAAATTTTGTCTTTGAATATGAAGCAAAGTGCAATGAGTAATCCTCCGACCAAGAGTGCAATCCAGGCGAGGTTGAATGGCTCATCTACAAACAGACAACATTATAAGGTTTGTTCAGATATAACAAAAAGTGTTAAGAAACATTTTCTTCTAACAGCGGAGTTACAACCTAAAAGAAGATCATCTATTTCCAACTTTCAATAACTATCCAGTGTTGCCTTGTGATGCAAAATCTACTTCCTGTCTTCTGTTTATAGACTGAAATTCATTAGATCATGTGCACTGGGCTTTGCCATACTGACTCAAAGTCAAACAGGAAGTGCAAACTTATGATGAAATCTTGCATTATTGACACCACCCCACTAAAAAAAACAAAAAACAATCATCATGTCTTTTGAAAGAGTTACATCTGATTACATGACTCCTACTTGTTATAATATCTATAGCCCATAACTGATAAGGATTCACTATAATGTAAACTCTACAGTGTGTTCATCTCTACCTTGGACTTGGTTCACGTTGACAGCTTCACAGTTGGCTGTGAGAAGAAGAAATGGAGTTAAGAGAAGATCAGAGACAAGATGGCAGACTTTTAGGACAAAATTTAGACTGATACTCACTACTGCAGTTAGCCGTAAAGTCCAACAGAGTGCCATCCTGTGCATAACAAACAGATTATTGTTGTAGGAGGAAAATATCAAATTTCCTGTCAGGATTTTAACAGTTTTATTTATTTGCCACATAATCAAAGCATTAATACCTTCGAGTACTCTTTATTCAAAACTATGTCAGCAATGCATTGTGAAGAAATCAGAATGTCAGCGGTACTTGACTCCACAGGATCAACTTTATCCATGTTGGTAGCAAATACCCTCTAAAAGAAACACAAAAAGAAAGACTAGTCAGTCATACTAAACAATTAAACCTGTTATTTATGCTGACAAACACATCTAAACAGAATTAAATCAATAACAATATTAGTTTAAAATTGTTCTTTTTTTGTTGTGAGCCAAACCTTTGTCTTGTCATGTCAAATATAGGAAGTAAAAGATGATGGGATGAGTCAAACTTACATCTTGGTTGGCCCACGAGAAGCCAGTGAGGTTCATGTCTTTGACCGGTGGGACCATATAAGTCGTTTGGTTTCCATTCCGAGTGACGTTGCAGGAAAGGCTATGTCCACTGCACAAATGGAGAAAGCCGCCTGGGTACCAAAACACATGTAATATTTTAATAAAAACAACTGTATTACTGCTGAGTTTTTTTTTTTTCCTATCAAATCCCTATCTACATTTTCATAGCGCCATTAAACATGTTAGAAATTCAGAAATTAGCCAATCTGTGATGGTTGAAAGTTAAGGGGTTGAATGTGTTTGTGTTTTTATCTCATGTATAGGTGGGCGCAAACATCCGGGAACTTCACTAAAATCTGGTTATGTGGTTGGTGAAAAGAACAGTGCTGATAGAGCATCAAATTCTGTTTAATATACCGAAAACTTGCATAGTGGTCGCCTGCCATAAACACAATAATAGTGCAGATAAAAAGCAATGGTTCTTTGAGCTGTCTAAGAGACACAAAAGTCCAGAAAGATGCAACAAATGGTTAGTGGCTAGTAAACCTGTTAATGCTGATGTGTCACTGTGGAGTCCCTCAAAAGGTTTGACAATTAGTTTGGATCATTTTGTGACTGGTGAGTAAAACATTTATTATTGTTGTTCTTTATGTATTGATGCCAAACATATCAAACTAGTAGAAAAATGTAAATGCTAGTTTACAATGTTTAGTCTAGGATCTGGTCAGAAATAGTTTACCAGACTCTTTTGGATCCAATAGCTCGGCTAAATTGATATTTTCTGAACATATCACAGATGTTCCACAACTGTTTTATGTATGCAGACGTTTTAAGTTCTGATCATGAAAATAAACGCATCTTTGGATCTTTTTTGACTGCCTGTAAGACGCATTTTACTTATGAATATGCCAAATATATACCAAAATAAAAATGTCAGAATAAGATCTAAATCTGGAATCACAAATTAATGTGTCCTGTTATTAAAACATCCAATGCAGAAAAACAACTCTAGCTAAAAATCTATGCAATGATTTAAGGAAAAGACACAAATCTCACGTGGTAAACTATTTACATACTACGGCTGGTTACAGTAGCAATAACAGACGCCTGCAGCTCCTTCACAGTGTGTTTCCTCCAGAATGCTTCAAGTTTAGGAAGCAAAGTGTTAAAGAATTGATTATGTTTACGTATGTGGCAGCAGATTATTCCATCACAAAGTTTTACTTAGAGAAAACACTGAAACACCTCATTCACCTCCATTTGATTGGAGCACACTTTAACATTGACCCTGGTCGGATTGCAGGGAAGCTTTCACTACTTTCGACTAGTTTGTCGTCGCGTGACTTTCGGGTTCACACACCCCTCGGGAATTTCCCAGTACGCCGAGCTCGCCGTTAAAGACATTAAACGCAAATTTTCTCACATCTATCAAAACAGCCACTATAATTATATAAAAAAAATAATACGACAGCCCACACATTAGTCACACATTATTCACACTGAATACCATATCTAGGCTATGAGTCAGAGTATCTGAGTTTGCGGAAGCTAAATAAAATATTTTCTTTTAGTCACAAAAAGCATTTGGGGGTTATACTTACAGATAAGCACTTTTACAGTCCAAGACATCCTTCCTATTGTCACTTTCTCCGACTACTGAACGAAGATCCCCTACACGCCGACAAACCCTCCCTTTTATTCACAGGAACTGATGTAATCTGTGACGCGGTGGATGATGAAATATAAAGTAAAATATAAGTGAACTTGAATCTCTACGGTAGAAGTGTACATACTGCGGTGATCGCGATCAATACAAGCGAAAAATTACTAATAAAATAAAATCTTTATTTAAGTCAGAATAAATAGCGCCACTACACAAAAAGTCTTCCAGAAATGAGTCTAGAAACTTTTTGATGAGAAGACCAACAGGTGGCACATGTCAAATGGTCTAGATTTAAGGAAATAATCAACTAGTTATTACAACTTAAGTAGTTAGTTTATTATATTTAAAAAAATAAATAAATCACTGTTTAACTTAGCTTCTTTGCTGTCTTATGATATAACATGAGATGAAATCTTCTGCTTCATCTTTTGATGTAGCTTCGTTTCGAGCTTCAAAGCTTTGGAGTATCTTGCAGTTGGCAGGGTAGTGCACAGCCCTCTCTTCGTTAATAGTTCAGCAGGCGGTAATTTGCTTTCGACTGGTGATGCTTGGTAGACAAGTAGTGACAGATATGGATCTGAACTACTGTCACCAGCTTTCTTCGGTAGATGCTTTTGAACTGTGGTTCTCAAAGGGTGTCCCCCCCTAAGAGCACAGGGGGTTCCTGAGGCTTTGAACAATAAGAGCCATTCTGATTAATGTCCACAAATTGTCCTTATTTTAAGAAGAAAAAAAAGTAAGGCTATATATTGTTAATTTAACTTTGGCTTCATCAAAAGACAGAGTTCAGCTAGAATATGTTGTTTATGGTGAGAACCTCACTTTAGAAAGCATTAAACCAAGCATGGTTTCAGCACGGGGTGGGGCAGGGGGTCCCCGAGGAAAATAGGTTGGGGACCACTGCTTTAGAAAACACTTTTTTCAGCTTTTCCATTTGACTGAGCGTACAGAGGACTGGATGTGACATGCCTAAACTCTTACTGCCCTGAAAACGTCTGCCATTTTCTGCTGTTGAAGTAGAGACTATTGTCACTCACCACTGTGGCATGCCATGCCTGGCAAAGATGAGTTTTGTGTGTGAGATAACACTAGTCAGTCATGTGCTTGGCAAAAGCGCCATCTCAGGAAAATTTTAGTATTATTCAAAAACTACCAAGTAATCTCTACCCTTCAGATGGAACAGATTTATTCCTACTTTATGCCATGGTGCTGTTAGTATGTCAGCCACAATCATAGGCTCTTTGGTTTTTTGTTCCTGTATTTGTTCCTTGTATTTTTGTTTCACATTTGTTTGTCAGTCTCTCAATGTCTTTGTTTATTCCTGATATTCCTGAAAAAGAGACAGAAAACTCTCTCTCTCTCTTTCTCTCAATCCCACACCCTTCTTTTACATTTTTTAAGACGGCCTCCATGTATCCTGTGCAGCATGTTCTGCCTCAAGCTTTGTGGAATTACAGTCCTGTCCTGCTTTAAGAACAGTCTGTCAAACAAACTCAGATCACCTCTGATGTGGTGGAATAGTGGGCAGTTTTGCTTCTACTTGAAAGTCCTTTGTGGAGTGCTAAACCCCAAATCCAACAACTGCAAAAATAAAAATAAAAAAAAAGGGGGGGGGGGGGAGCTGTCTCAGTATCCAAATGAAGGAGAACAAAGTACTCACATTGAGTCGTTTTTTTGGCACACTTAACAGATAAAAGTAGGCTTATAAGTTTTGGCACAGAGTCTTCATCAGAGTGTCTTCAATTCTGACAAAGTCAACCACAGATAAGCTGTTGTATTTATTCTGTTTCCTCTCATTCAGGTTGTTTTTTTTTATGATGGCAACCAGTGGCGGTGGTTTGTCTCTAATATAAAGTAGGGCATAAGTCACAGATGTAGCTGTGAAATCTCTCCAGTCCAAACACCAATCCCAGGCACTCCTTTTCAGTTTGAGCATATCCACACTGTCTGTGTCATGGACCTGGATGCATAGGCCTCACCTTCAGCCAGCAACAGTACTGTACCAATGTGATGATTTGAGGTATCTGTTGACATCTTGAACTTTTTTGTCAGGTTGAAAACGATCAACACAGGTGCAGTCGTCAGTGCCTCTTTGAGATTTTGTGACTTGCAATCATGTTTTGCTATCCACTGGAACTAATAAGTTGTGAAATAATTTGCCAATGAAGTCTCCATCCCCATGATTCATAGCACACATGTTTTGTCAGTGGGTGTTCAGTATGGCATATTTTATACTGACTAGATTGAACACCTTGTACTAGTCTCCAAGGAAGACATTTTTTTAACCCCAAATTGGCATGGACAGAAAAACCAGATGAGCATATCATCCACATACACTCCAGCTCAAAAGGTCGAGATGATTCTTAAAGGTAATCTGTGGAAGCAATACTTGTCAGAATATTAAAGGTGTTTGTTAGATACACCTTATGGCGCCCCTGGACACATCATCAGTGATGTAACCTGGGATCACAAGGGGTTTTGTGTCTTTCAACAATCAGACCCCCTCCTCCAGGCGACCCAGCCAGGGCTGATCAGGCCCCAGCTTGTGTCCAGGTAGCG
>JBAMHW010000022.1:7573351-7621870 GCA_037177495.1 Rhadinocentrus ornatus
AGGACAATGTCTGGCCTTAATGTTGTCTTGGCGACCACTTCTGGGAACTTCAACTGCTTCCCCAGGTCAACTTTAAAGTTTCCAATCACGTGCCGTCGCCAACAGGCCAGGGGATGCATTTCGGGGAGCCACTACAGGCTTCTCCCCAGCTCTAACAAAACTGATGGTGTTCCCAACTGGGCGAAGGCTCTTGCTGTGGCTGCAGTATTTACTGCTGGTTTAATCTAGTTTCAACTGCTAGAATTAGTGTGTTGCATTCAGTTTTGTAAAATATCTAGCTCCTGACATTTACGGTGATTTCTTTACACTTGGGTGTTTGGTTGTGCTCACATTTGATGCTTTCATTTAAATCCTTTGGATCCCATGGCAATGGATCTCAAACTCGAGCAGGCCCTCCATGGGGGGCCTAGAGTCATGACAGGGAGGGCACAGCAAGGCAAAATAAAACTTATAGTTTTACACTGTTACCAAATCATGGGCAATTTTGTGAAAGTAACAACGGGCAAACAATAATAAATCAAGAACAGAGATTTCAAGTACCACAAAAAAAAGAAAAGAAAATATGATATCTTGCATCCCTATGACCAGGTAATGGTCAAGTAATGGTAATGGTCAATGGTGGGTAATGAAAACAGACCATATTGTGTTGTATGTTTTAAAAATATTGACTTTTGACAGTGTGAAGCCCATCCATCCATTTTCTGCCGCTCATCCGGAGTCGGGTCGCGGGGGCAGCTGCCTAAGCAGGGAAACCCAGACTTCCCTCTGTCAAAGTCCGCCAGGGTCCCCGCCTTTGGCCGCCGTCCAGCTAACACTGCACCCGACCCCTATGGCCCCTCCTGCAGGTGGTGAGCCCACGGGAGGGGGGCCCATGACACCTTTCGGGCTGAGCCCGACCGAGCCCCATGGGGAAAGGCCCGGCCACCAGCGCTCGCCTCAGTGCCCCACCTCCAGGCCTGGCTCCAGAGGGGGGCCTCTGTGACCCACATCCGGGCAAGGGAAACCTGGGTCCATGGTCACATTATTATTGTCAATGAAATGGGGGCCCTGCTAAAAAAAAAGTTTGGGAACCACTGGACTATGGAGTTAACAGTTACTGTGCTCAGTTTCATTGATGTGGTTAACTCTTCACCAGCTGTAAATCCTCACCGGCTTCATCACCCTGCAAGATTTTATGTGCATAACAGAGAAGATAAGGTGGTGCACTTTTCCCCTTTCAATCTGCATTTGCCTAGACACTCAATACTTGTCTAATGTAGTCTTAAAAGTGCAAGCGTTCTGTTCTTTAATACTAGTTTTATTTTCATTGTTTTAATGTCTGACATGCTAACCAAATTAGCTTGCACGAGTGTCTACAGAGACATCCTCATATGTATGTATAATACATGAACTGCAAACTGCGTAAACATTAGTTGCAAATGTATGTTCAAATGCATACACAAATATCTAAAAATTATGCACACGCACTCACAAAAAATGTCTATTCACAAATTACAAAAAAATTTATATTTTACGCAACTTTATTTTACCTTTACCTAATAAATCTAATAATTTAGTGTTCAAAAAGGCTTCTGTGCATAAAAATCTTTAAATACATGTGCATGAATTGCCTGGGACACACAGACAAGAGACACTGTTTAAGTGACATTGCTGTTTAAGAAATTAGAAGCTACTCATTTTATGAGTTGGGGTTAAATAACTTGTTCCCAGGCAATGTACTTGACAAAAACATTTCCAAGATAAATGATCATTTCATTCAACGAAGGTCAGAAATGTGCAGATTTAAAAGTTGTTTTTAGGCTTTCTGATTCTGCTCTTTCTCTTTCACTCTTTTTTTTCCCCCAGCTTGAACTGTGAAGCAGAGTTTTTGTTTCTGTCTTTATAGTCTGTAGCATGCTGCACGAACATGACAATGATACAAAAGTATTTTCTGGAGTATGTGAGTGACATACACATTCTCTGTATTGTTAAAAATTAAATTTACACTCACCGGCCACTTCATGAAGTACATCTTGCCATTACCAGGTTGGACCCCACCTTCAAAGTCACTTAAATCCTCTTTCATCCTCATTCTGATGCTCAGATTAAAATTCAGCGTCATCTTGTCCATGTCTACATGAATGAATGCATTAGTTGTTGCCATGTGATTGGCTGTTGGATATTTGTGTTAAGTGGCTGGTGAGTGTAAATCTTTTAATAAAGGACTGTTGAATAACTAATGTTTTATAACATCAAGACCAATAAGTGTTCTAGTGAAGAAATGTAAATGGTAAACCCGAACATGTTTATAAGTTTGCTACAGTGTTCTATCAAGTGTCTTTAATTTATCAGTTAAATTATTCTTTATAACCAACAGGGTAATACAAGTTATGACCATAATATCTGCAGCTGACAAGGCTTAGAATTCATTCTATAATATGACTCAATATTCCTATGAAACTGAATGCTAAGAATAGCAGCTGTACATGAAATGCAAGCGCAGCACAGATTTTGATGACAGCGTGGGACTGAACGGTGTTATATTTAGTTTAATGTATCTGGTTATACAACACATACACTGATGGAAAATAAGCATGTATGGATAAAGCTAAACTTTACTCCTTTGATATGAATATAGTACTAACATATCTACGTGTAGAATAGCTGATTAACACTGCAGCTGTAGCATTAGTCTTTGTTAAATTTCTATAGCTTTACAGTACTTAAACATTTAAAAAACTTTGTCGCTTTTACAAACATGAATTATAGATTGGCTTTTCATTTATTTATTTATTTTTTGTGTTTTTTAACTACATTATTGGATTAGAGTTTGACAATAAGACACTTTGGGTTTTACTGAGAGGTGGAGTGGGAGCTATATCAATGAAAAAAAAAAAATCTGCTCATTAAAACGCTTAAAAACATTTAATTTCAGGGGTAAATCCTGTTTTTTTTTATCATTTGCATTTAACTTATCAGCAATTAGATCTTTGAGGTGAACTCAGATAAATAAGGCAAAACATCACTAACAGACTTTCCCAATTTATCATTCATATTTAATTATTAAATAAGTCAGGATTTAACTTCTTGTCTTTGCTGATATGGTGAGAAAAGTTTAAACTAATCCTTTAGTAAAGCTCAATATTAGAGTCAAAGGAAACTTTTAGAATGAACACAACACATAAAACACGTAGATTTTTAATTAAATTTATGTAAATTAAATATATAAACAAATGCCAAAAGTAACTATGGGAACAGTCCCTGGGGAAACAAATAGAAAACTAGAAAAAGTCACTGTAACATAAATTAACTTATGTTGTGAAGAGTGCCCTTATAACACTTCCATCCTCTTGACCCATTCATCTGTTTTACAACTGAGAGTCTAAGAGTTGATGAATGAGGCTTTTATGTTAAACACACTTAAATTTCCTCCAGTTTTCACCTAAAACCAGCTTCCCATAAATCTTGGGAAAAAACACTGTTATCATTACATCAATCAAACAATCCAAGTTTGGATTTATTTACTCAAAGTTGTAAAACTTTTTTCTGGGTTCGAGAGGAAGAATGAATAGAGGCACTGTATGAAAGCATTAAAGAGTTAGATGCTTATTGACGTTAAATTCCCTTACATGAAATGTGTGCTTTAACAGACGGATGAACGCTGAGTGCAAAAATAGATTTTGCAATCAAAAGAAAAATAGGATTGTCACTTTGTTCTCCTCTACTCTCTGACCAACACATATACACACATTTTTAAAGCTTTTGATGCCCCAAAAAAGCATTGAAGCATATAGGTAGTAAACAAACTGTTACAGAAATGGTGAATCAGTTGCCTTCACCAGTAAGTTTTTCTCTCCATCGCCTAGTAAATAAAATAACAACAAACTCAACTCGCATCATAGCTCTCATATCTGTACATTTATATACTGTACAAAAACAGTGAGCAGGTAAACACAGAACAGAACACAATAAGAATACAGAGAGTAACAAACGTGAAGTGACTGCATGTTTTTCATAGAAAAGGGAGAAACTGGTTTGTATTGCTTTGGCCTGTTTGGCGAGCAGTCTGCTCGTGTTGTTCGTCGCTGGTTTTGTGGATGCAGTTGCATCAAAGAGCCACCGAACTGCAGCAGAGAGGACGCAGCAGCAAGGAGACGGTGGGAAACCTTGCTGGTGTCTCTGTTTTACCACAGTTTCTCCTCATCTTTCCCTGGTTTCCCTTCTTGGCAGAGGCTTTAGAATTAGAGGCATTAGAACCCAAAAGTGTCTTTTTGTGCAGTCAAGTCTGTCTCGTCTTGGTCCCATTTGCCCGGGGACAGGCACTCTTCAGCGTTGAAGTCCTGAGGGTTTACCCCAATGTCCAGGACCTGGGGGTTAGTGCGAGACTCAGCGAGTCTGGAGGATAGAAACAGAGAGAAAAGAAAAGAAAAAAATAAGGGAATATGTTTATTTAGGAAGTTTGTTTTCAAAATCAATAATCAGAATTGCTTTTTAAAAAGCTCATGAATAAAGCAGGACATATGGACATAAAAACGAACATTTCTGATGACAAGATCGTGACTGCAAAGAAATAATGAATTTATAATCACACGCAGACATAAAATGATTCCGATAGTGAAGTAATCCCATCACATTGTACACACACAAACGCAGATTTTACACAGTAAACATGTTAGTCCTAAATGTTAACACACCACTTTCATTCAGTGATAGCACATCCAGAATCATGGAACCAACAGAGTGCAAAGCCGATGGATGTGCCATAAAATCATCCTACATTTGTGATGAGGACGTGGACACGGTGGAGGACACGTCAGGTTCTGTGGCTGAAAGCAGGTTAGCAGGTTCTGTGTCCTGCTAACTGTGTCTGACATTGAATTGAAAAAAAGTGCTGAGCTATGTTAATGGTATACACCACTGAAATGCAAAACTACATGTAGTTACTCCAGCTGAACACTGAAATCCACACAGATGAGCAGGCAGGAGTAGTGGGTTGACGAGGGGAGAATGAGGTGGAAATCACGAGATCCAATGAATGATATTGTTACCTGAGTAGGATTCAAAGCTATCCAGACTGCGGCTGGGGGTGCAAAGGAAACATCACAAATCAGGCAACAATTAAACTCTAAACTGCCTGATCATCAAATAAACAGCTGCATCCCAACGCTTAAAACGGACTTACAGAAACTACATCTGAGATTTCGACATCTACAAGGTTGAAGAAGAAAATCGGCCAGCAGATGGCAGCGAAGAGTTAAACAAGAAATCCCTGAAAGCGTTTGCTAATAGGTTTAATGAAAAAATAACAAAAGTATATTTTAAAGAAGTCCCTTTATTTGGACCAGGAACCTGGCTGAAAACAATATTTGCAGCACGTTGAGAGGGACATGCAGCACTGGTGCACATAAACGGATGAAGTTTTCTAAACCAAACTATGTTAGTAGGTCATGATCAGTTAAAATTAATGAATAAAGCAGTCTGCATGCAAGTCTCAAAGCAGCTATCTACCAGAGTTTCTAAAGTCTAATATTGAATAACTCAGAATCCTATGAACAGTTTCCCTGAAGCAAAGCACATGGATAAAAAGCATTTGGATTCGTCGTCTCTAAAAAAAATGTGCTGAATTATTATTTCAATCTTCATGCAAAGCTGCAAACTAAAGCTAAAATATTTTAAAGACGTCATCTCTAATTCAGTGTCAGACAGGCACAGACATCAACCCAGCCTTACGTGCGGCTGCATCTCTGCTCATGTTGTAAGCATCTTCATTAATCACAGAGCTGAAGATCAACCGTGTTAGGGTGTAATTACAATGCGTGCAGGCAAATAATCATTTCATAATGAATCTAAAATGGCCTCTTAGTGTTTGATTAATAAAACTGTGGAGTCTGTTTTCTTGTGCATTGTGGAGTTAAATGAAAACCAGTCAGATTAAATAAATGCACTAATAAAGAGTTGACTAAATCTTTCTGGCAGACCAAAACAAATACATGCCATCTGACAGCAGCCCACCATGGCTAATCTGAGAGCTGCTGATACAGACCTAATTGAAACATTAATCACTTTGAACTGCGGCTACGATTTGATGAGTTTGTTGACTGCACAAAGGTTAGGGAATTAAAATCTATTGGGGATGAAATGCAAATACCAAGCATTTTGTCTCCAAACAGCAACCCCTTTGTTATCACAGGTTTCCCAATTTCATATGAAATCAGTTTGATGGTAACTGGAGCCTAAAAAAGCAGCGTGACCCAGGGCAGGCGCCGACTCTGCCAGGGCCTGCAAACAACAGGCTGCTTCTCTTAGGGTTTGTGAGGGTACTTTCAGAAAAAAAAAAATCCTAATTCACAATCGTTCTCACCTTGAAAAAGCCTCATCCAGACCGTCTTCCAACTCCTGCCAGACAGAACACACACATATATTAGTTGAATATAAAGTTTTTCTTCAGATATGCATACAGTCGCCTTTTGCCTCTTATCAAGCTCATGGTCTTGGAAGGTTAGGCTATTTGCAGCGCCACACCCTCTGTCGCTATGTGACCATTAGATAAGGCCAGTTCTGTTCAATAGGCTATTGTCTACCTCTGTAGTAGAAGCAAAACCATTGAAACCCCATTTTTGAATAGAGCAGGTATGGTATATCAGTGGGTACCATTTAATCAGTGTTTCCTGCACTGCATTCTTTTCACTTTTAATCAACCCTGAACAGCTTGGACCTACTGGCCACCACAACGCGTGTCTTACCCATACGGTATTGTTGTTCTCTGCTGTGTGATTATGCACCGTAAAGGGGTCCGATTCAGTCCGCTTTGTTCCTGAGTGGACCTGCGCTGCGTTGGCTCCCTCTCCTAAATCCAGAAGAGTCCCTGTGGCTACATCTAAAAACATAAAACACACAAACAAGCTAAATTTACTTCATAACATACGATCAGGACCTGAGATTATCAGACATGCACAAACTTATTAAGCGTCTAGAGTTTCTCATCAATTCGACCATCTGTGGATTGTCACTTTGTGATAAGTGAGCATGGAGTAACCCCCTGACTTTCATATCTGACTACTGTGACACCGCTGATCTGTAATAGGATTGGTTTGTAATGGTCTTGCCTGATGATTAATGTGTGTCAACACAATAATCTGTCGAGTAGTGATGTGCTGGTCGGGTTTTTTTTTTAATATCCGCAACTACCGGACCCAATAAAAGAGCCGACCCACCCAGCTCGACCAGCAGGAATATCCCTTAATCCACAACTCAGTCTCAAGCCTTAATCAACTGTAATTCTACAACATACATGCAGCTCAAGACTGATCAGCAGAGCAAAAGTTACCTTGATTATAGCTAGTTTACCTTTAGCTTTATTCTAGCTAGAAAGAATAAACACTGGTAACTGACAACAATTCATTAAAATAACTTCCTGGTATCACCTCAGTATGTGTCAGCTTATCCAGTTGATGGTAACATTTTGGATAGGCAGATTAAAACTGACTCTTTATCTTTATTCTTGAAGTTTTGGAGCGTTTGTCAGACAAAACAAGTAATTTAATGATGTTTAGGCACCTGGGAAATTCTACCCCACCAACCATCATTAAAGGTGACCTTTCTGAAGCAGGCAAAATACAAACCTCAAACAGGAAGTAGGGTTTAAATTATGAGGCCAGAGTAAGACCGTTAAAACTGGAAGAGTTAGAGACATCATGTCTTGTCAATAAAGAGGACTCAACTTTGACAGTCTCTGTCATTTTTTCAGATTTTCCTGTTTAACCCCCCCCTGCCTTTTCCAAACTAAATGCTTAAAAACACAAACACAATTAAAAGAGAATGATGAGAACTTGCAAAAGCACACAACTAAGAAATGAAAAGTCTTACGGTTGCCTGGCTGAATAAAAGTAAAACACTGTTCACAAGGCATGACCTCTGTCTAAAACACCATTGTCTTAGGAAATCTCACAGAATAACACTGACTTCTTTCAGGCTTTTCACATAAACTGGACTGTAATCGTGCTGCCGCAGCATGATCCAACAGCATGATAACAGCTCTCTTATCGGAAAATGTCATGGAAATTACAGATTTGTTTTATTAGACCAAAGAAAAGTAGTCCAGCTTCAAAGTGATTTTTTGATTAAAGAGATCATCATCAGACATAATCACCTTAAAATGTCTTTTCCTGTTCCTTATAAGGAAAATAAAGAGGCAGATCAGCCGACCTGCTGCCTCAATATAGGCCAAAGTTTGACAAGTGGCTGAATATGGGTCCTCACCCCCTGAGGCAATGATTACTGTGACAGAGACGTCGAGAAGGATGTGATGATGGGTGACATGACTCACCTCCTCCCTTCAGGCTGCCCAGACTGGCCGAGCTGTCCGACTGAGAGTTGCTGGCTCCTTCCCCATCTGAACCTGTCTTTACTCGCTTCTCTTTCTCTGTGAACAACAACAAGGTGCAGAAGAGAAGAAAAAGAAAGGGGGAAAAAAAGAGCCTTCAGAGGGTGTGATCTGTGACTCTGGAACTTGTAAGAACAGAGGGAGTGCGCTTGCGGGGCATTGCTCAGAGAACTTTTTTTCTAGCAGCGGAAAATGTGGGTATTAACTGATTCACCGACCAAACATAAAATGTTGGCAAACAAATCAGCAGCAGTACATTGGCAGAGAAGGTTAAGGCCATTTCACAAGCCATGAAACCTATACAGGAGAGGGTTCAAAGACTAAAACACATTCATACAGTTAAGAGCTGCATTTAAACGTTCATCTGGGTCACATGGATCACTTTGATAGAGAGCTTTCCTCACTGTTTTGTTCAAACAATTTTCTACAAAGTGCGAGTGACAACAGCTGTCATTAGACATCCTGCACAACAAACGCAGTGCACAAGAGCAGATTTAGGGCCTGCTTTTAATCAGGATTTTTCAGATTCGTTCCTCTGAACTGCACTGATAGCTAAAGTCAATCTGGGAACATTTCTTCAACAGAGTGGAACTAAGACTAATTCATTAATCATCCACAACAGACTTCCAGAAAGAAACTGGGCTCTTCCTAAGAAGGAGCCTTACAGTGATGTTGTACAACATTTCCCATGTAGAATTTATGATGGTACTGGATGTTCTTCTTTTATCCATTCATCATTTTCTAAACAGCTTAGTCCAATTCAGGGTCGCGGGGAAGCTGGAGCCTATCCCAGCCATTAGCAAGTGAGCAGGTACACCCTGGACAGGTCACCAGACCATCACAGGGCCAATACAGAGAGATAAAACCATTTATGCTTGCACTCATTCCTAGGGAAAATTTGGAGTAACTGCTTAAACTAATATACATGTCTTTGGCTAGTGGGAAGAACCCAGAGTACGAGGAGATTAAGGAGTACCTTACCATGAATACTCGGGGAGAACATGCAAACTCCACACAGAAAGGCCACTGTTCGAACCTCCCCAGCCGAGGTCACTAGGGTCACTTATGTGCCCAACATGTACAGGAAAAAATAATTATACATGTAATATCACATGGTATGTATTCACTGTAATGAATATTGTAAAATAATGAACTTTGGCAGATTTTCTCAGTGAGGCGTCCCCCAACTACAGCTAATTCCGGATCTATCTTGCATCCTTCATGTATTCTGAGCTTTTCTATCCAGTAAGTCAGTCCAGTGTTGACTCATGTTTAATCTCTTGCTCTGTCCCTTACAGTCCTTGTTTTCCAACCTTCCTCAGATATTCTCTTGCATTTCTTTGACAAATCAGCCACAGCGCGTAATGAAAACAGCAGGTGTGTTGATATCCAGCTTCTAGCAAGTAATGCAGTGCCATAGAGTAAAATGCTGCTAATTGACGCAGCATCTTGGGGAAAAAAATGCCTCGGGATGCTCCTGGGCAACAACAGCTCCAAGAATGTATATAATAAATGTCAGTGTGCCATCAAAATGAGTCAGAAACACTTATTTTTAAAAGGTCTAAAAAATACTTGGTGCTACTTTAAAGCTTGAAAGTAAGTTCAAGCAGGATCATTACTGCTGCAGGTCTCATCATGAGGACATCAGTTTCAGCAAAGATTACAAGTGTTTTGTATATATTTTAATAAGTGTATCATCCTCAAGCATCTCTCATCAAATTAACAGCCATTCCTAAATAAGTAATTTCCTAATTCTGGCTAAAATAAGGAAATCTCCTGGATTGATGTGTTAGATTATAAAAGTAAGGGGAAACATGCATCATTCTGACATTGTTTAGCTTGTTAGGAGCAATTTTCACTCCTTTACTGGAATTCCTATAAACTCATATTTTGTAATAGGGAAGGACCGATATGAAACATCCTCCTGACATCACTTCGACTTTGCAAACTGCTTTTCGCGCATCTTCTTTTGACACCGTGAATTACCACACAGCTGACATTGCTTCTAGCTTCAGTTACATCCCACAATGTAGTACTGCATCACTGTCACATGTACAAACATGGCTGCATGGCCAAGCCCCCCTTCTCCTCCTAACACATGTACAGAAACAGCAATTGGACAAAAATAAATATCGGCTGTTCATATCAGCCCTGTTGTTTTATATCGGACCGATACCGATGTGTTAAAAGATGCCGATACTGATATTAACACCGCTATATCATGCATCCCTATTTTATAATGACCAGTCTACTCAGAGTGCACATTTCTCGTGGAACAGAAGTTATGCAGATGCTTGAACAATTCAAGAATTCATGTAAAAAAAAAAAAAAAGAAAAAAAAAAAGAAGAGATCAGACCAGATTGTTTGTGTTACTGTGACAAACCCTCTGAGGTTTGATACTACCCACTCCAAGTCAGGCTTTCTTTACTGAGGCTGGAGATGAAATGTCCAATTTTTATCAATCCTTAAAAGAACTGCTTTTAGCAGAAATATATATTTTATATCACCACTATCCCTGATCTGAAATCAACTTTCCCATAAGTCCTGGTTGCTTAGTGATGGCAGAGCAACAAAAAATCTCTCCAGGCACCTGATATAAGTGAAGTCTTCTGCTTCTCATAAACATGCAACCAGTGCAAAGTTATACCAGCCCACAGCTCGCTGGAGAGTTTACAGTGAATATTTTATCAGCACAGTTTTAAGAACAGAGATGGTAGCTGTAATACAGAGAGGAATGTGGGTCAGAGCACGTGAGGGGTATAGAGGAAAACCGCAGTGGGTGGTGGAAGTAGAGTTTCAAGCAAACTAGACAGACATACATACCACCTTCCTGCCAACGTCCTTGTTTTGTTTTTTTAAACTTTAATGAAACAGACTCAGAAGGGTTTTCTCCTCTCACTAATACTCTCCTTATTTATGGTAAATGGTCTGTACTTATATAGCGCTTTTACCCAAAGCGCTTTACATGTACTTCACATTCACCCATACACACACACACTGATGGCGGAAGCTGCCATGCAAGGCGCTCAAACACGACCCATCAGGAGCATTTAGAGGTTCAGCGTCCTACTCAGGGACACCTCAACATAATCTCTCCGGGTCAAACCAGCAACCCTTAGGTTTACAAGACGACCACTCTACCCACTGAGCCATGCCGCCACAGTGTGTAACAGAAACACCTGTATGTCTTGAAATGGAAAATAAATCTTCCTCCACCATACACAAGCAAAGAGTCAACTCGTTAAATTTAAATACACTGATTGCTTTGGCTTCTAACAAATCCCAAGGATGAGAAGAGTTGTGAGAGAAGGAGAAATGAGTGTTCTGAAAAGAAAAAAAACAAGAGTGAGATTAGAAAATATGAAGGCTTTCTGCACTTAATTGCTGTTTTTAATATTCAACTCAGACATACATTTAAAAAGCGCATGAAGAGGCGTGAGGCGAGAAATCCGTGGCCTTGATCTTTAGGGCGTAGAAAAGAAAAAAAATCCTTCCTTAAAATGGAAATTTACCCACACTAAAATGTTTCAAAACAACATGGCAGAAGAAGCGGAAGGAGCAGAAATGTTGCAAGAAAGAAAAAGGTGGCAGAAATTTTCATTCAGAGCGAGCGTGCATCTCTAAAGGACTGAATAAATAACCGCATTGGTGTGAGACAGGATCAATGGCACTGACATTGAATCTGACAGGGGGGCTGAGCTCCCACTGACACATGCACACAATCATTTTCTTTTCTCTCCGACACACTCGCCATCCCAACACCCCTCCATGCCCCGCTTTTCATGCTTTCTTACCCCCATCCCCCCTCTGTTGCTCCCCTCTTGTCCACCCTTTATAAGCAGAAGCAAGTCCTGGAAAAAGGATGGAGAGCGAGTGAGAGAAGAAAATAACGATAAGGCAGCAGGTGCCAAACTAAGCAGGGAGTAAATGGATAATCACTAAATCTAAAGACCACCACAAAGCAGCACGCCTGTAAAAAAAAAAAGGGGAAAGATGGTGGGGGAGGTGGAAATGCAGAAACTAATACTATGTGGCAGGAAGTCCTCATTTACACTGGGGTCATACATCCAGTAAATGACATGCATGTTCTGCTGAGCTGTTCGGAATACTGAGCTACCTGTGTGTGACACCATCCTTACACAGCAGTTTGCTTGCCTGCTGTGTTCACAGTTGTGCCTTGATACACACGCACATTTGCTCATTTCTATTAACAAACTCAAACAGATTTAGAGTGTCTTGTGACTGATAGAAACAGAAACATATGAATATAAATTCACAGGCCACTTTATTAAGTACACCTTTTCAATTGCTTGTTAACACGAATAGCTAATCAGCCAATCACATGGTAGCATCTCAGTCCATTTAGACATGCAGACATAGAGAAGACGAACTGCTTCAAACAGAGTACCAGAATGATGAAGAAAGAGGATTTAAGATAATTTAAAAGTGGTATGGCTGTAGGTGCCAGACGGGCTGGTTGGAGTGTTGTACAAACTGCTAATACTGGGATTTTCACACACCACCATTTCTTTACAGAGAATGGACTGAAAAAGAAAAAATATCCAATGAACAGTTGTCTGGATTTAAAGAACTTAAAGAGGAGAATGGGCAGACTAGTTGGAGATGCTAGAAAGGCAACAGTAATTCAACTAATTCCTGGTTACAACCAAGGTATGAAGAATAGCATCTCTGAAAACACAACACATCCAACCTTGGAGTGGATGGACTACAGCAGCAGAAGACCGCATTGGGTGCCTCCTGTCAACTAAGAACAGGAAACTGAGGCTACAATTCACGACTCACCAATAGAAGATGGAAAAATCTTGTCTGGTCTTGATTTCAGCTGAAACATTTAGATTGAAAGGTCAAAATTGGATTAAACATGAAAGCATGGATGTACCTGCCTTTTATCAACAGTCCAGTTTGGTGGTGGTACACTGGGTAGGGAATACTTTCTTGGGGCATTCTGAGCCATTTATTACGAACTTTAAGTATCATTCTATCTACCCAGCATCTGATGGCTACTTCCAGCAGGATAATGCAACATCACAAAGCTGAAATCATCTCCATCTGGTTTCTTGAACATGATAATAAATTCACTGTACTCCAACGGCCTCCACAGTCACCACATCTCAATCCAATAGAGCACGTTTGGTATGTGGTTGAACAGGAGATTCTTATCATTGACGTGAAGCCGACAAATCTGCAGCAACTGTGTGATGCTATCATGTCAATAGGGAGCCAAATCTCAGGAATGTTTCCGACACCTGAATCTATGTAATGAAGAATTAAAGCAGTTCTGAAGACAAAAGAGGAGTCTAATCTGGTACTAGCAAAGTGGACCTAATAAATAAAGGGACCAGTGAGTGTATAAGGAATGTTTGTCTGCACTAAAAAGATCAAACAAACTCATCTTAGTACTAACATCTTAGTAAAGACAACAGAAAATTTACTTCAGTGAGGTCACATCTGCAACAGGATAGTCTTAATTCCTCCCAATCCTTCTCTGTTTAAAAGCCTTCATGAGCGTTGGAGGTGGTTGTAATAAAGATGCATCAATAAACTGAAACAGGTCTCTCCGTGCGAATTTAACCACTGTGGGTGGAATCAATGTAGACTTAGCTGTGTGTGTGTGTGTGTGTGTGTGTAAACAGCAACTAGCCACACAGTTGTTCCGGATTTCACATGACCTCTCAATAGTGTGTCAGGGCCAAGAACAGGCAGACAAGAGAACTTATGCTTGTTTATTGACAGGCAAACCTCAGAATTAAAAGGCAAAACAAGGAAAATAAAAGGATGAGTACAGTATAAGGGGAAAACAGCATCAGTGAGGAGGGGGAGACAAAAAAAGAGGGGAGCGTTTTCACTCATCCTTCACACTTGTGTTGTCGGGGGCAATGGTGCATACCTTCTTTGGCAGCCTGCCAGAACTCAAATGCCACTCTGAAAGCCTGAGCCACTGTTAAGGTTACCGCCTGGGCCTGTTGGGAGGAAGGCAAAGAGACAGAGCAGAGTGAGAGAAGAATGATACACACATGCATCTCATCAAAAGGAAGGAAGATCCAGGAGGGCCGAGGAGCTATTACTGCGACGCAAACAGGAACAGACCACAAACACATGAGGTTTCCTCAGTTACTTAAAGAGAGGCA
The DNA here is from genome assembly GCA_037177495.1 of Rhadinocentrus ornatus. Lineage (NCBI taxonomy): Eukaryota > Metazoa > Chordata > Actinopteri > Atheriniformes > Melanotaeniidae > Rhadinocentrus > Rhadinocentrus ornatus. Next base: position 7,587,864 of record JBAMHW010000022.1, read on the forward strand.
AAAAAAACAAACAAGTGGACTCCATGAAGCTGTTTATGTAACTGGGAGGATACGTGGCCCTTTGGCCACAACTAAATTAGTAAGGGGAAGGAAGAGGGAGTGGCTCACTTGTTCAGAAAACCTCCAGGGATGCGAGAATGCCAGGAAAGGAATCACAGCCTCCTCGACCTTCGTGCTCTTACTTCTTTCTTTCTCTTGACTTAAGCATGTAGTCATCCTCAGGTCTACATGCACTACACTCATACACTACACGAAGCGCAAGCTGAACATAATACCCAAATAAAGAACTGTTGCTATTTGTGGCTATAGTCTCAAGTTTATTAAATAACCAATGGTATTTAAAGAATTGTTTAATATTTTGGGAATCAATCCCTTAGTAAAAGTCTTCTCTCTCAGCACTACTAGAGCTAGTTCCTGTTTATATTTACAACCCTATCTACGTTATTTCCTGTGCACCACACATGAAATATGTGGTGTAACTGCACCTAAAGTGGGTGTTGGTGGGATGTTTTGTTACTTTCACAAAGAGCTTTTCAGTCTTAACACTAAAAGTAGGTCAGTGAAAAAGCTATTCATTTATTTTACATTTTGATCCCACAAACTTTATGTGTGCGCATCTAGGAGGCACATAACTACACAATCTTAATTACTTACCATTTTTCTCTTGGAGCAGAGAAAGGCATGGCACTCTAGAGTCTCATTGTGTTGGCTCTGGACGATGTAGGCAAACACTTTGTCGTGCATCTTGTCTGCAGTGCAGTATGATATTCTGAAACAGACAGACTTTAATAAAAACCTTAATTCTTTGAATACCTATTCCAGACAAAGAAGGACTATAGGAATTTTATCTGCATTAACCCCTAAGCTTATAAGCAATCTGATTTAAAACTACTTATAGCAATTTATTTATTTAAAAAAACCTCACATTCTTAAAACCAGCTGCACTCAAAATCTCACTACTGAAAACAACAAATACACACCGGCTGTGAAGATGCACAACTGAGCAATGTTACCAATTTGAATGCAACAAGCTCGTGACCATAGGTGAGGGTAGGAACGTAGATCGACCAGTACATCGAGAGATTTGCCTGTTGGCTCAGCTCCCTCTTTACCACGACAGACCGATGCAGCGTCCGCATTACTGCAGACGCCGCACCGATCCGCCTGTTAATCTCCCGCTCCATCCTTTCCTCACTCGTGAACAAGAGCCCGAGATATTTGAACTCCTCCACTTGGGGCAGGACCTCATTCCCAACTTGGAGAAAACCCTCCACCCTTTTCCGGCTGAGGACCATGGACTCGGATTTGGAAGTGCTGATTCTTATCTGAGCCACATCACACCCGGCTGCGAATCGTTCCAGTGAGAGCTGAAGATCACGGCCTGACGGAGCCAGCAGAACCACATCATCCACAAAGAGCAGAAACCCAATCCTGAAGCCTCCAAACCGGATCCCCTAAACACCTCAGATGCACCTAGAAAATCTGTCCATAAAAGTTATGGACAGAATCGTGATAAACAGCAGCTTTGGGGGAGTCCAACCTTCACTGGAAACAAATCTGATTTACTGCCGACAATGCAGACTAAGAGAAAAGGTTTTTCTGAAAATAAGTATCACTGCAGCTGAAGCAGTTAGAGGCGTTTAAACTTTGGAGTTAAACCCAAAGTTTTCATTTGATGTTTAAAACACAAGGACAGTTATTTAAAAAAAACAAAAAACAGAATATTTGTTTTCCACACTTGGAAGGCAAAGAGGTTTTTTGTTATTTATGGGGTTATTTTTGCAAATTTTAAACAAAGACATGATCTTTTTAGATTCCACATGGCTTGCGTGTTGCTTCTTCTTGCATTAAAGCAACACAGAGATGGCTGTGTGCATGTCCATGGGCATGTTGCAAACAAGAACTGCCAACAGCTCCATCCAAATACTTCTAATGGGACCCGTCAATATGTAAACCAAAAAGTAGAAATTACAAAAAAAGAGTTAGATAGCTCAACTAACTTCATTGATGGAAAATTGATCCACCATTCTGAATATGACCTTTAGGAAAACCTTGCTAAACTTAAGTTTACAAAAGAAGCCAAAATATTGACCTTCTGTTGAACAGATACTTGGTGTGTGTTCAGGAAGTTCTCCTTGTCTTGCAAAGACAGGAAACAGGTGTCTTCTGGTAACAAAACTTTGAGGGAATTATTTAACATAAGGCAAGTCATCCTTAGAAAAATGATGGAAAGTCCCTTCTCTCCTTGATAACGCAGACACATAAAAAGTGGAATTTTAGAAAAGGGATTTGAGCTCGTCTCATATTCTCTAAGCCAATGGATGTCAGACAATAAGACAGGCTGTCACAGGCAAGGGTAAATCTAGGAGACATTTACTAGAGAAGACAAATGTGTGAGTGTGTGACACCTGAGGTAAAAGCTCAGACATACAGCTGTTGTAGTACTCCCAAAAGAGCTGAGATTAATGAGACATACTGCTGATAGACCGACTACTCTTGTTCTCTCACACAGATACAGAAACACTTTGCTGCCTCAGAGAATCGCACGTCCGAGCAGTGATAAATGAGTGAAGGAGGAGAATAATAACTTCTGTTTTAGTGTGGGTGATCAGGACGAGCAAAGCGTTTTAAATTGGGCGGCCTCCGCTGCCCGAGGAGCTGGACGAGGAAGACTGACCTGTATATGGAGATATTTTCTATTAGCTGGTTCGAGGCACCGTCGTAAAGGATGATCCCACGAGGAGAGACTGATAACGTGACTTTCTGTAGTTTTTTTCCGCTGGCTTTGGCCTGGAAAAAGAAAGAATGAAGACCACAGAAACAAAGGAGAGAAAGAGAGAGAGAGAAAAGAAATCAGCCTTTTTAAATGTCAGTTTTGTATGTGAATTACAACTTTACTAAACTGTAATCAGACCAGACAATCGAAAGCCACAAATTCAAGTCCAATCAAGGACAGACGAAACATGCTGCTAACAAAAAAGTCACAACAATATTAAAGATGAAAGAAAATTTTAAAGAACATTCCCACAATGTGTTCGGCTCTACTTTAACAAGTAAACCCTTCACAATAAAATTACAAATTCTAGAAAACATACCCTATTCGTAAGCACAATATCCTTTTTTTTTTTTTTTTTTTAAATAAGGACTTGAAAGGCAGCTAACAGATTAGGCTAAATCAGAATTTCCCTCTTCATACATCACCATGTCCCAAGTCCCACCATTGTGCTGCCGCTAACTTCATTAGCCATGGAGCTGCCAGATCCAATAACATTAAGCCTTTTCTGCCATGATAAAGCTGGCTGAGCCATACACCGAGTAACAGTGTCCATGCTAATTGCATCCTCTTCTAAAATGTCAACCTGAGCCTTGGGTGTGGGTGTGGGGCGGGTGGGGATGAACAGTCACAATTCACCGAGGTGTCAGTCAGGTCATAAAAAAAGAGAAAACTGGATGACTTTAAGTGGCAGAGTTGATGATGTGGGGAAAATATTATAAATGCCTGACAGAAACTCATTTTATGGGGGAGATTATTTTAATAGAGACACATTAAGAAGAGATTTGGCTGCACTGTGTTTAAGTATGTGTATTGTCACTCACCGTAGCTACTATCCTCTTGACAGCTGCTGCAGACATCTCCTCACCTTTAGGCTGCTCAACCATTGTGACCCCGAGGTACTTGAGATGGAACACCATGCCCTCCAGCAGGGTCTCTCTTGTGTCCGTCCAGTTCTCTGGAAGCTCTGAAAGACGGGATACACACCGGTGACACTTCTGCTCACCATAGCCTGACATGTTCTAACGCTTCAGTCTGCTAGTTGGATGTTGACTACAACAACCGCCATTTGGTCATTATTTATATTCTTCCAATTAACCGTTTCACAGTGGCAGAAATACATTTTTCATACATGTATTCCAGTAACTTGGATAATTCCTGTATCTCTCTGGGGACTGGGAAAAGAGACAGACTAAAACAACGGCTGTGTAAAATATTAGCCAGACAGCTATGGTTAGTTATGGTCACATTCCCATACCAACTCTGGGAAATAAAATTACCAGTCTTTAAAGGACAAAGATTTAAACTGTGTATCAGAAAGTTGTTCGGACAGTTGGAATCCTAATTCACTGCTCAAACATTTATTTAGCGTAAAGATAATTTCTGTCGTACAAAGAGCAAGAATTTCTAATTGTAAGGCAATGGACTAAAATATTTTTTAATCTTATTTTTAAATGAAATGGGATTAAATAAATGACATAAAAACACTTAATTCATTCTTAAAGGAAAATTGCAATGATGTAATATCACGCCCCCCAATTAGAAATCATTAATAATCGTTTGACTGTCAGTCAGTTATTGTTCCGGAGGGTGATGGCTTCTGGGAGAAATGACCTTTGAACACATTAATGTTTTCTTACTGTGATGTGTAGACGATGTGAAGAATTATCCATTATGTTCAGCATTCTTCTCAGTACAATCAGCTCTAGAGGCTTCAGGTCAGTCCCCAACACAGAACCTTGATTATTTTGTTCAGTTTCTTTAAGTCTCTGGATCTGATGCTGCTAGTCTAACAGATAGCTTTCCACAACAGATGTATAGAAAATATGCAACATCTTGGTGCACAGTGAAGAATCTCAGCTTCCCTAAGAAGTAGAGTCTGCTTTGTCCCTTCTTCTAGTCGTTTCTGTCGCATTTCCAGTCTAGTCTGTCAGGCTAAACTCTCAGGTATTTGTCGTCCTCCACTTCTTCTTCCAGAATAACACTGCAATATTATTGTTTTCATCCACATTAAAATTGTGTGGCTAAATACATAAACAGGTGAAAAATATGAAGCACTAAGGAATTTCTTTTTAAATTACCTCTTTATTTTGCACATTTGTCTCTTCTGCTACTGTTGCAATTTGGGTAAATAAGTGTATCTAATCTGGTCATACCCATGATAAAGCACTGTCTCCTTCAATTTAAGCTATTACTTTCCTTTTATCCCTCCTTATAGCATGCTTATTAATCATCATAACTACAACTAAACTACATTTAAGGGCAGTAGACAACAGCTGCAATAGTAAACAGTAATTTAAGTTTATACCAAAAACTGGTTACTCTTCCCCAATTTTCCTCTGTTCCCTTACTATCCTGCCAACAGTTGCAAGTAAGGTCATTAACAAAAGACAGCTTAAGATCTCATTATTTCAGGATGAAGACAGCCATGAGCGTGTGATCGTGCAGAAACTACTGGAACTAATGTTTGAATTGCAGTCGGAAAAATGAACTCCACATGAGGTCTTGAACATTTAGCAACAGTCAAACGGAGCTAAATCAAATTAATTAGTTGCATAAACAGTGGGAGCAACATGGAAGCTCACACAAGTCGACAACTGCTTCGTCAGTACTCAAGCCATTTGCTTCAACACAATAATAAACATCCCAACTTCTTCTTAAAGCCTATAAAGGGGTTTATGGACTTGCAGCTGTTTGGTGTGATTGAGTGTGGGGCAGAGGGAATCCATCAGCAAACATCAGTGTTTTTATACAAGAAGGTGTGCAGCCAGGTGTGATTGGTGAGTGGTACTTTCCACAGATGTTTTATATTTGCTCTGAATACTTGCTATGAATTTTTCTTTTTATCAAGTAAATTATCAGCTGATGACGTGATGTTTATAAATAAAACTGAATAATCTACTAAGGTTGTGAGTGCTTCCATTTTCTAAGTTGATGCCGTTTTTCTTTGCAATCCTTAACAATCTCAGTTTATTATGGCTTCAATTTATACCAAGTCCAATTTGTATTTATAAACTTCAATTTGTTTAAATGGATAAAAATAAACGCTGCATAACAAATGTATTGCATTTAAAAACTTGAACAACCCATCTTTTCACAGACAAATGCATAAAAATATTCCCATCTAAAAAAGCCATTACTTGGTTAAATTAAGGATATTTTTAAAGCTCTCTGCATTTTTTGTGAATACTGTGACTCTACTTAAGACACCATGTCATTTAGAGAACATAAACCATTTAGAAAGCAGCAGATTCTAACTTATAAGAGTCCTTTCTTCTAGAGCCAAACCAAGCCAACTGTGAGAGGTTTTAATGGCCTAAATGCAGCTGTGACCAAACCCACACTTAAGTAACGAGTGAGTCTTACAGAGTGAACGCCCACTCGTGGGTCAAGGTCTTTGGGCTCCTCAGTGTTAGGAACAGATCTGGTTGTCCTCTTCTGATCCTGCAGTTACATTAGTGCCTGGATAAGTACCACGCTTACTGTAATAGTATCTGTGGTGGGGAATCACTTGCTTCCATTCATGATCTAAATTAGGTTAACAAGTGCACTAGAAATATCCATTATGAGTAGCCACTCAAGACATTCACACAATTAAGACGCTCACCCTGCGCTAACATAGCATCTCCAACATTTAGTGTTTGCAAAAGAAACCTCCAGATATGTTCAGTGTTGACTAAAAGGAAACACTGTTGGACAGGTGTACTTTGAAAATACCTTGTGTAGTCTACAGCTTAGTCTGGATGTCAATCACACAATACACACAGCTGAAGATACAAGTTTGTGATGGTCCAGGAGGAGTTTGAAAAGCGAGGCCCTGTGCTTCAGCAGCTCAAACTAATGCTAGAAAGACGTCAGTCTCTGGGGTTGACCAGCGGTTCACCCTGACTGCACTGACGTAATATTCACCACATACGAAGAGAATTAATTCTGGCTGGCTGAAAACATACGAAAAAGCGGAGACTTGTAGTCCAGTTCTTCAAAAACTGACATGTCAGTTCAAAAGAACAACTTGGAAACTGGTGCTATTTTTAGACTGGTGCATGCACCCAGAGTTCTGCTTTGTGTGCAGTGATGATGCACTTTTAAATTGGTAACATTTGCATTTGCAACGATCTCAACCCCACCCACCAGTACCACCCCCACCCCCACCAGAGCAGCACTCTGCAGCTGCAGTGATGATTACAGCAAACTTCAAAGCTTTTATACTTGTGGTTTAGCTCTGGCTGGATGCTGCTTGCCTGGCTGAGACAGCCTGTAAATAAGCTGGTGAGAACAGGTGACAGAGAACTGATATTTACCTCAGCATTGCCCAAATACCTGTTAGTTCAATCCCATCCCCTTCCAGTCAGCAAATAGTAGAAAGCATTAGATGAGTGAGGTCTTCCAAAAAGCTTCTTCAAGTTTCCACAAGACATTTACAGAAACTTTTACCACAGTGCATTAACACACAAGCCAGAGGAGGCAAACGTTTTAATGTGAAACAGTCAAAGCACCTGTACCACTCGGTTGAATACCCAGCCCACAAAGTAAAAAGTAGTTTAAGAAGGCATTTAGAAAATGTAATGCCACAAACGAACTAGAAAACATGAGAGAGAGAGAGCGAGCGAGAGAGAGAGAGAGCGAGCGAGCGAGCGAGCGAGAGCGAGAGAGAGAGAGAAAACTAACAGAAGTCATAATAAACAGTTTATTTACTGCTGTTATCACCACTTTGTATGTGCAGGGACCCATGCTGGGTTAGGAATTTGAACCTGGTGAAGTTCCTCCAGTTTCCAAGTTGTAAATCCAACTTAAGAGCTTGTTCCAGTTGGGTCAAAAATTCAGACCTTTGAGTTCAAGTGAAACTCACCATTAGCCTTATAAAAGATGTCGGAAGGCATCTAGTGTTTTAGTGGAAAGCAAGACTCTTCTCTGATGGTTCATCTTACAGATTCAGTCAGATTTAAGTCATTAAAATGCAGCAACAGAAGATGACTCAACTTGTGGCATTGTGTCATACATGGACACAATGCCAACACATTGTTAACTTATGTTGAGATTTGTTGTTTACACCCACTGATGTAGCAGTCTGCAGTATTTACCCATTACATTTTAGCATCCACTTGGCTCACTTGAAAGGCAGTGCTAAAATACAAATCAGTTGTACTTCCTGGGATGGATTAATAGATGAATGTACCCTTCAATGAAAAAGCCCTATTATATGTGCAATATTAACATAAAACCCTTAAGTACTTAAAGACGCTTCGTGGAATATCATAAGCTTTTTTCAGTTATTTCCCTCAATTTGTGTTTGTATTCATTTGTAAAACAGCCCCCCCCCCAAAAAAAAAAACAACAACAAACAAGTGTGAGATTGTATCTCTAAACAAGAAAAACCAGTCACCAAAAGTTTTCTCTCTTCTGTACCTCTGACAGGATTCAGCTGTTTACTAAAAGCCACTTCCATCCCTCTGTCTTCTCCTGCTTCAGGCAAATCTGAACACTTCACTAGTAAGGCAGGAGAAGAGGAGAGAAACACGGGGGGAAAAAGATGACTACAACTCCAAAAACCTTTAAAACTTCTACATTACACCTGAGAAAAAAATGTAAAAACAAAGCCACTTGAATAAGTCTGAAATCTCAGATGTGAAGATCAAGCTGTAAACGAGTGTAACGGAGGATCAAAGCAATGCGATTTAAAAAATAAAAATAAAAAAAGTCTCTGATGGTGCTCTACAAAGCATAAGAATATCCGTTTTATGCACTTTAAGTTCCTAAAGTCTGTGAAATTTCACGGTTTGAATTTTTTAAAACATTCAAAGAAAGAACACTGCACATTAAGAATTAATTATAGAATTATTTAAGATGCTGCAAAAACTATTTATTGCTAACATTTCCATCACCTCTGTTGTTTCTGGCTTTTATCTAAATGGAAATCAACATAGTAGGTCTACTGTAGACTGTCAACGGTTAAAGCAGGGTAATGGGGCAGCAGGGCTCAGTGAACAGACAAGCTCGATAAAACAGCAATAGGTTTGGATTTTTCTTTAATATTCAATCATCTGAGTCTATGCCTAGGCTGGTACTTTCATTAATTTTAATGATGATGAAACTACAGAGAGAACTGGGTCCTTTTGACGGAACAAGAGGTTTGGAGAGGTGAGACAGCACAGAGGTCTTGGGAATTACAATTAAAAGGATATGAGTGTGGATTTAGAGACAGAGAAACTGCAGGATGTAGTGATTTTAGTGGGTAATTTGGTCAACAAATAGAAAATGAAGCAGGCAGTTAAAACAAAAGGCTGCAATGAAAATGATAAAATCTGCTCTTTTTAGTCTCGTCACTGCTTTAAGAAAGGTGACGAAAAGCGGGTGAAAAACAGGATGCGAGACGTTAATTAATTAATGAAGAAAGATAAAACAGAGGCGAAACAGGGAGATGGAGGAAACACAGCATATAAACACAAATCATAAAATCACAATGTCATTGTGATAACTGTAGTTGTATCACTGCAATGTAGCCGATTCCCAACATCAGGAACCAAGATATAGATAAAGATATGTATCACTTAAATATATTAAAAATATATATATACAAAATAATAATAAAAATGTAATTCTCCTCTAACAGTTAACCCTTCCACAAAAAAAAGATGCAGATGATTCAGATGCAGCTAAATAGAGACGCTGACTTTGGCTTTGATTCCTTAAGATGACCAACAATCATCTCTAGCAGCATAAGTTAATGTTCCAGGACCAAAGGAAAATACTTTTATATCCTTATTATTGACGCCCTCCTATACCGGAGTGTTTCAGTTACGTTGTGAATAAGTTGTTAAAATATCCAGTTAAGCAGATAGACATCCAACCATGTTTTAATGATTGATTATTTTAGGGAACAAGCTGCAGCTTGAATCAGCTTGATTTCACTCCAGAGCTCCAGAAATACAGGATCTGCACCATCAGTCACATCGCAGGATGCACACTGTTAAAGAAAATCAATTCTATTGATTCGTCATGACACAAATTTCTTGCTGCGTGACAAAGAACAGGCATGGTTTTCATTTTCCATGACTAATCTGGGGAAGAAGTATTTTATATAACATTATTTAATCAGTTTGCTGAGTTTGGGAGTTTATAGGGTTTTCTTCGCCCTCATTCACTAAGAGCTTTGTCTTTGTAAGCAAAATGAACAGAACAGCAGAAAAATTAGGAGAACTAAATGCTTAAATTATTTCTTTCCTAATAAATCTATTTTAAAAATCCTGTATCTTAGCAGCCATTTATAGCCAAAAAATAAAACATGGCTTTCTAATATCAAGCAGCCTCAGTACCCCCAACAGAGTTAGGTCAAGCATCCTGTATCAATCAACAACTTTCCAAGATTTGAAAGATTTTGGATCTCTGGGAACTCCACAGTAAATTTCAGAGCATTCATCCAAGCCCACTGGATTCCAAAGTCTCAGTGGCTCATTGTGTTTTAGCTTGGCTGGATCAACTCCTGCCAACCTGCATATTTTCTCCAGAACAAAGTCAGAAAATGAAATATAATATGGGATTTTGATAGTTTAAACACATCTGCAGCCAAAGAAAGGAACAAGCACAGAAATCTAGAGAGCATCAAAACAACAGTTCTTGCTTTGGCTGGAGATGTGCACAACCCCGGAATATTGAGAAAAACTGTGGATACCTTTCACATGGTCATTTCAGGGGATTATAGTTTAACTATGGACAAAGGTAACACTATCTGCTCTCCAGCCAAGCAGACAGGGCCCAGGTCAACGACCGTTCACAACCCAAGCAAATTCGCAGCAGAGATGACTGCAACCCAATAATATTTAACATTTTTCTTTCTCTTTGTAAACCCACAAAACATCATATGACTCTGTTTTACAGTGCTTTTGGATTTACCTAGCTTTCTTTTAGCACTTGCCTTTGAGCTTTTTTATTCCTACTGAAGATGTAGCTCTTTAAAAACATCTCAAACCATTACGATACATCTGGGGGTTTTGTATTTCTTTATTTTCATTTTCAAAGAACTTTGGATGAAAACCCTTATAAGCCACATTTGGTGTAACAGCAAGTAGAAACGCATGATATAACCAAGTCAGAATTGATACTGCAGATGGGAAATGGTCACACTGCAGCAGGGTCATATGAGTAGAATCAAACTTGACTAAAACTACTGTTTTTATCCCTTAGTCATTTGTGCTTTCCTCAAGGGGGAGGTTAGGGTTTTGCAAAAACCTCTAATGGACTGGAGAGGTGAGTCATACCGATGTCCCCAATGTTGCTGAGAAAGCAATGTTGGGAGAGGAAGTAGCCTCAGGCCTAGAAGGAAGCACTGACATTCAGTCAGTCAGAGGGGCTTCTTCAGTGTTTGCTGGAGGGATTTTTTTCTTAGAATTTCAAACATCTGTGAGGATATGGGGAAACTTCAATAACTTAAAAAAAAATCTAAACGTTATAGCTTGTAAGTAGGCTGCAATCCACCTCCCCAAAATCGAACTTTACCAACTCAACTGTTGAGGGTTAGGCGGCAGGGTTGGATGTTCCAACTCTGCCTTCCAACAGGTGAAAGATATAACCTGTTTTAGATGGATCACCAAACCCGTTTGGCTTTGAATCCAGAGGATGTAACATTTGCTACGTTGGTACAGAAATGGATGAAACACGCAAACAAAACTGATCTAAAAGGACTATTTGTCTAACAAATTAGCAGATTTTTTTTATTTACCGTTCTTTTTTACAAATCGTTCTTACCAAACAAGCTTGCTGAATCACTTTCTGCCCTTGAAGTAATATCAGCAGCACTAATAGTATGTGTGGGATTTATTTAAAATAAGTCGCAGAGCGCACATTCATTGAATTGAATGAACATATCACCTGTGGTTCATATATGTCCTTTAGAGTTCATTAGTTTATAGCCAGTGGAATATTATATATTCAGCTTTAAGTACATAAATAACATTTGCTGGTTGGAGGTGATTCTGCTGGTTTTTGTCATTTCCCAAAGTATCTAGATGGAGTAAAATAGCTGTAAAATAACTTGAGAAAAACAAGCAAGTACCTGGACGATCAATATTTCCTTGTTATTCAGATAAAAACCCAACAGCAACCAACCCACAAGCTTAAATCTTAAAAAATCTTAAATCTTTTTAAGGCCTTAGCAGTCTCTATGCCTGTGCGGATGACCCATTCTTATCTAAATATATTCCAATCAGGACACTTTGGACTGAATTAGAAACTGCTGGCTTAGATTTTTTTTAAAAACTTGATGGGTATCCCTCCTTGTTCTACTACCCTAACAAACTTACATGCTATGTGTGTCCATGTCTGCATGTTCTGTTGAGCCTGACAGTGAGAGATGAGTATGATCTTTACTAATGGCTAATGACATGCCATTATGGGAAATGGCTGAGAGAGAGCATTGTTAAGAAGAGAAAGACTGAGTGTTAGTCCACACGGGATGACTGCCACAGTCTGTCCCTGGCTGGTACAAAGATAGATCCACAACTATTGTTCCCCACTCTTGACCTCAGCTTCTGTTAAAAATGTTTTACATATTATAGAAAACCCAGGGTCAAAGTCTCTCTTATGCACAAATAAAACCATAAATACAAATTAACAGAGAGACACTAGAGAAGCAATCGATACAAAATGAATAAAATGAACAGCGAGTAGGGTCACTCATAGCCATTAACCTCTAACCTCTTTGTTTTCCCCCTCCGTCATGGAGAAACGGGATATTTCTTTTCCTTCATCCTCAAGACCAACAGGCTTACGATATTCTTCACTATCCAGCAGTTAAAAAGATAAAAAGGATGTGTTGCATCTAGCAGTATTTGATTTGAAGACCATCCAAATCAATTTCATTAGGGTGAAGGGAAGGATTTGCAGAGGATAAGAGTCTTACAGTTTAAGTCCTAACATTGAGACACGTGTCTTTTAGTATTGGCTAAATCCACTCAAAGGAGGAAAGTGAGTAGAGGGAGAGAGAGAGAGAAAAATAAGTGGTCATGCCAGTTAGGGATTAAAGCTCATGCCCCACCAAGGCCAGAATGTACTCTAAACAAGAATCTGGGTTATGAAACTGGTCCTTAACAAGCTGTGCTTGCAGCCCCGCCAAACAGGAGGTGCTGGATTCTAACGAAACTCCAATGATGCTTCCAAAAAAGAATGCCCTCTACAGAAGGGGAATGGGTGCATTTTTAAAGCAAGCATTACCAAGTATTTTCTAGACTGTCATCCGATCTATGAGTGGCAGTGAGATCTGGTCCAAAAATAAAATTCCTGATTGTAACAAAACAGAGCAGGGCAGTAGCCTCGAGGCAGAATGACTCATTAGTGAAGAGGCTATGGTCAGTGTTACAATTATCACTTGATTAACGTAAAAAAAAATCTACAAATTGTCTGAAAGTACTTCCTTTTCTTTTTTTTTCCCTCTTTCAAATACAGCTTTTAAGTAGAACATTCAAACGCTGACTGATTCCAAGCAGTTCATAGTTTCAGTGATTACAATTCAAAATGATTTTCTTTAGGTTGGGTGACATGCTGTTAGACTATTAGCAATAAAATGGAAACCCGAACCTGCCGGGATCCAGCTATAACGAAAATAGTTTGGGGTCAGCTCTAAAAAAGGAGTTACAACACAGAATAGAAACAACACACTGGGACCTCTGCACTGAGACGAAACAACACAACAGTATATCTGAAAACCAGATAAACCTTTTGAGTCTACGTTTTAGTCACGTATTGCCCAGAAGGCAGATGAATATTTGTCTTGTTTAACCAGTTGACATGGTGGATGCAGAACAGCCATATGTTCCCTTCAACAGTGAGGACATTGGCTCCTTGACAAGACATATTTACAGAGACATCGCTCAACTTCTGGCAGCAAAACATATAGAGGGCAGAAAGAGAGATTAAAAAGAGGTACAGGAATCTTACATTAAGGACCAAAAATCCCCTTCAATTCCCAAGAAATTCAAACACAAAATGAGCTTAGTGTAAAGATAAAGTGTGTATTCTGGAGGATTTTCTCCAACCTATACATGTGGGTATATTGGAATGAAGTTTGAAGCAAAAAAAAAAATAAAACATCTGTTTAAATGAGGGTAATATTATGTTTTACCTCAAATTATATGCTTACCAGTGTGGGGGGGAAGGGAGAGGCAGGCTGCTTCAGCAACAACTACAATAACTTCATTTCTGATAGTAGGTTAAACACTAAAGAGACATCCATCCACATCCAAACTGACTTTCATAGTGTACACATGATGACGCCATGTTCATGCTTTAAGACATGATTAAAAGAAATGGGGTTTAACACCTTCAGACACTGAATAATAAAAAGTGCAACTCCTTCCAGGCTGAGCTCGCTGTTTAAATATGTTTGAGCAGTATTTGTTGGTTTTTTCTCCTGTTGTAACATACTTAGGTGGTATTCTTTAGGTCACCAAGAGCTCCTAATGACAATAAAGCTGAAGAATTTAGCTGCAACATAGACCATATGTCTGGACATATGGCTGAAGAGGATTACACAATTATTTCTTCCCCGAAAAGTGAACTAGTTCACCCATGTTCTTTCTTCAAACACTTCACTACTGGTTTCACAGAAAAAGCTGATCTTTCAAAGATGTATGACTGTAAATTTTGAGCATATAAAATATGTTTTTTCTCAAAATAGCATAATAATTAAGAAAGATTAATATTTTTTGAGTTTTTTTTTTTTATTAAGATCTGCAGTTCACAAAGACAAAGATAAAAAAAAATAGCACATGGGAATATGCGTGTATCTGTCTGATCATCAAAAGCCAATTGTAACATGACACAGATGCAAACACATTAGCTTTTTGCTTCACTTATTCAACAGGCTGCCACTAAGCGCTCAATTTTCAGCTGCAGGCTTTAAATGTTTTAAAAATAACAATTACAATGTTTTGAAGTATCTCATTATTCTGGCTGCATCAGCTGAAACCAGAGAAAGCCAAACATCCATTTCCCTGCCAGATTAAAATTGTCTTTCAAGGGAAAAACAGTGACAAAGCAGGATTGTGAAGCTAGGTCTCCACATGACACCATTCACTGACACACACAGAAGCAGCCTAAAGATACGTAATATCTAACAGGGCTGTAAATCAGTAAAGACTTTACTACACCATAAAGGAATCCTGCAGGAAGCGATCTCCATTACAGGCTGGCAGCCCTCTTTGGATGACTTTGTGCAGGGGACACAGCCCTGACCAATCATGCTGCGTGGCCAAACATGCACTAAGAACTAGCTGGTGCTGACTACATACCTATTAACACCAATCTAACACTGCTCTGATGCTTTTTGAGAGAGTATCACCAACACTCAGTCTTGAATGTGGATGTTGAATCATTTGAAATGTTTTTTCGGTGAGAGCATGCAGATTTGTGTTTACTGATCCTTATGATTGAGCAGACATTCTGATATCTGGCTGTTTGTATAATAACAGTCTTGCAGAAGATAGCTCTTTGACCAGGAATTGTTTCTCTTCAGAGCAGACTCCCGCACTTTTCAGATTCTTTATTTAATAAATAAAAAGACTGATGATGTTACATTTCATTTATGGGAACTAAGTGGATGTTATGACAGGACAAGCAGGGTGGTGTTCTGTCAACTCAGCAAACTGCCCAAAAAAAGTGAGTAGTATAAAAGCACATATGAATTTAGCGCAAAAGAAGAGCAAATTGAGAAAAGTAGGCCTAGATTAAATGTTGACATGCAGTTTAAAAAAATAAAGAGATTATAAATAGACAGCAGAATCATGAAAACAGTAACAGAACATATTAAGAAACACTAACAATGGGAGAAAGTGAATACAGTGAGGATGGATGCCAAAGAGGTGAATAGGCTGCTTTAAACAAGACCAAACACAAACTCAAGCCAAAGAAAGGCTTTCTAATATATAAACCCTTCATTTTTTATCTAAGGACCTGTCTAAACTTAGCTTTATGTTTAAATAAACTATGCCAATCCAAGGCAGAAGGCACAATATTAAAGGAATATTTATCCTGTAGTCTAAACTATAAACTGCTTCTTGTGCAAAAAGACAGGTTCAACTCTCAGGAAGAAGCAAACTAACAGTACAAGACCAGACAAGTTGTGGTTAATGAATTAAAAACATAGTCAAGTTAGTAATTACTGCAACAGTTAAAAAAGCAGAAGATGAAGAGCTGCCTAATCACAGAAAAAAAGAGGAACCTCTGCTAAATGTATAAAACAGATAAAGATAGATAGAATGGGGAGGGGGGGGGGGTAGAGAGAAAGGATGCCACAGATTAAATATGGAGTCATGGCGTAGCTCACCAGTCTGAGCTTCTAGAACTGGTTGATTGATTAGTCTGTGACCACTGCACGGTTACATGTGGAAAGACCCTGCTGATTGTGCATCACTCCTCTAGAGAAGAGTGGACCAAAACAAAGCATTGATTGCACTGTGCGGCACGTGTAACAGCGTGCTGCCAACTGCTCCATTGTCTGTGAAGGGGGAAAAAGGCAGAGAGGCATGGAAACAAGGGGGCATCCCTTGGAAGCAAACATAAAAGGGTCTAGGCAGCTAAGCTTGGATGTCGAAACCACGCCAGCAGCATTCCCAGCCTCTAGGGTAATGGATGGAAAGATGAGGCCAGGCATTCTCTTTAAAGCCGATAGTGGTTTTTGTGATAATTAAACCCCTAGATTGAGCCTAAGTACAAGGCTTAACATTTTAAAGAATTTAAAACCAATCCTTAATACAATCTCCCATTTTTCCTTCACATTATGTATCGCTTAGCAACAGTGCGTTGCTAAGGCTTGCACAGGCTTGCCACGAAGACGACCACACATTTCTCAGCACCTCTTGGCTCTCGTGGCTTCTTCAGTCCGTATCACAGGATTTTAGCTTCGAGCACTCTGCTGTACATTTCAACCATGCAAGTCTGGCAGACAACAACGTGATTTTACAGGACTCCTCAAACTTTTGTCTGCTTTTGGTTTCAGCTAACAAAACACAACAACTCAATGGACTTGCAGAAAACCAGTTTAGAAACAGGACTTGTTACATTGTACGCAAAAGCCGCAACAGGAGTCTGTTTCCGATGTAAGGGCGCTGCTGTCATTCTGAGTGTCAAGTTCTAGAGCATAAACATTTTCGACTTTCAAAATCACAATTTCTCCGTTGTTGCCTGCTCTACTGGCTATTTTTACTTAGCAACTGTAACTAGTGGCGCTGAGGAAAGACCGGTCGTAACGTTAGCTACTTATGACAGCTAGCTTAATTTAGCCAAGTTAGCTTTGGTTATAGCCAAATGTGTTGAGCAACTGAACACTTACTTTTATGTCTCCCCGAACCCCATGACTGTTTAGCGATACTGGGGCTCCGTATAATTGCCCTTCCAGCGGATTTCAAGGCGTCCATATTGTTATATAAAAGTAGGGCAAAAAGCCCAACAAGCGCCTGTTCGTCTTCGATGAATCACTTCTCTTGGTTTAAATCGGCACTCTCCCGTCCAAACTTTTCTTCATCTGTTTTCTTCTCCCCCCCTTCTCACGGTTAGGCTTCAACCGATGGTAGATTATCATGTTCGTCCCCTGGGCGGTGTCATGTATGTAAATTAACCGGATAACGTGCGTGACGCCCGTTTGTGGTGTCACGCACGAGAGTTATTGCAGCGGAGCTCGTTCCCTGGTCGTGTAGCTGCAGCTGTTGTTCCTGTTACTCCACGCTCAAGCAGTTTTACTCCCACCCAGCGTCTTTCGTGGCAAATGATCTAGTAATCTGTGTTAAATTCTCTCATGTTCGTTTTCTGATCTCTTGAGGGCGTCATCAACGTCACGAAGAAAGGTGAAAACGCTTCACGTCTTCTGACTCACCTCAGCAGGTGGTTTTAAAGACTACAAGGGTTTGGTCAGAGTAGTAGTCACTTACTGATGGCATATTGCATGACATGTGTAATTTGATATGACTATTTGTTTGTTTTTAGATTCTTTCCAAATGAAATAATGAAAATATTAACCTTTTACTGAAAACTAACTTCAGCACAAACATTTGAGTTCTACAAATAAACACTCTACTATATTTAATCAAAGGCTACGTAGAGTTTCCCCCATAAAAACAAGAGAAAGACTAATTTTCTTTCTATTTTTTTCCATTTATAGCAGGAGCGGGTCTAGAAAAGTTTTGATTGGGGGGGGGGGGTAAGGCAGAGGCACAGACTGGGAAAAGGGTGGCGTGGTTAAGGACACCATTAAAAAGTCTATAATAAAATAAATAAACTTATTACACTCACATTGGCAGGTGGCAAAATTGTGCTGTGTATATCCTGCATTATCATCAAGAACATGCAAGATGTAGAACATCTTGAACTAAAAGTACATTACATGCTGCATTCACTTGCACTTGGCCATCTAATGTGGCAAAATAAACACCCCTGTCTTCAATAGCAATCTTCCAGTCAGACAATGGAGAGGGCGCATTTTCTGGCAGATCCCCTCAGCCAGAATATGGACCCTTTTGTAAATCTGTCCCTGCTGGGCCCTGCATTTTGAGAGTACACTTAGAACATTATCATTGATGAATGATGTGTTTGAAAGCGATAGCTATTTATTTATTTTGTAATCATATGCATCGTGCATATCTAATCATTCCCTAAACAATATACATTTCAATGCCTGATTCAAAATCACTGATTGCATTGCATGTATATTAAGTATATTACCATTATTTTCTGTTTTTGTACATCATCATACACTCAAATATTCTTCCCCAGTGGCCTGCTCTTATAGCCAGTGTACTGAGGATAAATGTGAGGGAAGAAGGATTAGTCCCCTGATGGTCAGAACTGTAGGCTCAGCATGGTTCATTTCATAAATCCAAACAAGTGGAGTGATGGCAAAGAGGGGTTCATGTTCTACTGAGCATGATTATCAATAAATCTTTAATGGTCAAAAGATCTTAGCGTCAGTCAATTAAGAACAATTTTGACATTTGAAATTCTTGTGAGACTAAATGAACCCTTGGGGACCTTTTAAATCATAAGACATGTCAGTATGTATGAAAACAGTAGGCCATCAAAGCACCATCATATCCACAAATAAGATTATTATCTTTTGTTTTTTTTATACAAACCAAAATAGGCACACAATCCACACAATCTTTAGCTTTACCTTTTTTTTATTTTTTAAAGTCTTAATTTATTATTTTTTAAAAAAAATAAAGTGCTTATGTTTTCTTGGAGATGTGATCAAAAGATATTAATAAGCTACGTCTATGTCAAGTTTCAGTGAGCTTACATCATCACTATTTGAATGATTTACTCAAGACAACAGCTTGGAAAAAAACTTGCAGTACCAGATTTCTCTGAAGATGGCATGCAGTCAGGAGGCTAGCTTTTATGTCCCTGGGGACATATAAGGTGAAATCACTGCCATCTTCAACCTCAAGCCCAGCGTCTCATCGCTGCAGGAGTAATCACGGTTTCTTTCTGAGCAGCTTCATAATGAAAATTATTGAGCTGTGCAAGACATACCATGGTTTAGAATATGATTTGCAAATCTCATGAATATTTTATTGACAAGAGAACGTAGAAAACATGTCACATTGTGAAAATTAGGCATCATATACTCTCTTGAAAACAAATGACAGCAAAATGTTAAATAAAAAAATTGGGCTGGGACATAAGTGGATCAGAAACAGCTGGGGGATCATGATGGAACTCTTTAGTTCAATTGGCAACACCTCGGTAAGAGGATTGGGGATTTTAAAAAGAAAAAAAGAGCACCTCAGAGAGGTGGAGTCTCTTAGAAGTAAAGATGGGCAGAGATAAGTTAATCTAAAATGAAAAGTCACTACCAATTATTAGGTCATTTCAGATTAGTGTACTTTACAGTACCACAAAGTTGTGAAGACTTTCATGATAATCCAAAGTATTCCATCGTGTGATCTTTTGCCCCTCAGGCAGCATTGCATTTCAAACAGGAATGATGCTGTCATGGAAATCACAGCATGGACTCAGGACCACCTCTAGTAAACACGGTCTACAAACACAGTTTCCTCGACATCATAATTACTGCTTCAAACTCAAAACAAAACCATCCCGAAACACTAGAATCTTCTCTGAGCCAAAGCTCATTTAAAAATTAATCTAGTAAAAATCATGGTAAATGGTAAATAAATGGTCTTATACCTTGTCCTCCAAGGGAAGGAGAAAAGATGGACCATCCAGCTAATTGTCAGCATTCAGTTCAAATGTCTGCATCTCTGACGTTATTGGCGTAAGCGGCTATTGAACTAGTAACTTGCACATCTGTAACGGTACATCAAACTTTTAGAATAACATCCTCCCATCCATCTTTTTCAGGGGAGGTCTTGCGTATTTAAGCAAAACAATGCTAAGTATTTTTCTTCATCTATTACAACAGCAGGGCTTTAGAATAGAGGAGTCCAGGTACTGGACTGGCCTACCTGCAGTCCAGAACTAACCCAAGCTGAAAACATCTGGTGCACCATGAAGCACAAAATATAACAAAGAAACCCCAGACCTGCTCAGAAGCTGGAATCCTGTATCAGACTAGAATAAGAAAACACTAATTTTCTAAAGGTAAAGCAGCTGGCCCTCTAAATTTCTAGATCTTAAAGAGGTGCTATACAGTGGTAAACATGGCCCTTCAAATTCAAGAGGAGCAGATAACGTTCATTAATAGTGAAATGTCTCACGTTCAACACATTTTTGTTCTTTTAATCTTTTTTTTTCTTGAAACAACAGGATTTACTGCACCCAGTCTCTTTCTCTGCTCTGAGTATTGTATAGAAAGGGAGAGAGGAGCTGTATAAACATTTGGCTTGCTGCACAGGTTAATCAGGTATATTTGAATAGGTCCTTTAGGAGTCAAAATGCTGAGCAGAGACCTCTTTCATGCCTGGAAATTCAATGTCCTTGGCAGAGGAATTCTTCATCCCTTCAAGAAGAAAATGTATCTGCGCTGGAGGAACTATCGCTCAAATCAAAATGTGTGGCAGCCCACGATTTGTTCTCAGATTAAAATCACAAGCTCACACCTAGCATAGAATCTCCCAGCTGGCAATTACACCGAATATGAAATATAGGCAAAGAGGGAGGGGCTGTGGGAAAAAATGTGCTCAAGTGTTCAGTATTTCCCCTCTGGTAAATGCAGCACACCCCCCACCAAACCCAGCACGGGCAAATACCATTGTGGAAGTAGCATGTTTGGACTTGATGAAAAAATTATTAATATCCTTTCTGATAGAGCTGAAAGGGATTTAATAGTGTTGAAAGATGGAATTCTTTGACAGGATTGTTAACCACATCTTGTATTAACAGATTATCTCTTTCAACTGACGTTGCGCAGAATTAAACTGCCTCCTAGTGGCAAAGAAATGGTGGTAACCATCAAAGTTTGGAAAATTTTTGCCATAAAAGAAACTATTTATATAGTCTATCTAGATTTTAGGCAATGGTTTAGAGAGATGCAACTCGGATTGCAACTTTAAAAGAAGCTGGTGGGCTGACATTAAGACGTCTTGCTCATGAATTTATGATTATTTTTAAAAATCTGGAGGGACTTTCCAATAGAAAAATTAAAATACAGTAACAGCAACAAGAAGAGAAAACAATACTTGCAAGAAAAAAACCCAAACAAAACAACTTTTTATTCCTTGTAAACCTCACAGAGCGAGAGTGTAGCCAAGGTCAGACCTGGGGGAGAACAGAACAGTGACTGTGGGCATAGAAAACAAAAAACAAAGAAAACACTTCTTTATACGTTCAACAATCAGTTGGCGAAACAACTGACTAAACTGCCATTTTCACAACATTTTCAAGAAGCCAGCGACGGCAATCTTAGCGAAAAAAAGCTTCTCCATACACAGTAGCACAACAACGACCATCTGAGGTGATGGCAAAACCACGTCGGGCTCAAGCAGATTTTTCTCCCTGCAGGAAAATAATGATAATACCAGAAACGGGAGTAAGGAAAACTGCTTTTCAAACAGCCACCATTTTAAAAATTGCAAATACTGTAACATTCACAAAAAGAAATGTGACTTTCTATTTCGCTTTTTTTTTTTTTTTTAACTATACAGTCTACTACAAACAGGTGAATACTTCCTCTGCCTGCTCAACTGAAACTTCCTTGAACTGATATTCAACTGCATCTTAGATAAACGTGAGCGAGTGCATCTCCAGTACATTCTTGAACACATGACCAGAGAAATGGGCATTCCAGTCTTGGCACACTGAAGTGGAACATGATTAAATTATTTTATCTAGAACATTGAAGTTGGCATTTCCAAAGCTTTGTTTACATTGCACATTCCATCTTTACAGTTTTCCCTTTCAAGACAGTTTGTTTTACACACTGAACCTTTAAAAAAAGAAAAGAAAACCAGGGCAGCAGCTAAACCAAAGGATTTAGGGTTAAAGAGCAGCAGAAATGAGCTTCTTTTAGAACATATGAGCTGTAGATCGCGGCGGCTTCCCTCATGTCAACATACTGAAATAACGTGAACATTGTTCTGAATTTATGAGTTTATGAATTTATGAGTCAGTGTCATGTAAATGTCATGTGTGGAACAAAGTTCAAAATTGCCCCTGAGCATGGATGGCAATTAGATTTGTTATCTGTGGGGACATTAGGAGTTAAAAAAAATAAATAAATAAAAAAAAAGAGAGAAAGAAATAAGCATCAAAAGACAATTTTGTCCCTTTTACGTGTGCCGAGAGGAATCCATGTACTTCCCAGCTAAACCCAATTTTCACAACTAATTTAAAATGTTTGGGTGGTATCTTACGTCCTTGACTCAAAGCACTGTGATCATAACTATGCAGAGCATTGAGAGGCTATCCATTTATAAAGACTTTTTTTATTGCCCTCTTTCAGCACAAAACTTTTACAAAAATACAACCTAGCATGGGTTTGGGAGAAACCAAATTTGTCACTAATGCTGGACATGGGCAACGGCTTGGGTCTACTTAGTTTTAAATTCCAAAATTCTGCTTTCAGCTTAAGGTACTTCACAGCTTGTTGCCATCAGTTTTGTTGAAATAAACTCATGAAATTCAAAGTGATCAAAGAGCCAAGAAAATGCTTTAAAAACTATTAACTAACACATGCTAAAGCAGCTGAGATCAGGGTGGATTTGGCTGACTGTGGATTAAAAGAATAAGTTAAACAAAATGGGCGACTCTGTGCCAACTTTGGAACACATTCCTCTGGTTGTACAAATGTTGTACTATATTAGGAGGATAACAATCTGTTGAATAAATTAGGATGCACATCTAGATGTGTTATGAAGGACTGTTTTCCAATTTTAAGGAGGGAATAATCAACTAAAGCGTCTCCCCAGGACCAAAGAGCCTGTTTCTGGCTGGTGTGTTGGTGGGAAAGGGAGAGCAACACCCTTGAGAAGAAGATACACGCCCGAATCTGTGAGGTTTCACTAGACACTTAAGAAAAAAAATAAATAATAAAAACCTGGGGCTTCCTATGTGACGTGGGATGTCCATTTTCAAGTTTTTTTTGTCTTTTGTTTTAACTACAACAAATACAGTCACACAATACAACATCCTTCTGACCTGGCGAGAAGAGAGAAGGAGAAAAAAAAATTCTCAGCCACAAGATGATGGACCTGCTTGAAAAGTAAAAATGTTGGTAGATGAATGGAGGTGGGACGAAGCGTTCACTTTTTGAGAGGCTGGTAAATAGAAGCGTTAGGGTCCAGGCCGGAGGGATTGGTGTCCATGAACTTTGAGGAGTAGTGGGGGGCCACCGGGGTCATGCTGCTGGTGTCGGCTGTGTAAGAGATGCTGGGCATGACGGCCATCACTTCTGCTATCTTCTGCTTCAGGTCTTTGATCTCCTGGTCCTTCTGCAGGATTTGACCTAAAAGCAGACAAACAAGTCAAATCCGGTCAACTCTGCAGACAGTTTAGAGAAAAAAAAAGTATCTTGAGGCGTCAGTCAATGTGGCAGATTTCTAGATATTTTTTTAAACCTTGTGCAATCTCCAGCTGTCTCTTGGCATCTCCAAGTGCAGAGAAGAGATCCAGTTTGATTCTGGTCTCTGCACTCAGGCTGTTCTCCAAGTGCTGCGTCTTGTCCTGCATGGCTGACAAGGCGGACATCAGCACCTCTGTGTCTTTTTCATTTTCCTTATATTTATGAAGCTCCTGAAAGACAAAAAGATACAGTCAGGCTCAGACCAAAGGATTAATATTTATAGTTTGTTCTTTTGGTATACTGGGGATAACTGGTTCAGTACTTGGTAAGGATTTCTGGGTACTAGTACAATGTAAATACCTTCTAAAATGAATTATTTTATATTTCACTGATTTTTCTAAGAGTAGATGCAGTTGACAAAGAAAATGCAGTTTGACAGTGCAGCATAATTTATGTTCTCTGCTCTGATTTCCATTATTGTGCAAACAAGCTAATTTAAATAAACAAATACATAAATAAATGGCCAAGCAATGCATGCTATTGGATGGCTGCTCCTGGTATGTCTGCTTGAACAGAACAGTGACCCGTTGCCAACAGCTTGCTTTGCTTCTTGTTTAATGTATGACACATGTCAATTTGCAAGTCAATTTTTCCCATTAAAACTAGTGTGGATACATGGGTTTGTTGAAATGCAGGTGCACCTGTGAAAAGTCTTTCCCAGTGGCAGTAATAGTGCGAGCTGTGCAGACCCTTACAGCCAGAAGCACAGCAAACCTTAAGAATTAGTGTATGTACAGTTGTTGTGAGCTGGAGCTGATTAATAATCGCGACTAGTTAGTCATGCTATGCAGGACTGGATGCACTCAAATCCAAGATATAAATCGGGTCTATAAATAGTTGGAAAGGATTGTTCTGATGACTTTTTTCCCCAACAGGACAAAGACGACTCAGAGCAGCCCACAGCTCGCATTATTCCATATATTGCCAACACTGCCCCCAAATGGAACATGGCTGATTTTATACCATGAACACATTCAGTACGGAATTTGTTATTTTCTGCCACATCTAAAAACATACCTGCACTTTTAATTCAAGCTCTCTTATCTGGTCCTCTTTTAGCTTGATATCCATTGTTAATTTTTTACACTCCGTTTCTAATTCAGCGATCCGACGCCGAAGCGTATCTGTGCACTCCCCTCTGAGAAGAAGAAAAGAAAAAAAATCATAAACAAAGAAAATAAATAGCAATTAGACGGACAGATATAGTGTGCACCTACCTGGAAGCTGCTGCTAGTGCTACTGCTCTAGCTGCTGTTGCATCTTCTAACTTCTTTCGCTTCTTTTCATCTGCAAGCTGCTTCTCTGCAGTGGCTCGAGCTTCCTGCTCTGCTTTGAGCCTCTTCTCCAGTTGGCCCACAGCCTGTTTGTCCTTTTGCTTTGCCTGCACAGCATTATGGAGCCTAACATATACAACCACACAACACAGAGCAGGATCAGTACGTCATACTTGCGATATATGTATTCAAAATTGTTTCTAAAGGGTGAAGAACAAGAGCAATCAAAGCAAAAGGTGATGTAAACCTGCTGAATGAAAACTGCACCCACATTCTTTTTAAGTCGATAATATCTACCAAAAACAAAGTGATCCCTCACCTGACTTTGCAGGCTTTACAGGTAGTTGCATCACTTACTTGTTTTGTAACAGTTCGTTTTCCTGGCGCAACTGGCCCAGCTCAGTGCGTATGGAGCGCTCAGCGCTGCCCAGCGAGCCGATCTGGCTGCGTAGGTCTTGCTCAACCTGCCGGCTGGCTTGCAGGTCTGCCTTCAACTTCTTTATGTCCTGCTCCAATCTGTCCCAGGCGGGAGCGTAAACAGAAGACATATTTTGGATGTTAGATCTATTGATCCAGCTAAACACATGGCTGTCTTTAAGACTTTACATACATGTACAAATATTAACCAAGGACATCTTCCATCCAACTTTTAAATGTGATAACCATGGCTATGTCCCCAGTCGAGACTGATCATCATCATCAGTCCTGCCAAAATATTCAAGATTCAAAAAACAACCAACAGTGTAAAGGTTACTTTGATGCTACGGATATTTGACTAAACCTGAGACAAGAGTAAACAGAAGAGTAAAGCAAAAGTGCTCAGTTTCACTGATATTTTAAGTTATATGCCTACACATAACGCGTTAGTCTGAATCCCGTCCAAAACTTTGTAACTCTGTTGCACATATTGCAATGACAAAGTTCTATTCTACTCATGCCAAAACAAATCTACACAAACACTCCTCTTTCCACCAGAAATACTGGATACATTTTTTTTCAATAAGACAGCAGAATAAAACTACTGGTGGTCTGCTTTAAAATCATTAGTTAAGAAAGCTCAGACCACAACCAAAGTTCAACGTAAGTTCTTAAAATTGATTTTTTTCAAATGTAGTTTAACTGTAGTATTTATATAAATTGTCTTAATGACATATCTTAACACGTCTGATCACATGATTCTTACCTAACAAGTGCTTCTGGTTTACTCAGCTGGTTGTTGGGGATACAGTTTTCAATGGGATCCCTGTGGGAGCCACCTGATGTCCCCTTCACTGCTAACTTGTGCTTCTTCTCATTCTTCCCTGTGGAAGATGAAGATGGCGGTGCAGAGGAGGGCACGCTGCCGTTGGTGGCGCTATGGCCACGGGGCGAGGAATTGAGTGTAGTGGCATTGCTGCTAGCATTTTTATAATTTTTAGAGGAGGAGGAGGAGGATGAAGAAGAACAGGAGGAATTATTGTCCTCTTTAAGCAACAGGTTTTCTGTGCTGCCCAGCTCTGTGGTCAGTCTCTTGTTGTTCATATGGTTCTCCATATACTCCATCTCCTGGAGTTTAGAGTCCACCGATGACGGCAAGATGCTGTTGTGTTGCTTTTTAGCATCCCCGCCACCTCGTCCTTCTTTCCCTTTTTCTCTATACTCTAGCTCTGGCAGTGGCACTGATGCCTTTTTATTGACTGGAGCTCCATTCTGTGACACTGGTTGAGTGTCCACTTCAGATATTCCTTTAGCTGCTGCTGCTGCATGAATAAACACAAAAATTAAAGACAAATAAAATACATTATAATAATTTACATGCACAATAACTCCTACGCAGTTCTCGGTATCTTACATTAAAACACGACGATTCACTGTAAGCAATGATAGGATTCAAGTGGTTTATCGTCTTAATTGTGTAAATGTGACTGCAGGTGCAACTGCACACACATACATCAATGTTGCATCTCAAATGAGCTGAATCTAATGGTTTTTATTTGGTTTGTAAAAACATTAATAACAATGATCTTAAAATAAAAATCTTCCGCTGAGTGCAATTTTCTCCCATTTTCCAACATCTCACTTTCATTGAAAACTAATCATCCTTTTGTTTCTTCATCTAATCACCCCCACTGACTCCTCTCGTGATCACTGCGTGTAGATTGTTTGTTTTAACTATGAAGTAGGTGCACCTGCAACCACAGCCTTTGAATAGAAGTTGAATATACGGCAGATGTATGTTAGCTAATGATGGCTTGTTTCCAGGAAAAAAAAAAGAAAAATGTGGATGTTTGAAAAGGATTAAAAATTAATCACACTTGTAAATCCATTTTCAGCCATCAAAATCCTCATCTTTATTTTATCCTCAAAGTCCAAAAACCTAAATAGCTCTACAGACAGTGAGAGACAGACTATGATTTTACCAGCTTTAATTGTTTTAGTTTTTGTAAAACAGCAGGGAGCTCTGACAGCTACCCACTTGTTTGGGATTGTTAGGATGCATGTGAACCACGAGCCTAATGATTGTAAGCAGTATGCATTTGTGTATGAATCTAACCTTCTTCTGCTTCTCGCTCTTGCCTCTGAAGCATCTGTTGCTCTGGAGGAAGTGCCTGCTGTAGCAGTTGCATGTAAAATTCGTTCTCTTTCTGCACCTCCTTCTGCTTCCGCAGGCGCATTTTATAACTAACGTAGCTCTTGAAGCCAAAGCCCAGCGTGACCACGGGGTAGCCGATGCTACAGAGACAGGGAGACAGACACAAAATGTACACTCAGAAAATAGCTGCTAATCAAAAGTCACAATTTACTAATTAAGTCAAGGTGAATTTTAGTGAAAATGCACCAGGATTATGCATTTACACAATGTAAACAATCACATTTCATTATACAACTGCCTGATGCACTTAAGAATGTCAGTTTAAAAGGTGATAAATAAAGCATGCACAATAGAGTTAATTCTTAAAACTACTGTAAGCTTTTAAAAAAAATTGCTTAAAAAATAAAATCGATAGCATAGATCATATATTTTTTATTGAGGACAAGAAAATAAATAATTAAATAAATTTAGCCTAAGTTATTCATAATCCTACAATACATATTTATGCACATTTCTCAAGGAAAAAGGGACAAAATTAGAGTGCCAGTGGTACAATGGGATGAAGTTATCTAATTGATGGATTTGTAAACTTCAACATCGAGTCCTACATTAGTGCTCTTCCTTTACATAACCACGCAGCACTGTTACACTGCCCCCGGCTAAAACAGAACAGAAGCTTACCAGTGTGCAGCAAAAGGACGACACAAGTCCACATGAAAGTTTTTCAGGTCTTTGAATCTGATGGCTGCCTCTATGTACACAAAAAGTATCCATAGAGACACAGTGGGGAGACAGACGCCTCTCTCTGTAAAAACAAAGACAGTAAAAATGTCAGACATGCATCTCAAACCTGAACATGGAGCTACACAAAATTGTCAAAACATGAACACATTTTTTTTTTTTTTTTTAATGGAAAAAATGTGGCCAATTTAACTACATATGATTGATGGCAGTCTAAGAATCTATATTAGCAAGTGAACTCTTATATAAACCTTTAACTTCTCTACACTGTACAGCTTTCTAATATCCCACCATTATTACTGTATGCATATTAACTTTCACCAGCAAGCTGTGAAGTGGATGAGATATTAATACTCCTGTGACATCCTATGGATCTGAATGTCACGGGTGAGTTAAGTTAAAGAGCTCAGAATGCTAGAGGGAACCTCTCCGTTTCTCCCTCCCCCAACAGGCACTAGGATTTCAATCTGACACCTGGCCTGTGGTCAACACAGGCAGATGCCACTAAATCAGTCTTACAGCTAATCTGCAGAGCACTGCTCACTCACACCATGCAAAATTCTGAGAAACCAGCCAGCTGTTTGTAAAAAAGAAAACTGAGTTTTGCAACTAATGTCACACCTGATTTTCTGTGAAGGACTACGTGAAAGTTGTTCAAAAGAATTCATACTAGACTAAAAATGATGTCTTATCTTAATAGCCCATTGTAACAGTAAATGTTATCCTCCTTCTTCATGATTGAAAATAAACCATTTTGAAATTAAGTTCCTTGCCACAATGTATGTTTAATAACTGATTTCTGATACAAGTCTCTGGCCTTATGCACTATCAAACATTAGAAATATCAAGAGACCAAAAGACACGATGACCTTACCTGTATGCCAAACATACTGCACCCACACATAAGTACTGGCAGCAAAGAACAGCCATTGCACTGGGATGAACAGGAGGCAAATGATGTCTGAGGTAAACGCCACACATACAAAGAATACTGAGAAGGCCTGATGAAGAGAAAAGAGGTGTTTATAATAAACCATGCATACATCTTAATATTCGTAATCATTCTGCCTAAATCAGAAGTTCAGGACAAAAAGTTTCTTTTAAAACGGAGGAAAATTAAAATGGATTACAGGATAGCAAGTAGTAGTTGGTTGCCAGTTTTAATGGTTTATAAATTAAAATTTCCCTTTGTCTGATTGTGAATAATTAATCTCCATTTCTCTCTCATATCCCACATCTACCCAGTACATGTTAAGAAGAGCAAGCTGTCCAGCAAAATAATGGCCCAAAGACATAATAACAAATATTAGCATATAATATATATAGATATTGGGCTGACTGATGACCCGAGAGCCTGATTAGAGTCATCAACATGTGGTTGCGTATCTGCTAGAAATTAAGCTTTTTAAAATAAATTGTTCATGAAATTATTTCTCCACCTAAATGTTATTACGCTTCAAGAGGAAGAAGGTACAATGAGATGACAATGTGAAAAGAGAGCCAGTCATATCTAAAAACGGTAGAAAATTTAAAAATACTGATGGAAATATGGCATTTAAGACAATAGAATAGAAGCTTTATTGTCATTGTATGGAAAAACTTTGTTTATCAGCAATCTGCAGCAGCAGCAGTTTCATTCGGGTAAAAATGAATATGAAAATATGCTAAATGATTTAAGGTATTAGCTCTAATAAAACAGCAAATATGCCACCATTCAAAACCAGAAACATCAAATTCACTGTACATGTACTATACATCTCACTGCCCCCTGGTTTTATAGATGCTCTCATTAATAGCCCTGATTTACCTTTAAGTTTCAACACTTCTTGTGTGGATATGTCTATTTCAGAAACAAGTTTCCAATTTATAGTTTAAGATGCGCTATATCTGAAAAACTGGTCCTTGTTAATGCAATTTATTGTACAGTGAAAATAGATTATTGTTATAAAGTTGGTGAAACAAGTTCATCTTTGAATCAAATCTGTGTGATACAATGTTTACTGCTGGCAAATGGTATTTCAACAATGAGCTGTTAATTATGTGATCATTAAGCTATTTGGCAAAGTGAAAATGCCAGTTCTGAAGTGAAAGAGACACTTCAGCTTTAACATGTATTTTATAAATAGCCTCCAACAGTTTGGTTCCAGATAATCTGTTCTGTCATGCAGTATTCTGTATTAGAAGCTTACTCAAGCTCTTCTTCAATCTTTGTTAGAACATTATAAACGTTAGAGCATCCATACTCACCAGTCCCTGGTACCTAAAGGAGTCGTACACACTCCGGATGAAGAGCCAGAATGGCCAGAGGTACTCAAACCTGAACTCAAGTACAAAGTCTGCCAGTAGGACCAGTGCCCACACCACCAGGAACTTCAGGTATAGGAAGGTACTACAAATGAAGAAAGTTGAACATAAAAAATCTGTCTTGCAATACACAAAAAAACTGAAGGGCATTTTTAGACACGGATAAAAAGTTTTCATCTTCATCCTCTGCACTGCATATCTGACATATTCTTATTGTATGCAAGCTCATGGATGGAATGAAATAAGCATAAGAGGAGTGCTTTGAGTCTACTGCTGATTGGCAGATAAGATTCATGTGTGTGATTCCCTTATTCCAAACAGCTTAGAATATAAAATGCTTACACACTCCTGAAGCCGGGGTGTCCAAAGTCGGTCCTTCAGGGTCATTGTCCTGTAGGTTTTCAATGTGTCGCTGCTTCAACACACCTGACTCAAATTAAATTTAGCCTAGCTTGTGAAGTTCTGAACAATGATTCATTAATTTGAGTCAGGCATTTTGAAGCAGAGTAACAATAAAAACCTGCAGGATTGTGGCCTTAAGCACTGGAGCTGGACACCCCTGCCTGAAGCCATTTAAGGGAAAGTCTAAAGTAAATATAAAGGCTTTGATATGTTCTTATATCATGTTGCCCAGAAGATTTGGGTACGACATGGGTGCCAAACTACATTATGCAAAATTTCCAAGGGTTGAGACTAGTTCACAAAAATACGTTTATGATTCTGGTTATTTTTTATTCTGTTCTTTTAATCAAATGTACACACAATTTAGAAGCTAAATACTCTTATAGCTGATCATAGTTAACTGAACTCAGAACGACTCTCTAGGGTTGTTCTTTGATCAAACTGTTTTATGAACTGGGGAACCGGTTCAATAGTTCAAATATCTTCAAACCTTGCTGCCACGTCTTTAACTGGAGACTGTTAATGTTAAGCCGATCAGATAAATCGGAAGTCACACAGAGGTGGAATCTATCAGGACGATCAAGCAACTTTACAATTTAGACAACCCATGACAGCTACAGTTCTTCTTTAGTCAGACGGATTGCAGCTGTTGTTTGGTGTTAACAAAGATTACACCGCTTTTGTGTTCATACGGTGCATGTGATGGTGTTAGCAATATGAAAGCAAAGCTGTTGTGTAGCTGTCAAAAGTTACATTTCCTAAAGGGGGTTGCTAGTTTTGACAGGACTAGCAGACGAAAACTGACACGAGCAAACATTAGCCTGGGCTGTCCATTAAATTTCCAAAAAATACACTAAAAACCTACATCTTGGAGTAACGTTGCAAGAGATCTTGTGACATACTTCAAAAAGGACTGTTTTGGGGCCTAGTGGTACAGTTAGCTTAGAAGCTAACGTTACCTGCTAATATAAAAGGAAAACATAAATACCGCTAGCTTATCTAGCATTCAGCAGGCTATCTAAAGTTGGCAGTTCATTGACTTAATTCAAAGTAGGGAAGCTAATCGTCCATAGCCAATGCCCCTAGATGCTGCTGTTAGGTAGACCCCTTTGTCAGGCTCCGTGTAAGTTACCTGCCGTATATACCCTCGGTGATTCGGTTCCGTTTTAACGGCCGTCGTTTGCTGCAGTCCGCATTGCGCCGCTTCATCCTCCTCCCCTTGGCTTTGGCCTTCGAATAGTAACTGTAATCTTATCCAGTTTTCTTGTGTTTACAGACAAAGATAATACATAAAGTATCCGATGTATATGTAGCTCTTATTATTTTTCCCCACTGAACACAAAGAAATAAATAAAGGACTCTATTCGGGAACCTCCTCTTTTTCTGTTAGCGCAGGTTCAATAAGTCCAATCCGCGCTGTACTTTACATACGTCCAGTTGTCAGACGGCAAGAATATCCAATCAACCTGTCAGCGATTTCTTGTTTCTTTGACTGACAAGAAAACAAGCCAATAATCTAACAGAAATGCCGCTCGTTCTTCTTTCCTCCGCCAAAGACAACATAGGAAAGTGTTAAAGGCTTCCGAGTTGAACGTGTCGCCGTTTGACCAATTAGATCTTTGTGAACAAATCGGGCATCACTGATTAACCAATGAGTCGATTGCAGAGGCGGGCTCTGTCGCAGAGGTTTTTGCCTTTGGTTTATTATGAGCGAAAAATATGCTGTCTTTGGTTCAAAATTTCCTTTGTGTCTGATACAATAACATCCATTCCAGCATATGAGGCTATTTATATTTGGCCTTTGTGAGAGGTTCATTGACAGACTTGCCCCAAGGGGCTAAATGCCATCAATGCTTTGTTACTAGGTTAAAATGTGTACACGGTGAAAGCAGACCTGTGCACGTTTTACTGAAAAGTGAGGGTTGCAGTTATGATTGCCTATAATATAATGAAGTTAATCTTTTGTATGTCAAAGTCTGTAGGGCATATAATACTTAAATTATTTTGAATAGTTTGTTTTTAAAAAAAAGCATGTATAAAAATGACTATTTTATTTTAGTATAATTGTAAATTGCTGCTATTTTCCGAATCATTCAAACCTTTATTTCATTGAGTTTTTCTTTCACGCACATGCCTTCATGCCCAGCAGCTGATAAAGACCCGTGCTGGTTGCGCCCACTTTTTAAACGGTCGTGCAACTGAATTCATGCGTCATATGTAGAAAAATTACTAAGACAAACATCTCCAATGGCTCCTCAATACGCTCCAAGTCTGCGCTCCCGTTTGGCACCTTTATTGCTTTTTCTACAGACAGGGTTTATCATCATATTTGCCTTTTACTGTGAACTTGACATCTACGGAACAAGGGATGGCGAAACCTTCAGCAACTTTTACGCAGGTGAGTTCTTATTAATAAAGCTACAAAACAGTTGGCATATAAAATTAGGCTTTTTATCTTTAATTAGAGATTATCTGAGATGAAAATATGTTTTAAATGAAATTAACATGGCCCAAAAAGCAAAACCTATCCAACAGAGGCCAAATGTGTGGGGAGAGGTTACGGGGCATTAGTAAGCTCATTTATAAACTTAGCACTAAAAGTAAGGAAATTAGTGTTTGGCTAATTATTTCTTCCCTATTACAAATAACAAATGATACGTAATTGGAAAACCTGATTAGTCACCTTTACAACAAGGTATAACTTGTAAGGATGGTGCACCTGTGCTATGAGCAACACAGCTAAATGCATGGGCAGTGCCCCCTAAAATGTGCCAAAATCCCCTGGAATATTCTCCTGTTTATATTCAGTTTTATTTTAAGATTCAAATGCTGCCAGGTTTGTGTCATTCACAGACTTGGCATGTGATAGGCACCAAATTGATAGACGGATTACTGAGTTAGTAGAGATGTCATATCTTCAGAATCTGGGACCTAACT